>CM061529.1:355637-371908 GCA_030068015.2 Neoceratitis asiatica
GGAAATGCTTAGGTCCATCACTGCCTTATGCTCACACATCTCGCGAAGAGTTTTATAATTTACGTGTCCAAGACGCTCGTGCCATAATGTTAAAGACTCTGTCGCTGCAACGTTGAGTGATGCAGCCGACGCTGGCTTCACGTCCATACGGTATAGTCGGTGTTCATTCCTGCCTTCAGCTATAACGTCGTTGTCTTTTATAAAATAAACATGCGTACCACCAGATTCAAAAACAACTCTTGTACCTCTCTCAGTGGCTCGTGAAATGGAAATAAGATTTTTATCAAGTTCAGGCACAAGCAACACATTTTTAATAATGAGAATTTCATTGGACTTGCCTTGCAATTTGATATCTCCGGTGCCTGCTACCTTTAAACGCCTTCCATCGCCTACTCTTACGTTCACACCCTCGGATGATTCAGCTTGAAAATCTGTGAATAACTCCTTTTGGAAAACCATGTGATCAGTGGCGCCTGAATCTGCGTAGAAAATATTTTCAATTTTATTGTTATTCTGCGATGCGTTTACATTGAATAAATATGCATTTTCAGCTGACTTTGCTGCTTTCCGTTCATCGTTGTTTTTCTCGTTTTGGAGTGACAGTGAATGATGTTGAACTTTTCTATCTTCTTTATTTCGCTGTTCTTTCTGACGTTTTCTGCATTCTCTTGCCCAATGTCCCAATTTATGACAGTAGTTGCATTTCCCACTTCGTTTTTGATTTGTTAAATTGTTGTTATTTTTGCCTTTGCACTCATTTACTGTGTATGCAGCGCCCGAGAAATTGTTATTGCTTTTGTGATTGGCACGTGAACTCATGAGACTCTCCTCATTAACAAGGTGCTCTGTAAGTCGTTCGATGCTTTGAAGTGCTCTTGGTACTGCGTACCATGCTGTACGCACGTGATCGAATCTGACTGGTAGACTGCTGAGAATTTTTGCAATAATCATTGGTTGTTTTTGCTCTATGTCCATATCTTTAAGCCTTTGTGCTATGGACATAATATTTGCAATAAAATCAACGACTTGTTCATCATCTTCCATTTTGATGCTCATGAATTTTTCAAGCAGAACCTGCGCGGATTGTTCACTTTTTTCGGCATGCACTGCTTTAAGCTTTGACCACATTTGGGCAGCTGTCGAACACTCGGTGAGATGTTTAAGCTGTTCCAACTCAATTCCTCTCATGATGAAGGCCTGTGCTTCCGCGTCTTTCTCATCCCATTTTGTACCATTTGACTGAGTTCTCTCCTCTGTACCAAGAATGTATGGCTTTAGTTTATTTTCAGCCATATAAATTTCCATCTGACGTCGCCAAAGCTGATAATTTTGGCCATTGAAGCGGTGAATGTGAAATACTCTTGATTCGCTCATATTTACTTCTTCGTCTTGAAGGTTAGCTCGAATCTCGGAGTCAGTACAAACGCTATCGATTAAATTTTCACTAAAGTCGGAAACAAAAGCTGAGTCAGAAGGTGTGGAATCGTCGAGGATGATTGTTTCAACATCCATTTACTTTATTCTAAAATAAAACTTATACTTGGGCTACACGTCGACATCTGGGCCCATAACCTTTTAAGTTTAAGTATATTAAGTTTTATTAAATATAAATGTAGTACAGAGATTACGTCTAATCACCTGAGAGCTCAAAAGTAAAAAGGGAAGATAATATATGAGGAAACCCAAATGTGAAATGACATATTGTCAATGTCAAAAGTAATCACAGTGAGGTTGCCATATTTAATGGAGAAAGTGATTTCTCGACATTATTATTATTATTATTATTATTATTATTATTATTATTATTATTATTATTATTATTATTATTATTATTATTATTATTATTATTATTATTATTATTATTATTATTATTATTATTATTATTATTATTATTATTATTATTATTATTATTATTATTATTATTATTATTATTATTATTATTATTATTATTATTATTATTATTATTATTATTATTATTATTATTATTATTATTATTATTATTATTATTATTATTATTATTATTATTATTATTATTATTATTATTATTATTATTATTATTATTATTATTATTATTATTATTATTATTATTATTATTATTATTATTATTATTATTATTATTATTATTATTATTATTATTATTATTATTATTATTATTATTATTATTATTATTATTATTATTATTATTATTATTATTATTATTATTATTATTATTATTATTATTATTATTATTATTATTATTATTATTATTATTATTATTATTATTATTATTATTATTATTATTATTATTATTATTATTATTATTATTATTATTATTATTATTATTATTATTATTATTATTATTATTATTATTATTATTATTATTATTATTATTATTATTATTATTATTATTATTATTATTATTATTATTATTATTATTATTATTATTATTATTATTATTATTATTATTATTATTATTATTATTATTATTATTATTATTATTATTATTATTATTATTATTATTATTATTATTATTATTATTATTATTATTATTATTATTATTATTATTATTATTATTATTATTATTATTATTATTATTATTATTATTATTATTATTATTATTATTATTATTATTATTATTATTATTATTATTATTATTATTATTATTATTATTATTATTATTATTATTATTATTATTATTATTATTATTATTATTATTATTATTATTATTATTATTATTATTATTATTATTATTATTATTATTATTATTATTATTATTATTATTATTATTATTATTATTATTATTATTATTATTATTATTATTATTATTATTATTATTATTATTATTATTATTATTATTATTATTATTATTATTATTATTATTATTATTATTATTATTATTATTATTATTATTATTATTATTATTATTATTATTATTATTATTATTATTATTATTATTATTATTATTATTATTATTATTATTATTATTATTATTATTATTATTATTATTATTATTATTATTATTATTATTATTATTATGATTATTATTATTATTATTATTATTATTATTATTATTATTATTATTATTATTATTATTATTATTATTATTATTATTATTATTATTATTATTATTATTATTATTATTATTATTATTATTATTATTATTATTATTATTATTATTATTATTATTATTATTATTATTATTATTATTATTATTATTATTATTATTATTATTATTATTATTATTATTATTATTATTATTATTATTATTATTATTATTATTATTATTATTATTATTATTATTATTTATTATTATTATTATTATTATTATTATTATTATTATTATTATTATTATTATTATTATTATTATTATTATTATTATTATTATTATTATTATTATTATTATTATTATTATTATTATTATTATTATTATTATTATTATTATTATTATTATTATTATTATTATTATTATTATTATTATTATTATTATTATTATTATTATTATTATTATTATTATTATTATTATTATTATTATTATTATTATTATTATTATTATTATTATTATTATTATTATTATTATTATTATTATTATTATTATTATTATTATTATTATTATTATTATTATTATTATTATTATTATTATTATTATTATTATTATTATTATTATTATTATTATTATTATTATTATTATTATTATTATTATTATTATTATTATTATTATTATTATTATTATTATTATTATTATTATTATTATTATTATTATTATTATTATTATTATTATTATTATTATTATTATTATTATTATTATTATTATTATTATTATTATTATTATTATTATTATTATTATTATTATTATTATTATTATTATTATTATTATTATTATTATTATTATTATTATTATTATTATTATTATTATTATTATTATTATTATTATTATTATTATTATTATTATTATTATTATTATTATTATTATTATTATTATTATTATTATTATTATTATTATTATTATTATTATTATTATTATTATTATTATTATTATTATTATTATTATTATTATTATTATTATTATTATTATTATTATTATTATTATTATTATTATTATTATTATTATTATTATTATTATTATTATTATTATTATTATTATTATTATTATTATTATTATTATTATTATTATTATTATTATTATTATTATTATTATTATTATTATTATTATTATTATTATTATTATTATTATTATTATTATTATTATTATTATTATTATTATTATTATTATTATTATTATTATTATTATTATTATTATTATTATTATTATTATTATTATTATTATTATTATTATTATTATTATTATTATTATTATTATTATTATTATTATTATTATTATTATTATTATTATTATTATTATTATTATTATTATTATTATTATTATTATTATTATTATTATTATTATTATTATTATTATTATTATTATTATTATTATTATTATTATTATTATTATTATTATTATTATTATTATTATTATTATTATTATTATTATTATTATTATTATTATTATTATTATTATTATTATTATTATTATTATTATTATTATTATTATTATTATTATTATTATTATTATTATTATTATTATTATTATTATTATTATTATTATTATTATTATTATTATTATTATTATTATTATTATTATTATTATTATTATTATTATTATTATTATTATTATTATTATTATTATTATTATTATTATTATTATTATTATTATTATTATTATTATTATTATTATTATTATTATTATTATTATTATTATTATTATTATTATTATTATTATTATTATTATTATTATTATTATTATTATTATTATTATTATTATTATTATTATTATTATTATTATTATTATTATTATTATTATTATTATTATTATTATTATTATTATTATTATTATTATTATTATTATTATTATTATTATTATTATTATTATTATTATTATTATTATTATTATTATTATTATTATTATTATTATTATTATTATTATTATTATTATTATTATAATAATAATAATAATAATAATAATAATAATAATAATAATAATAATAATAATAATAATAATAATAATAATATTAATAATAATAATAATAATAATAATAATAATAATAATAATAATAATAATAATAATAATAATATTAATAATAATAATAATAATAATAATAATAATAATAATAATAATAATAATAATAATAATAATAATAATAATAATAATAATAATAATAATAATAATAATAATAATAATAATAATAATAATAATAATAATAATAATAATAATAATAATAATAATAATAATAATAATAATAATAATAATAATAATAATAATAATAATAATAATAATAATAATAATAATAATAATAATAATAATAATAATAATAATAATAATAATAATAATAATAATAATAATAATAATAATAATAATAATAATAATAATAATAATAATAATAATAATAATAATAATAATAATAATAATAATAATAATAATAATAATAATAATAATAATAATAATAATAATAATAATAATAATAATAATAATAATAATAATAATAATAATAATAATAATAATAATAATAATAATAATAATAATAATAATAATAATAATAATAATAATAATAATAATAATAATAATAATAATAATAATAATAATAATAATAATAATAATAATAATAATAATAATAATAATAATAATAATAATAATAATAATAATAATAATAATAATAATAATAATAATAATAATAATAATAATAATAATAATAATAATAATAATAATAATAATAATAATAATAATAATAATAATAATAATAATAATAATAATAATAATAATAATAATAATAATAATAATAATAATAATAATAATAATAATAATAATAATAATAATAATAATAATAATAATAATAATAATAATAATAATAATAATAATAATAATAATAATAATAATAATAATAATAATAATAATAATAATAATAATAATAATAATAATAATAATAATAATAATAATAATAATAATAATAATAATAATAATAATAATAATAATAATAATAATAATAATAATAATAATAATAATAATAATAATAATAATAATAATAATAATAATAATAATAATAATAATAATAATAATAATAATAATAATAATAATAATAATAATAATAATAATAATAATAATAATAATAATAATAATAATAATAATAATAATAATAATAATAATAATAATAATAATAATAATAATAATAATAATAATAATAATAATAATAATAATAATAATAATAATAATAATAATAATAATAATAATAATAATAATAATAATAATAATAATAATAATAATAATAATAATAATAATAATAATAATAATAATAATAATAATAATAATAATAATAATAATAATAATAATAATAATAATAATAATAATAATAATAATAATAATAATAATAATAATAATAATAATAATAATAATAATAATAATAATAATAATAATAATAATAATAATAATAATAATAATAATAATAATAATAATAATAATAATAATAATAATAATAATAATAATAATAATAATAATAATAATAATAATAATAATAATAATAATAATAATAATAATAATAATAATAATAATAATAATAATAATAATAATAATAATAATAATAATAATAATAATAATAATAATAATAATAATAATAATAATAATAATAATAATAATAATAATAATAATAATAATAATAATAATAATAATAATAATAATAATAATAATAATAATAATAATAATAATAATAATAATAATAATAATAATAATAATAATAATAATAATAATAATAATAATAATAATAATAATAATAATAATAATAATAATAATAATAATAATAATAATAATAATAATAATAATAATAATAATAATAATAATAATAATAATAATAATAATAATAATAATAATAATAATAATAATAATAATAATAATAATAATAATAATAATAATAATAATAATAATAATAATAATAATAATAATAATAATAATAATAATAATAATAATAATAATAATAATAATAATAATAATAATAATAATAATAATAATAATAATAATAATAATAATAATAATAATAATAATAATAATAATAATAATAATAATAATAATAATAATAATAATAATAATAATAATAATAATAATAATAATAATAATAATAATAATAATAATAATAATAATAATAATAATAATAATAATAATAATAATAATAATAATAATAATAATAATAATAATAATAATAATAATAATAATAATAATAATAATAATAATAATAATAATAATAATAATAATAATAATAATAATAATAATAATAATAATAATAATAATAATAATAATAATAATAATAATAATAATAATAATAATAATAATAATAATAATAATAATAATAATAATAATAATAATAATAATAATAATAATAATAATAATAATAATAATAATAATAATAATAATAATAATAATAATAATAATAATAATAATAATAATAATAATAATAATAATAATAATAATAATAATAATAATAATAATAATAATAATAATAATAATAATAATAATAATAATAATAATAATAATAATAATAATAATAATAATAATAATAATAATAATAATAATAATAATAATAATAATAATAATAATAATAATAATAATAATAATAATAATAATAATAATAATAATAATAATAATAATAATAATAATAATAATAATAATAATAATAATAATAATAATAATAATAATAATAATAATAATAATAATAATAATAATAATAATAATAATAATAATAATAATAATAATAATAATAATAATAATAATAATAATAATAATAATAATAATAATAATAATAATAATAATAATAATAATAATAATAATAATAATAATAATAATAATAATAATAATAATAATAATAATAATAATAATAATAATAATAATAATAATAATAATAATAATAATAATAATAATAATAATAATAATAATAATAATAATAATAATAATAATAATAATAATAATAATAATAATAATAATAATAATAATAATAATAATAATAATAATAATAATAATAATAATAATAATAATAATAATAATAATAATAATAATAATAATAATAATAATAATAATAATAATAATAATAATAATAATAATAATAATAATAATAATAATAATAATAATAATAATAATAATAATAATAATAATAATAATAATAATAATAATAATAATAATAATAATAATAATAATAATAATAATAATAATAATAATAATAATAATAATAATAATAATAATAATAATAATAATAATAATAATAATAATAATAATAATAATAATAATAATAATAATAATAATAATAATAATAATAATAATAATAATAATAATAATAATAATAATAATAATAATAATATCGAGAAATCACTTTCTCCATTAAATATATAACCTCACTGTGATTACTTTTGACATTGACAATATGTCATTTCACATTTTAAGGTTTCCTCATATATTATCTTCCCTTTTTACTTTTGAGCTACTCAGGTGATTAGACGTAATCTCTGTACTACATTTATATTTAATAAAACTTAATATACTTAAACTTAAAGGTTATGGGCCCAGAATTGTCCACATGTAGCCCAAGTTAATAAGTTTTATTTTAAGAATAAATACAGATGGATCGTTAGAACAATCATCCTCGACGATTCCACACCTTCTGACTCAGCTTTTTGTTTCCGACTTTAGTGAAAATTTAATCGATAGCGTTTGTACTGACTCCGAGATTCGAGCTAACCTTCAAGACGAAGAAATATGAGCGAATCAAAAGAGTATTTCACATTCACCGCTTCAATGGCCAAAATTATCAGCTTTGGCGACGTCAGATGAGAAATTTATATGGCTGAAAATAAACTAAAGCCATACATTCATGGTACAGAGGAGAGAACTCAGTCAAATGGTACAAAAATGGGATGAGAAAAGACGCGGAAGCACAGGCCTTCATCATGAGAGGAATTGAGTTGGCAAACAGCTTAAACATCTCACCGAGTGTTCGACAACTTTGCCCAAATGTGGTCAAAGCAAAGCTTAGTTGCATGCCGAAGAAAAGTAGGAACAATCCGCGCCAGGTTCTGCTTGAAAAATTCATGAGCATCAAAATGGAAGATGATGAACAAGTCGTTGATTTTTTATTGCAAAATATTATGTCCATAGCACAAAGGCTTAAAGATATGGACATAGAGCAAAAACAACCAATGATTATTGCAAAAATTCTCAGCAGTCTACCAGTCAGACTGAATCCCGTGCGTACAGCATGGTACGCAGTACCAAGAGCACTTCAAAGCATCGAACGACTTACAGAGCACCTTGTTAATGAGGAGAGTCTCATGAGTTCACGTGCCAATCACAAAAGCAATAACAATTTCTCAAGGGCGCTTCATACACAGTAAATGAGTGCAAAAGGCAAAAATAACAACAATTTAACAAATCAAAACGAAGTGGGAAATGCAACTACTGTCATAAATTGGGACATTGGGCAAGAGAATGCAGAAAACGTCAGAAAGAACAGCGAAATAAAGAAGATAGAAAAGTTCAACATCATTCACTCTCACTCCAAAACGAGAAAAACAACGATGAACGGAAAGCAGCAAAGTCAGCTGAAAATGCATATTTATTCAATGTAAACGCATCGCAGAATAACAATAAAGATTGAAAATATTTTCTACGCAGATTCCAGGCATATGATCACGCGGTTTTCCAAAAGGAGTTATTCACAGATTTTCAAGCTGAATCATCCGAGGGTGTGAACGTAAGAGTAGGCGATGGAAGAGCGTTTAAAGGTAGCAGGCACCGGAGATATCAAATTGCAAGGCAAGTCCAATGAAATTCTCATTATTAAAATATGTGTTGCCTTGTGCCTGAACTTGATAAAAATCTTATTTCCACCTTTCACGAGCCACTGAGAGAGGTACAGAGTTGTTTTTGAATCTGGTGGTACGCATGTTTATTTTTATAAAGACAACGACGTTATAGCTGAAGGCAGGAGATACGCCGACTATACCGTATGGACGTGAAGCCAGCGTCGGCTGCATCACTCAACGTTGCAGCGACAGAGTCTTTAACATTATGGCACGAGCGTCTTGGACACGTAAATTCTCAAAACTCTTCGCGAGATGTGTGAGCATAAGGCAGTGATGGACCTAAGCATTTCCAACGTAAAAGGAAACCATCAATTCTGTGAGGCCTGCACCGCGTATGGTAAACAACATAGAGAATTCTTTTCTAAATTTGGTGCGAAACGTGCAGATATTATAGCCTGGCAGCTTTTCACATGGATATTTTTGTGGTAAAATGGGTAGCTCATCGATTGGCGGATCCAACTATTTCCTTCTTTTAAGAAGATGATTATTCTCGATATTGTTTCGTTTACTTTCTAAAAAGCAAAACCGATGTCTTACAATTGATGCCTAATTTCTTGCAGATGTGCAAGCGGACGGACACAAAATAAAGCACATACGATCTGACGGTGGCCTTGAATTACTGCAATGAGCAAGTAAATAGTTTGTTTTTAGAAAACAAAATAAAGCATGAAGTTACACAAACACCAAGAGCGCCTGAAGCAAAACGGATTTATAGAGCATCAAAACAGAACCATTGTGGAAAGTGCGAGAGACAATGCTCCATAGCAGACGTTTGCCATTATATTTGTGGACTGACGCAACCCACACTGCGGTTTACATAAAAAATAGAACGGCCTCTGATACAATTAATGGGTGCACTCCATACGAGAAACGGTTACGGCATAAAACGGCCGTGTCTGGTTCAGCGTCATTTGGAAAACCTTGTGATGCTTACATCCACATTCCTAAAAGAGCAGCGTACGAAGTGGGAATAAGAATTCGTTTAAGGGCATTTTAATTGAGCTACAATGAAGGTAGCAAAGCGTATCGAGTTTTCGATCCAACTAGCAGAGAAGAGTGTTTATTCGACGTGACGTCACATTTAATGAGAAACCTACTGAAGTCAATGAGATTTACGAAGTCAAGCAACGCTGCACTAACCTGAAGACCTTTAAATCAATTGTAGATAATAAGGGCTCCACAAAGTCAGACAACACAACCACCTCGCATGGCCCTATGCATTGAGAAGCGCAACTTAGAAAACACAAAAATCAATTGAAGAAACTGTTGATGAGTTGTGTGTTGCCTGCGTTAAACCAACAACTCTGGAGGAAGCCATGTCAAGCGATGATTCTCACAAGTGGAAAGACGCAATAAAAGAAGAAATGCAGTCTCTGCAGAAGAATAAAACCTGTGTTCTGGTTCCAAGAACACGCGAAATGCACATATTAACAACCGCTGGATATTCAAGAAGAAATTCTTGCATGTGGCTTAGAGTTGAGAAATTTAGCGCGTTTGGTCGTGAAGGGGTGTTCTCAAACACGAAAGGCGATTGACTACGATGAGATCTATGCACCTGTCGTTCGGTATGAATCTATAAGGGCGGTACTGAGTATAGCCGCAGCTCAAGGTATGGAAATAATACAATTCGATATTAAAACAGCATTTCTGCATGGCGACTTAGAAGAAACAATCTACATGGAGCAACCAAATGGCTTCAACCGAGACGATCGCGTATACTTGCTGAAGAAAAGCTTGTATGGTTTAAAACAAGCTTCACGCCGGCAGACTGGAATAGACGTATTGTACAGTTCCTAGTCGATTTCCGGTTTTAAACAATCGTGGGCAGATTCGAGCGTGTTTTACGCATTGCACGCTAAACGACAGCATGGCTATACCTCGTCTTGTATGTTACGATGACGGGCTTGTATGTGGCAATGAATTTCCGGCTTGTTGCTCCAAGCATTTATTGCACAAATTTACACATTGAATTTGAAATCACTCAACGCAAAGCAGAATTCTTCGTGGAGGTTTTCAGATCCAGTTTGACAATGAAGAGCAAAACGATTAAAACTATTTCAACGAGTTTATACTGAAAAGAATCTTGGAGCTGACCTTAACCATTTTAACTGCTTTCCAGTATCTACATATGAAGGTAGAGAAGAACATTTTTCCAAAGAAGACGAAGGTGGTTCTGACAATCAAATATTTCCATACCGGGAAGCGATAGGCTCGCTTATGTATTTAATGATTTGCACCAAAACTTACAATCTTAGCTTATATTGTTTGAGTGCTGAGTAGGTATTTGGAAAAACCAGCACTTGCTCACTAACCCAAGGCGTAAAGAGAGATTCTCAAATATCTGAAAGAGTACTTTGGATTATGGTATTCATTTTAATTTGAACTCTAAGTCGTTAAAGCTAAAGATGTATTCTGACGCTGATTGGAGAGGAGACCTAGACACAAGACGTAGCATTACAGGTTGGGCAGCATTTTTAAATGGTAGGGCCAATTGCTTGGAGCTCACGAAAGCAAACAGTGACTGCAACTTCTACAACGGAAGCGGAAGTTTGTTGCCTTTGTGCAGTGCAGCAAAAGGCGTCGGAAATGGACTTAAGACGACTAATGTTTGATTGCGGTCATGAACAAGCTTTACCAACTTCATTATTTTCGGATAATCAGAGAGCGATAACTTTGGTCAAAGACCCGAGTCCGCGAAGCGGAACGAAGCACATAGATGTGCAGTCACTTCTACACTTGTGACTTGCAAAGCCAGGGAGAAATCGATGTCAAATATATTTGGAGACGGGTGAACAGCTGGCCGATATACTAACTAAGGCGTTAGGAAAAAGATAAATTCATGTATTTGGTTCAAAAATTTTATTACATTGATGGTTAGAATTTAATTTCAGAAAGTGAGAAGGGGTGTTGAAGATCACTTTCTCCATTAAATATGGCAACCTCACTGTGATTACTTTTGACATTGACAACTATGTCATTTCACATTTGGGTTTCCTCATATATTATCTTCCCTTTTTACTTTTGAGCTCTCAGGTGATTAGAACAATCTCTATTACTACATTTATATTTAATAAAAATATTAATATACTATAAACTTAAAAAATAATAATAATAATAATAATAATAATAATAATAATAATAATAATAATAATAATAATAATAATAATAATAATAATAATAATAATAATAATAATAATAATAATAATAATAATAATAATAATAATAATAATAATAATAATAATAATAATAATAATAATAATAATAATAATAATAATAATAATAATAATAATAATAATAATAATAATAATAATAATAATAATAATAATAATAATAATAATAATAATAATAATAATAATAATAATAATAATAATAATAATAATAATAATAATAATAATAATAATAATAATAATAATAATAATAATAATAATAATAATAATAATAATAATAATAATAATAATAATAATAATAATAATAATAATAATAATAATAATAATAATAATAATAATAATAATAATAATAATAATAATAATAATAATAATAATAATAATAATAATAATAATAATAATAATAATAATAATAATAATAATAATAATAATAATAATAATAATAATAATAATAATAATAATAATAATAATAATAATAATAATAATAATAATAATAATAATAATAATAATAATAATAATAATAATAATAATAATAATAATAATAATAATAATAATAATAATAATAATAATAATAATAATAATAATAATAATAATAATAATAATAATAATAATAATAATAATAATAATAATAATAATAATAATAATAATAATAATAATAATAATAATAATAATAATAATAATAATAATAATAATAATAATAATAATAATAATAATAATAATAATAATAATAATAATAATAATAATAATAATAATAATAATAATAATAATAATAATAATAATAATAATAATAATAATAATAATAATAATAATAATAATAATAATAATAATAATAATAATAATAATAATAATAATAATAATAATAATAATAATAATAATAATAATAATAATAATAATAATAATAATAATAATAATAATAATAATAATAATAATAATAATAATAATAATAATAATAATAATAATAATAATAATAATAATAATAATAATAATAATAATAATAATAATAATAATAATAATAATAATAATAATAATAATAATAATAATAATAATAATAATAATAATAATAATAATAATAATAATAATAATAATAATAATAATAATAATAATAATAATAATAATAATAATAATAATAATAATAATAATAATAATAATAATAATAATAATAATAATAATAATAATAATAATAATAATAATAATAATAATAATAATAATAATAATAATAATAATAATAATAATAATAATAATAATAATAATAATAATAATAATAATAATAATAATAATAATAATAATAATAATAATAATAATAATAATAATAATAATAATAATAATAATAATAATAATAATAATAATAATAATAATAATAATAATAATAATAATAATAATAATAATAATAATAATAATAATAATAATAATAATAATAATAATAATAATAATAATAATAATAATAATAATAATAATAATAATAATAATAATAATAATAATAATAATAATAATAATAATAATAATAATAATAATAATAATAATAATAATAATAATAATAATAATAATAATAATAATAATAATAATAATAATAATAATAATAATAATAATAATAATAATAATAATAATAATAATAATAATAATAATAATAATAATAATAATAATAATAATAATAATAATAATAATAATAATAATAATAATAATAATAATAATAATAATAATAATAATAATAATAATAATAATAATAATAATAATAATAATAATAATAATAATAATAATAATAATAATAATAATAATAATAATAATAATAATAATAATAATAATAATAATAATAATAATAATAATAATAATAATAATAATAATAATAATAATAATAATAATAATAATAATAATAATAATAATAATAATAATAATAATATTAATAATAATAATAATAATAATAATAATAATAATAATAATAATAATAATAATAATAATAATAATAATAATAATAATAATAATAATAATAATAATAATAATAATAATAATAATAATAATAATAATAATAATTATAATAATAATAATAATAATAATAATAATAATAATAATAATAATAATAATAATAATAATATATGCATACAAGGGATCCGGCATATTTATATTTAGAAATTAGAATTCAGATTTAATTTCTGTAAAGAGGAGTTCTTTTTTTTTTGTGATGTGAATGGATACTCGTACTAAATAGAAAATTGTTTTATATAATTGAACCCAAGTATATATTTATATTGGTTCTTTTTTAAATATTTTATGATGACGGAATTTAATTAATTAAGCGTTTGGGGAAGTGTTATCTTCCTGATTAAGGTGAAGTAGCGAAGAAGCGATCTTTTACAGACTGACATGAATTGAATATAAGACTCACGAGCGAGTGCCAGACTTGTGAGGCTGTTACTAAATGTATAAGGAGCCAAGCAGCATTCATGTGTCATTCGCCGCCCTCCGAATGAATGGGGTGGGCCGGCTTCATCTGCCCCGGTTGTTTCCCTTTTTTCTCCTTATGTCCCTTCCAATCTATTTTTTAGGCATGAAGTCTTTTGTTGTGCTTAATTGAGTGAAAATGTGAAGGCAGTGGCAAAAATTCCTTACGCCCATTATACCTGAAACGCCAAGACTACTACACCCATTGACGGCGGCTTACATAACAAAAATGGCGCCCAACGAACACTCCAACTTTCCCTTAGTAAATTCTTTCCTCTACCATGTCCACTACACTTCCATTCTTTACCATTTCCTTTCATCTAGTAAACAAACAGGACGGATATGCATTAGGTATTGGGAGGTTTTTACCAAATTTTGGATTACTGGAAAACGTGACATCGCAGTACTTGACCACTATATAGTGTAAACGTACATATGCATATGCTTAATCAGTCAAATAGTATATATTTGAAAGATATGGTTTAAAAATTTTTTGTATAACATCGCTCCAAAATATTAAAATTTACAATAGGTCCATATAAATTACTGTTTCCCATTTGGATCTGACATAATATTTTTTATTATTATTTTCTTCTCCCATACTAATTTAAATCTTTTGATTATATATGATATTAGCAGACCCCAGCTGCGCATTTGCTAAACCTATAAAAAAAAACAAGAACGATCTAATCGAAATTTTTAATTATCGATTTTTTTTTTTAAAGAAACGAAAAAAATTGATTTAAAAATTTTCCAAACTTAAAA
>CM061529.1:379047-381547 GCA_030068015.2 Neoceratitis asiatica
GGACAACGAACGAGTGGCGACTTGGCAGAGTTATTAGGGTTTTTAGGGCAAGACAAGCGAGATAGAGTTGTAGATATACTCACACGTCTAATTGTGAAATTAACCAAGCAAAGAAACAACACCGGTGCCCCATGTGCAACCACAACCATCGGTTGTTTTTCTGCCGAGAACTGTGCCGACTGCGCCGGGTCAGAACACTTACACCCCTCACCTGAATACGGCCCTGTTTATATTTATAAGTGTGAATAAAATTGAGTTGCCCGAAAAGCTTGTTTTTGAATTACGCATATGGAAAATAATACGTTAATGGTATACAGAAACATATGGAGAAAGTATACAAATATTGGAGTTGGGAAGAGATATTTTGAGCATAAAGCAACTAAAAGATATCTATTATTAAATATTATATATAATATAATATAATATAATATATATAATATAAAATAATGTTATATAAAATAATATATTATAATATAATATAATATAATATAATATAATATAATATAATATAATATAATAAAATATAATATAATATAATATAATATAATATCATATAATACATTATAATATAATATAATATAATATAATATAATATAATATAATATAATATAATATAAATATAATATAATATAATATAATATGATATAATAAAATATAATATAAAATAATATAATATAATATAATATAATATAATAAAATATAATATAAAATAATATAATTTCATATAATATAATATATTATAATATAATATAATGTAATATAATATAATATAATATAATATAATATAATATAATATAATATAATATAATATATAATATAATATAATATAATATAATATAATATAATATAATATAATATAATATAATATAATATAATATAATATAATATAATATAATATAATATAATATAATATAATATAATATAATATAATATAATATAATATAATATAATATAATATAATATAATATAATATAATATAATATAATATAATATAATATAATATAATATAATATAATATAATATAATATAATACAATATAATAAAATATAATATAATATAATATAATATAATATAATATATAATATAATATAATATAATATAATAAAATATAATATAAAATAATATAATTTCATATAATATAATATATTATAATATAATATAATGTAATATAAAATAATATAATACAATATAATGTAATATAATATAATATACTATAATAATAATAATATAATATAATATAATATAATATAATATAATATAATATAATATAATAAAATATAATATAATATAATATAATATAATAACTATAATAGAATATAATATAATATAATATAACACAATATAATATAATATTTTATAATATAATATAATGTAGTATAATATAATATAATATAATATAATATAATATAATGTAATATAATAAAAATTAATGTAATATAATACAATAAAATATAATATAATAAAATATAATATAATATAGTATAATATAATGTAATATAATGCAATACAATATAATATAATATAATATAATATAATATAATATTATATAATATAATATATTATACTATTGTATAATATATTATATTATATTATACAATAGTATAATATATTATAATATAATATAATATAATATGATATGATATAATATAACATAAAATAATATAATGTAATATAATATTATATAATATGATATGATATAATTTAATATAGTATAATATAACGTAATATGATATAATATAATACAATATAATTCAATATTATATATTATAATATAATATAATATATTATATAATATAATATAATATAATATAATATAATATAATATAATATAATATAATATAATATAATATAATATAATATAATATAATATAATATAATATAATATAATATAATATAATATAATATAATATAATATAATATAATATAATATAATATAATATAATATAATAAAATATAATATAATATAATATAATATAATAAATATAATAGAATATAATATAATATAATATAACACAATATAATATAATATTTTATAATATAATATAATATAATATAATATAATATAATATAATATAATAAAATATAATATAATATAGTATAGTATAATATAATATAATATAATATATAATATAATATAATATAATATAATATAATATAATAAAATATAATATAATATAATATAATATAATATAATATAATATAATATAATATAATATAATATAATATAATATAATATAATATAATATACTAAAATATAATATCATTTAATATAATATAATATAATATAATATAATATAATATAATATAACATAAAATAATATAATATAATATAATATAATATAATATAATATAATATAATATAATATAATATAATACAATATAATATAATATAGTATAATATAATATAATAAAATATAATATAATATAATAAAATATAATATAATATAATATAATATAATATAATATAATAAAATATAATATAATATAGTATAGTATAATA
>CM061529.1:390547-408551 GCA_030068015.2 Neoceratitis asiatica
TCCTTAACAATTAGTTTGTGTGTGTGTTTTTTTTTAATAAATCATATCACCTTTATCGGAAAACCTTATATAATTACAATTCAAATTTTATTTTTGTATTTATGATGTTTATTGTTTATACTTATACAGTATTTTTGTTGCTCTATATAATAAATTGTAATCTTCTTGTACTAGTGTTTTTTTCATTAAATTGAGAGAAATAATTTATAAAAATACTCAGAAAAATATCCAATTGAACAATTTGCACTGCTTATAAAGATTTCATGTAACTAATTTGAAATATCCGCTACATTTCCCTGTTTGTTAAATTTTGTTTGTGTTAGTAAAAATGCGCCATTGCATTTCTTTAAATACAAAATACCGCAATTTCACAAATTTATGTGAACTGCAATCAGAGATTCAATTTAGTTTTGCTGTTAATGTAATCGCAATTCATCGCAGTTTTGATTTTTCAACCACACTGAAAAAACAAAACCATCTCCACCTTATTGTTTATCACTAACTGATAAGAATCATAATGTACATAATATTTAATGTTTCACAATAAAACGGGAGATTGTAAAATCTTCTTGTTCTGAACTAACCATTGCTTGATTATTTATCCACAACTTCTTTATTTAATGAACTATGAGCATGAAGCTTCCTATTTGCTTTACAGATCATAGTTTCCCCACAGCTTTTGGAATATATCAGAGTCAATTAAATTTTTATTTATTAAAAAAAAAACACAAAATATGTGTGATTTATTTTAATTCTGAAAACACTGTCCCGTGTACGCTTGTTAATGTTTAAGGAGTTATAAGGAATATGATAGTTTTCCTTAGCTCCGTGGCTTTTAAGCTATGTTGTCAACGAAGAGTGCTCGGAAATAATTTCTTTTTATAATAGAGCGGTAGTAAATTGAAGCACTCTTTTCAACAATGCATATATTTCTCATCTATACTCTATCCCATAAGTGGATCCTACAAATCCCTATTCGCATTCTCGTCGAATTATATAGAAGGCTTTTTTTTAAGGTACTGCCCAGATTTCTTGCTTAATAGATAATGTAAACTTGTAGATTTCAGTATCATATGCATTTCTTGGCGGAAATAAGTCATTCCAAGGCAATCGTCTAAACATGTGGATATTCCTATGTGCAATTTTGTATTTTTAAGGAATATGTACGTTGTTGAGCTTGACAGTGGGATACGTTTTTGGCTTTAATGTAAAAGTAATTTACCAGTACGAACTAGAGCTCCAGATACCCGGGTATCGAGCATTACGAGCAGCTCAATGCTCGCTCGATACTCGTTCATTGCTCAACTGCTCAGCAGAGAAAAAAAAAATTAATTTTGTTTGCCAAAATTTCTTTGGCGTTTCAATGATTTTTACACTTTGTATAAAAAAATTTCAAATTATTAAAATAACAGTTTTGAGAAAAAACTCGAAAATTTTTCGAGTAATGAGCAATGAGCAGCTGTGCGAGTACTCGTTACTCAAATGCTCGCACAACTCGAAAATTTTTGAGCAAAATCTGGAGCTCTAGTACGAACACGTTAACCTTTATTTGCCATTACGCCAGCCATTCTTCATTTAATTTAAGGTAGTGTTCAAATAATCCTGTGGCTGTGTAATTCTTAAATTAAAATTAATTTTGTTCAAATAAATCCAAATAAAATTTTTATATTTGATAAATTTCAATTGCACCGTAACAATGATAAAAGTCTTTGTAATGAACATTTATTTATAGAACGAACAAAAATAAATTGAAAAGTTTTAAGATCTCTTGGGACTTAAAGCCAGTATTAGAATTTTTATGATGACTTATGCTTGATTCGGAAGTGTTCCTGTTTACGGCTTCAAACCTTATTTGCAGACAAATTCTCCGTAGGTGGAACAGCAAAATCACTAAGCATCGATAAGCAGAAGTCGAAACATTTTCTTTATAAATAGTTCTTAACCCAAGAAGTATAATCGGCAGCTCTTCATAACAACTGGCACCGCCATAATAGATGCTTTAACTGACCCATTAATTTGCACGTTAGTTGTTAATTCTGAAACCAATTTAAATAGAAATTGCCATCCTTGGTCAGTCGTAATATTTAAAGAAATCCCCCAGCCAAGAAATTCATTGAACTTACTTTAAATTTAAACATTTAGATCGAACTTTCAACTCACCAATTTCTTCGCCTTTTTAGTAGCTCATTTTGTTAACTTTTCAAGCTTAAATCTATAGACCATAATCATAGTTCTGAATTAGAGTACACTTTAATTAGAGTGACACTAAAAACATTTTATTTATTTACTGAATCTGCTTCCACTTCGGAAGCCTCACAATAAGTAATAAAATCTTATAACTAAATTAACACATAATAGCCCATTAACAAGAATGGGCTGCTTGCTCAAGGTTGCTCGTTAGAACGATGGTTTATCTCTTCTCTTCAGGCGAGTTTGACTTGTTGCGGAGGCCAAGGTGATAGCCAAGGGGTTCGGATGATAACGCAGTTTTCTTATGTATTTTTGTGTAACGATTTCTACCTTCTCTTTGATGGTACGTATGTTTAGGTCTTTGTGAATGTTTTCATTGCTCATGTA
The DNA here is from genome assembly GCA_030068015.2 of Neoceratitis asiatica. Taxonomy (NCBI): domain Eukaryota; kingdom Metazoa; phylum Arthropoda; class Insecta; order Diptera; family Tephritidae; genus Neoceratitis; species Neoceratitis asiatica. The sequence goes on from CM061529.1 coordinate 393,125, forward strand.
CCCTGGTTCGAACTATGAGTATTACACTGGAATTTTTGTAAAATATTAATATTTGTCGAGCAAGCTGAACCCAATAACTGGATTCCATACATTTATATGGACTTTATGATCGATTTATAGAGGAGGAATTTGTTATCCAAACTGTTTCCAGATTTCTTGTTTATAAGCCAATGCAGATTGGCATATTTAAGTTTAAGCTGCATTTTTTTAGCAGAGATGTGTCGTCTCCAGGCTAAGCGCCTATCTAAGTGAATTCCGAGGTATGTAGTTTCGTTAGCTTGCGGAATAGTTACGATATAAAGCTTGATATTAGGGCACATTTTTACCTTTAAAATTAAAGTGATGTGTTTCCATTTATTTTCATTAAGTTTTATGCGCCATTTTGCTAACCATTCTTCAATCAGTTCAAGATGCTGCACTATCACATTTATGGCTATAATGGGGCACTTGTGCTGACTTAATATATCACTTGTAGGAATGTCTGCCGTGTAGAGTATATACAACAATAGGTTAAGAACATTACCTTGCGAACACCTGCCGTTATGGGGTATTCCTCTGTTATATATTAATTTACTTTTACAGTGAATCGCCTGTTTGATAAGTAGGATTCAAAGATATTATGGAATAAGTTAGGTAATATTTTTATTTTATTTTATGAATAAGTCCATCTTACCACACCAGTATTTACTAGTGGCTTAAGAGTTTTGCCAAAAGTTTTTCCAAAGTGACTTTTAGTGTAAACATTCGGAGACAAGGACGATAGTTGATTTTTTTATAGTTTTTTCTTCATCATGAATTAATACCATTCTTAACTTTTTCTCTGTTATCTTACGTCGTACTTTTGCATCGAGCAATCGATGCATTTGCCATTCATGATGCAAGCGTCGCTTTTTTCTAACAAGCAATTCGATATCGCTGTTGGCTGTAAGTTTTCCGGTATTTAGGTGCATTTTCTGTATTGGTGTTGCTAAGAATCCTGCTGTTGCTAGCAAGTTCTTGCTGTTCTTTCAAGCTAATAATTAATAGGGAGTGATTTGAAGATAAATCAGCACTGGTTTCAGCAAATACTAATTTCCTATCTATGTTCTTGGTGACCGTAAAATCAATCAGATTTGGTGGTTTCCTTGGATATGTAAGCCAGTAAGTTGGTTGTCTTGGTGAGGTAAAATCGAATCTGTTTTAACTACTCATGACTGTGTTATATAACTGCCGATTTTTTGGGCTTATTATTAGGGAGCCCCAATAAGAAGGAATCGCTTTGTAATCTTCTCCAGCTAAAATTATCCGATATGACCAGAACATCAACTTCATGACTCTTCTCATAACACCATTGGCATTCCATAAGCATATTCTAATATCGTTCATATTTTGGACATTAAAGTTTGTAGCATTATGTTTTGTGCCTTTATTAGGTATATTTTTCGGTTACCATAAATTGTGTCATATCCAGAGTCAAATCATGATTCCTAGATCTCTACTCCCGTACTGGGAGAAATTATGGGTGGGTACCGCGCACTTGCTTTTAATACGCCAGCAAAGGTTATTTGACCAGTGTTTGAACTAGGTAAATTGGAAGGGGGAGCTACAGGGATAATATGTGGGAGTTGAGTGCGTCAAGCTTGAGTACCTTGAGTGAGTTTTGATTTTAAACCTTTATAAATTGAACAACCCTGTAATTATCCATGAGATTGCCACCGCAGCTACTACCCTTTCTTTGTGCCAATTCGTACATTGAACTGGATCATTCCATTTAAATAGTTCTTCTACCAGGATTCTGCGGTCAAATTTTTTTTACTTGAGTTGAGTTTGGGATAAGAAATTTTTAAACATAGGTATTTTATTTCTACTTTAAGCAATCCTCTATTACTTTTTCAATGTCTATTACTATTTATTATTAGGCCATTTCTACGTTTATTTCGAGTTGTTTTTATATAATTGGATTGATAATTAATTGAAATACTCGTGATAACAGCATACATATGTGTATATGTATTTGCTTAGGATTGTTTGAAAGCACATATGCGCGTCTAGCGAAAGGGGGACGCTCACACGTAAAACTAATAAAAAGAAAATAAATGATGAAGTTTATTAACAAAATATGAGAAATAAATATAAAAGTTAATTCCTTTCACGTGAGAAAGATTTTAATATACATAAATAGAAATGTAGTGATAAGTACAGACGTGGAAACGAACGAGCTTCCGTATTTTTGCTGATATCTGTTTTCATGGCGAGATTTCCAAAAAGGACAAGGTTCCGTGTGGCGTCGTAGTGCAATGATTTAGTTGGATGACAAGAGCGACCATGAAATATTGCCAATTTTGCGTGTGAAATGAAAATGATGTTCCATAATTGACGTAGTAGTTCTGAAGTTCTTTTACATTCAATTTATTTTTATTTTCTAATTAAAGAAAATGAGCTCGAAAATTTTTGTTTTGAGTAACTCATTGCTGTGACATTATTGTAAACGAGATTTTGTTGTATTTGTGCCAGCTCCTCCTAAAAATTAAGGTAGTTGACGATGTAATTATACTGAAACATGCAATTTCCTTTATTATTTTCTTAGAAATACCCGGCCACAGAATGTTGTGGCTGTTTCCAATCTTGTTGAATTTAGATATTATAATTGTCATTGTAAAGAATGATGCAGTTAATCAAAGATAGTGAATTTCTTTTTATATTATTAACCTATTTACATATCTGCGATCGCAATAGCCGAATGGTTAGCATTGTGTACTACTATTTGAAAGGCCTGCGTTCGGTCCAGGTGCATGCAACATCCAAAGTTATAGAAAATTAATTTTTTTATTCCGGTCGCCCCACGGCAGGGATTGTCAAGCCCTGCGAGTGTATTTCTGATATAAAATAAAAGCCCTAATAAAAATTACATGTTGCAACGGCAATTAAAAAAAAAAAAAAATCAGGTTCTTATCCAAAATTAATTGAAAAGAATTTTAACTAAATCAAACCAAAAATAAAAATTTTTCGGATAGGTCGGTCCCAGGTTCAGATTTCAAGTAAATTGGACATACATAAGATTCTTTAAGATTCAGCAGTCCCAAGTCTATTTCCCTATTGTAATTTAGGCAAAAAGCTACATCGAACAATAAATAAAATATATAAGATTTTTTGGGATAGATCGGTCCCAGGTCCACTTCTTTGATGAAAAAGTGGTCCTTATCTTAATTTAGATAGAAAGCTACCTGTATACCAAATTTAAAGTAAATCGAACCATGAATAAGATTTGTTTAGTGGTTTCGGAGTATATAAGGTACATACAGACAAACATTATATATATATATATATGAGTTCGAGTTCAGTGATACGGGGAATATAGAGCGCAAATAAAAAAAATTTCAATAATAGTAGCAAAGTCTTAAATTTTGACACTACGGTTTCTGATTCATATATGTATTACATAAATTGAATATCAATAGTAATTGTACTGCAGGTACAAATAGTGGAAATGTTACAAAAAAGTAATGCTAATTGTTATTGCAACATTCCTATACAAGTTGGCGAGTCCCCTAACCAGCTTATTGGTGCAACTCTGCGTTTTGTGCCATATGATATTATACACCCAGCAAAAACCATCGTATTCAATAACACATAGGCACAATCAAAAGCCGTAAGCCAGCGCTATCTAAAAAAAAAATTTACATTCCCTTTGTATGTCAATAGAAGAAAGCGAAATGTCATTGTTGACATATTGAGGAGTCAATATATTGTATGCGTTTCACTTATTTATAGTTTAAAAAGTTCTCTGAATAGTTGGCCGACTGTCAAATGTCAACAGAAATAACCGATGTAAATTTAAAAGCAAAGTTATGCGGATAAAATATTAGCGATTTGCGAAGAAAATAAAATTTTTAAATGAAGAATAGCTAATATAAAGCAACGTTCGCCACGTTTGAATCAATATTTTCGGCGTTTGAAATAGTGTTTGGAAATTGAATGCAACAACAATAATTTTGTTGGCGTGTGTCTTTATTGTGAAATTAAAGAATGTGGTCCCTGTAGTTTTGAAAAGAATATTCATTTTCAAATGTATTAAATGCAAAGGATTCACCCAAATTATTGATTTTATTAAGACGGGTATGTACGCATATTTAAACATTACTTTGTCGTTGTAAATTGACTTCATTAATTTTTTGGTTATATATTCCTGCAGACTATCGAATTGGACGTTCAAGGACGTGCTGCTGAGGAGAAGAAACCGAAATTGCTTCGTACAACTATCAGTGATGAACCAATACTAATTTAAGGATTCCCTATTACTATAAGATTGGCTAACGGTGTAACGACTGCGCATAGACCACGTCGCAAACAAGCGAAATCCCAACATTGACTATTTACAACAGACGCTGCCCTAACAACAATCCAGCACTACCACTTGCAACACCAGCAGCAACAACAGCAACAAATCCAACAAACTAATTTATAATTTACGAAATTAAACTTATTTATTTAGTTATATACTTAAGGAGTCCCACTATCCGTTTGTTTCCGTAATTATTTAATTAACTTAGTTTTATTTTACTAAAGAAGGTATGAAGCAAGTAAAACATAATTTTTTTTTTCAAATTATCGATTAATTAATAGATTACACAACTTTATTATAAAAACATGAAATTATATGTATAATATTTAAATAGAAGGTTTTGAATAAAAACCGAAAATAAATATGAGTCGTTTATTTATTTCAATCTTCACATGCGGTAGACTATCGCATAAATATGGTATAGCAGGTACGCATAGCTGCATGGCATTCGTTTTCTTATATAAAATAGAATGTTTGAGGTTTTTACGTCCTCACCTCAACACTGCAGAAACAGAACTCAATTTTAATAATTTTATAATTAGTATTTTTAGCTAAAGTTTTTTCGATGAGAACAACAACAGCTTGTTCACACCAATTACTGCAGACGCTGACATCAGCACTTAGCATTTTGCCGGATGCGCGTGCAGTTGGTTGTTTGGTCAATCAATTTAGCTGTTGCGCTGATTCTTTGAATTAGTGCAACTTCGAAATCAAAACAGGAAATGTAAAATATTAGTTAGCAAATAAGAATTTATCTGTGGGAAATTCTTATTGCGAAATTGACTTTTAATTTAAGAGTCAGCGTAGTGCAGACAAAAAGGTAAGTAATTTATTATGTGTTAACTCCTCCGCCCTTAAAATCGAGCGTCCTCGATCGATGAGTTAACGTAATATTTAGGTATCGATATTTATATCGATTTCTGTTTCTATACTGTTTAGGCTGGATTCTTTGTCTTTATTCATTTTAATTTTTCGAAAAAATCTTAATTTTAACATAGTGCTTATAATAATTAATATAATAATTCCTATAGATTTTACATTAATGGAAATATATACTTTATTACGGTTTTCCATTGTGCTAAATTCTTCTAGTTCGTTAGTTTGAAATTCTTTAATTGAGTTTAATGAAATTATTCCTCAATTTTTTTTCTCTTTTGCCATAGGCTGTAAAATGGCAGGCAAGGGGTTTTCCCCTGTTATTTCTTTTGAAAAATAAACTTTATTACCTACTTCTATAGTTGTATTAACATGTTTTATTAAGTATGTTCCATTTATTTTAATAGTTTCGTTTTCAAATTTAACGAAACCTTGGTATTCATTTAAAAATATTATATCGTTTGTAATTTCTTCAATTGTTTTTATGTGTTGATTATTTATTTTCGTACAATTATCTACTTTACTTTTCAGCAGATGCGCTATGCAAGTGCCGTTAGTTATGTCTTCTAAAGAATCCTTTGAACATATTGACAAATTATTATATGTTCTACAATTTTTTATTTTTCCATATATTTCATTCTTACATATTAGTATAGATTCGTATTTGATTTTATTTATAAATTTTCCTTTCTTTATTGGCCTAATTTGTAATGATCTACAATCTTCTATTCTTGTTGTAGGCAGGTTTATTATGTAGATTAAGCTTTCTTTATTAGAGGCAATTTTTATATCGGCGAATTCTAGTGCTTCGTTAATATTTATAAAGGAAATGTTTTCATCTTCTAAAAATTTTCTTGTTATTTCCATCTCTCTATCGGATAGAATATATGAATTTATAATGTTCGATTTTGCCCAATGAATGGCATAAGCAATGTTTATTAATTCTTCCTTTATTGTTTCTAATTTAAACTTTGTCTCCAGTAATAGCTCGTTATCAATTTCTTTTTCTTCTTGAACTAGTTTAGATATTTTATTTCCTTATCTTAGATTCGAAAGGAAAACTTTGAATAACTTTAATGTTCTAAATTTACTTTTTTTTCTTTAAATTTTCAAACTTCTTTTTTTTTATTTGTTTTACTTATATTAACTTACATTAGTGTGAGCTGCATTCTGGCAAGTGTGCTTATTCCTTTTTCCTGTTCCGGTACTCTGGAGCACTGGCTTACTCTTCTTGCTGCTAGTAGTTCTCTCGCCTGGCTGGTGTCGTGATGTCGATGGGGCGTCAGGGAAGTTCCTACGTTCCCATTCATGCCACTCTATGTAATATTTTATTACTGTGTCACTTTTAGAAGTAGAGAAAGTTTTTTATTTTTCTTTCTCGTGCCACTTTTTTAGAAGTAGAAAAAGTTTTTTATTTTTTTAGAGTTTTTCTTTAAAAGTTTCCTTTTTCATTTTCGCTTACTGTGGCACGTTTTTTCTTTTTGGGTTCTCTTTTTTTTTGGCACTTCAAGTGACAATTTTTTGGATTACCCTTTTTTTCATGGCACTTTTAATTACTTCAGTCTTCTATTATCTTGGTGACACCGACTCTACGTTACACTGCCAAGCTTTTTAGCTCGGGCGCCAAATACAATGTTTGAGGTTTTTACGTCCTCACCTCAACACTGCAGAAACAGAACTCAATTTTAATAATTTTATAATTAGTATTTTTAGCTAAAGTTTTGTTGATGAGAACAACAACAACTTGCTCATACCAATTACTGCAGACGCTGACATCAGCACTTAGCATTTTGCCGGATGCGCGTGCAGTTGGTTGCTTGGTCAATCAATTTAGCTGTTGCGCTGATTCTTTGAATTAGTGCAACTTCGAATTCAAAACAGGAAATGTGAAATATTAGTTAGCAAATAAGAATTTACCTGTGGGAAATTCTTATTGTGAAATTGACTTTTAATTTAAGAGTCAGCGAAATTTGACTGTGTGAAGTTATTGGTGCGATTGCCAAAAAGTAAGTGAGTATGTAATTCACTACACTGTAGTGCAGACAAAAAGGTAAGTAATTTATTATGTGTTAACTTATACCAAGTTATTATAGTAGGAACGGGCACACGCATAGAATAGCATCCGTGAGGATTTGTCACTCGGTCTGTACAAGCTCAATGAAAGTATTTGAATTTATAGTATAGTTTTTGTAGCACTAAGGATGGTTTAACGTGTTTTATGTGACGCACTCCCATAGAAAAGCATTCGTGAGGATATGTTACTCAGAATGTACAAGCTAAAGGAAGTATTTGATTTTACAACACATAGTTTTTTGTAGCGCTACGGATGGTTTAGCGTGTTGTATATGGCAGGGATATATTTCTTTTCTATATTACTCATACTCAGGCACATATATTCTCATACACATATTCATATGTATTTTATTTGTTCGATTATTTCTCATGTCGGTCAATTCGATTGTATGTATCAGACTATGTACATAATTCAAATACTGAGAAAGCTTATTCATTCGTTGTCAGAAAGAATATGAGGAAACATCAAGTTTTGTAACGCGCCTTATTCTAGTGTTAAATATGAAGTCAAACAAATCTGAAATAAAAAATAAAGTCGAATTTTATTTTACCTTATTATTGTAGTCAACATTCGTTTATAAAACTTGTTTCTTCATATCGGATTGGAATATCTCGATGTTTACAAGATCTCGAGGAACTGACCAGAAGTTCAGAATCTATCGGAAATATCTCAGAATAACACTCCGCAAATGATATGGATGATGTGAAAAAACAAGCAGGTGCTCTTGGAGGTTATTCAGTTGGTGTTTCTGTGGAGGAGCTTTGTAGTGAAGCCGTTAGCAACAATCAAACAGTGATAGCGTTGCCGATAACGATCAGCCACAGCTGCCGTCTTCACAAGTGCAGTCGTCAACTATAACACACATCTACAGCCGCCGTTGTTGTAAGCACATTTGCCTCATCGTACATTAGAAACGCCAACCATGAATACTGCTTCTTTAACTTTTATGGACAATTCCACCGTCAGGCTTGTTCCATTGCTTAGTCACTATTTTTAGCAAATTATAATGATATGACATAGAAATTTAAGTATATTAATAAGCAAAACCTTATGCGGTTAGATATGGCATTGCAAGTTGCTGCTTAAAGAGCAGTCACGTCATTGATAATTTATCCCGATGATGTGCCTAAGGTATTGCAGAAGTTGAATTCAATTTTGGTCGGCCAGAATTCTTAATTAAGGCCCAACTTCAGATAGTTCAAGTGTTTGCGTTACTAAGTGAAGTGTCATACATATTATAGCGTTTTTAACCTATTGAATTCTCACGCATCAAAGCAATATGAGTGGAGACAACAAGCTGCTAGTATCTTGCAATTTCCTTTTGGGGTCAGAATATGCCGTCTAGATCATACACAGTCAATAGCCGCCATCATGTAAAATTCCGCTACGGTACAGGAGGAGTAGCAGCTGAAATTCAATAAATGTTAAGATCAGGGCTGTTGAAGAGAATTCGCAACGCTTTCTGTTGCGGTTGCAGGTTTCAAATTAAGAAACTTTGTGTCGAATAATAAAGAACTCCAAGCTACTTTAAACGGCGAAGAAGAAACATAAATAGTCCTCAACATGGAGTATGAGCCTGTAGACAAAGTTTTGGGTTGGGTATGATTTGCAATACAGTTGCTGAATGTTCCGAATTTTACCTTAAATTTCGCTAAATTTCACGAAATGTGTTAAACGGGTCCGCCAACCAAAGGTGAATTCTTGGGTATCGTGATGGCGTTTTATGACCCATTTGGTTTCTTAGCCAATATTAAAATTTACATGAAAATACTATTACAGTCATTGTGAAAATGTCTAAGATGAACCATTGCCACATAAGCTAGATCATAAAAGGGATTCTTGTCAACTTGTCAACATTTTCTATACCAAGATGTTATTCCACATCATTGATGTCAGCAGATGAGGTTCAACTGCATGTGTTTGTCTGCGCCAGATCCAGAGCATCTGCAGCCGTCGCATTTGCACTAGCAGCTGTGCTGGATAGTTGGTTAAATAAGTCTATACACGAATGCTATTCATCGAGTCGTTTTTTTACTGCCACAGTTCGACCCGAACTGAAGATGGTTGAAAGGTTCAGATTTTTTACAACTACCTGAAGAAGAATATCCCAAGGAGCTAGTCGATTTCACGCAGAATGAAGATGTGGAAGAAAAAGAAAGAATTGTCTACCACTTGTTTCACTGAAATATGAGTATATCCTGAATGTCAATAACTTTTCCTCTTATTTGAAGGTACTCAAAATTATGGGTTGGGTTCTACGCTTCATATTCAACACACGAAACCAAAGTCGTCATAAAGATGAGCTGAAGGTATTTGAAATATCAGAGCAGAGGAAATCGTAGCCGCCGTGTATTAGAGGAAGAATTTGAAACAGAATTTTTTCACAAGTCTTTAAGTTAAGTCATATATATGCTCTAACTCCGTTTTTAATTGGGGACGGTTTAATTAAAGTCAATGGTCGTATCTACGCAGCAAATGGTCTTCCCGTGTCAGATCTTCGTCCAGCCACTACAGCATTATTTTACTCGTTGGGTCATCGTCCACTGTTCTTCAAAAGGTCCTGTTCAACTGCAAAGTCAACAACGTAAAGCCAGTTACGCTAATGATTGGTCAGCTGTTGCTTGACCGCTTAACGCCATATATCCGCCATTCAGTTACACTGGTGATGATTGTTGTGGTCCTTTTCAGATAATCATTTTTCGAGGACGCGTACAACGCTGGGCATTGTTCAGTAGGAATTTGCAGCGATAACGTTACAAATATCATCGGGGCTCAGAAAGTCCTTCGCAAAAAAGAACGTTTATTCGATTTCAGCAGAATTAACGAAGAATGTACTAGTCGTGTCATAGATTGAATCTTCAGCTGCACGGCAAATCCATCAGTCGGTGGATGTTGGAAGAGACTAGTACAGTGTGTAAAATTTCTGTTACTACATGTGTTAAAGGAAGAAGCGAAAAGGTTGGAAATCTTTAGAAGGATACTGATGGAAGCCGAGAATATAATCAACAGCCTTGATCCATGATCCAAAACCATTAAATCCAAGCCATTTCCTGTTGGGGTGCCTAAAATCGAAGCAAACACAAAGTACTGATGGAGAAATAATTTGTCTACTCAAGCAGTACCGAATATCGCAGGCTTTAAGGGGGTATTCTAGTTTAAAGGACCGAATTTCGAGCGTTTTTGGCAATTGATAAAAAAAGCATTTGAAATTTTTACTATCCATTTTTTGATCATTTGTTTGTTTATGTTTCAAGAATACAAAAAAAAATTAATTAAAAAAAATTTTTTTTCATGGAGTTAATAATCCTTGAAGTAGAGAGGAAAAAAGGACGTGTCCTCGTCGCCTTGATTTCTACCCTTGTGGTCATCTGAAAAATAAAACAATGATGGATTCTTAATTAGTACGAATGTCGCTATCTCAAGAACCTGCAAGACTGAAAAAAAGCAATTATTTTCTTCCCGAGTCCATTAGAATGATCGAGGAAGGGATCATAGTTATAAACGACCACACCGATGTGATCAAAACTAATACTAATGGCTAAGAAAAAAATATCACTAGGTCCAGATTAACAGATATAACTTCAACTACGAAGGCTGAATGTAGAAAACTTGAGTTATATTGAGGTAATTGAAAAAAAAAGCAGTGATGTGGCCTACACTATCAGCCACAATCACCATCGTCTTTTTAATTGACTGCCACATTATTTTTAAGCTGTATCAGTTTATAGTTTCCGAAAGCCCGAATACGGTCTTCAATTAGAGATGGAGGAATTAAAACAAGCAGCAGCAATATTTAATTCAAAATTTTTAAATAGAAGAAACTTAAAATATATTTTATTTAGAATAAATAATTCAATAAAATAAATTTCAACAGAAATTCGCAGGTTTGAATTTATTTGCTGACTCAGGCCACGTGCGAACCTAAAATCTGACAGCCTTCATCTGCTATATATTATATTGTCTATCCTCGGACTGACGAACCGCCAACCACTTGTTGTACATCAGTAGTTTCAGTCCAATCTACTTGCAATACTTTTGACAAACGTATATAACTAACATGGGTGTCCTAGGCGGTAAATTAAGAGACTATCGCTATTGCTTTTCATCTATCCTTCGTAAGTCTTCTAGTAGATACCAGAACAATAAAGTCAGTACAAACAGCAAAATAAAATATTAACATTATGTAGCCATACTGTTTTTTATATTTATTTATTTATTAATTTTTGAACTACATAATTTAATGTTTAATGGGAATTGATTCTGAAAAATATATATATGTATGAAATAAGTAAGTAAATATGTAAATATTCAATATAGTTTTACTCAATAGAACTCCGTTCATCAATATTACTAATAGATTAAAGATGTGCTGCTTGGCTTGCTGTATTTTTTTTAAAATCATTTATATTAACATTTATATTAGAAACAAATACGAATTAAGTTAACTACTTACATATAAAATTTTATTCAAAATGAAGAATGTGCAATGAAAAAAGGACACATAAAAACAGATAACGGGACTTCAAATTTTGTAAAAATAATTCTTATCATGAAAAACTCAAGCCATGCCTCTGTCTCCATTCATGTATTTTGCTATTTACGATGGGACTGGCGGAAGACAGACAGAGATTGCGATTTTCAAACAACGAAACAATCATTGAGAAATTTGGTGGATTAAGGTTAAATTATTTGAAATTAATTGAAGCATTTGATGAAAACATGTAGATTATACCTACAAATACAGCCAATTTCCATCCATTAGCCTTCCTCTTGCAGCAGTAACAGGATTGCATTTTATAAATCTATCCGATTTCATAAATAAAAAAGTGAAATACAACTTATATGTAAACAAGCTATAATTATATATATAGCTTTATACGTATAATGGATCGGAAATAGATATATAACCGCGAGTAGTGTATCAATTTCCCCAACAGAATTACTTGAAAGGGTGTCGCTTTCATTAGCTAAAAGTTTCTCTTATGCGTCGAAGACGATGTAACAGGATAGTCTACCTAAGTTTTCTAAAACAGTATGTAAAAAGAAAATTTGGGACGTAGTCCAGTATAAATTATGCAAATTAATGCATATGCCAAGTTTAGTTGAATTCTGGCTGGCCTATTGATGAAAATATGAAAAATTGTATAGCTTTTGAGTTTTCTAAGCGAGAAGCATATGAACGTTATGAGCGCAATACATAAGTAAAAAAATTGCATCTGGTATTTTTCCAATAGTACAAAGTGAATAAAGATTTGCAACTTTAGTTTGCACAGACAAATTTGGAACTTTAGTTTCCAACTTTTTCGAAAATTAGAAATATCTGCACTTAAAGATTGGTATATTCATGATCTATGAGCTGGCCCCTTTCGTTTGATACCATTTTCGCACCGAAAGTAAGGATATTGCTATAATTTAATATTTTTAAGCACTAACAATACTTATAAAAACAACGGATTCTTCTTTATGCATTAATACCGAATACTGAAGTTTATATAATCCTAATTTGAATTAGTAATCTTTTTCGTCCAACTCTGCTTGACGTTAGCCATATTGTTTTGAAGCTTCCGTTTCACCCTCTAAATTTCAAATAAAATTTTCAAATATTTTGTGCGCTTTGTTTTATTTGTCTTCACAGTGTCGATAATAAAATTGTATTTAATAATTCAAATTAATAAAATAAAAAATGTATATATTGATAATGTCAGGGTGGTTTGATAAATCCGTGACTTATTGAATTAAACATATTTTTTTCGGCATATAAATGTTTTATTTTCCAACATGGTCTCATTCTACCTCTATACATTTAGTGTAGCACTTTTCCAAATTTTTTATTCCTTCCAAATAATAAATTTTTAAAAACCCATTCATTCCACCTGAATTTCTTACCGCCCACCCATTTCTTCAGGTTGGGAAATATTAATGCAAAATTAATTTCAGTTAAGTTCACTTGTACGGGTGCGACCTCAACGGCACTCACTAAGCCACTTATTAATAATTGAAATTCCCTTTTTTCCATATTCGGTAAAATTCATGAGGTCGTCTGATTTCAATGCTACAAAAATGGTGATTGAAACGTGTCTATGCTTCGTGCTTTAAGAGGAGATTAATGCGCACATAATATAACTGGCAAATACATCCCTGAATGACGGCACAATATGCTAAGGCAAAAACCCTGTTCATGAACATACAACGTATAGCATACAACATTGTCCAACCGTTACAAAGTTTAAAACAAAACGAAAGTGAAAGTAACATTTACAAAATTTTGGAAAGCTCAATAACAAAATGCACAGAAGGAATAATACCGTGTGGCACATTAGCGACCATTTTATAAAGGACACAACACAGCAAAGTTTTATTCAAAGGTGATCAGCGGCCAAGAAAATGTGTAAGGCAACCAGCATGAAGTGTGAAATTTATAGGCTGAGCAACATACGTGAAACAGAAGACGGTAGCAGCAGTAGTGAAAGTCGAAAATATTGGTCTAACAACGAAATAATCTCATTGAGAGTAATCGGCGTAATGGAAAGCTGGCTACAGCAAATGGAAGAGACGACAACAACGTCAAGAGGTTGGCAAAACTTTACCGAAGTTGATCCACCACCAGCAGACCTGATAACAAAAATCAGAGATCGGCAGTAACAACAACCTCTCAAGCGACAAACGTTCCGACATGCGACGAAAGGAATATGGTATCGCGTTCGCAACACAGGCGCCGACGTGGTAACAATAATACGTCTCTGCAGGAAGTAAAGGGGGAGTGAGTGTAAAGACCCCACGTCCAAGGCCTTGGAGCCCCCACATTAGATTATGTATTCTTATATGTATTATATATTATAATATTATATTTATTAAAAATATATACATACATACATATATATATATATATATATATATATATTTGGAATTGGATGAAGTCAATAATATAGAATATTAACTAGCGTGCAAACCCCCGCTGTTAACAAGGCTAAAGAAAATAAGTGATAATGCCAACAACATAAGTAACTAACTGCTTGTGCGCAGAACTAGTATAAGAGGTAGTGGTTATATGGTCTGAAGCGAAAACTGTGCCAGTACGATAGAAGTAAGTTATATTGTGCTCCTTAAAAACGCTACTAATACGATCGTCACATATGGTTTTTTTTCTAAAATATTATATAATAAGTCCGCAATCCAGCTGAGAGTATACTTATCAAATAGTTAGGCAGAAAAATTTTCAAAACGGTAATAGGATAGCAACAGGAAAAAAAATATAACGCTTCCACCAGAAAGCATTTTGGAGCATCAGAAAAATCTTAAGCCACTAATAAAAAATATAAAAGCGCGTAACAATTCTTTGCCGCCAGAACTGAAAAGATGACTTGTTTTGACGATCACAACAGTACGGCAGTCAGCCAAATACTACTTCAATTAATCCATATTTGTCACTAAAGAATAATTTTCCAATAAAAGTGCATTGCTTCTTGTGAAACGTACGTGTCTGAATTTAAAACCTAGAAAAGTCTCCTGGATACGATCATGTCAAAAGAAAAATGCTAAAGGAACTGCAAAACTTTGGTCTCGTTTTTTTTATCATAGGTGCCGTAATCTATTATCCTAAGATAGACCGAAGACGATTCTTCGAGCTTCCGAAGTTTTGTAGTATTTATCAGGCGGAGGTCTTCGTCGCAAGAAAGGCCGCTCAGCGTATGAAAAATATCAACAAATACGTTGATCGCCAAGCGACAATCATAAAGACCAATCAGCCTTGAGCCTTGCCTTTCTATACTTTTCGAAAAAGTGCTACTCTACATAAAGAACATTATCCCTATACAGCAATTTGGTTTTCGGGAAAAATATCGCACAACTAATCAAGTTGATCATATAAGTAATAAAATAAAATTCGTTCGAAATCAAAAAGTATTGACCCCCTTGATGTAGCTCAAGCATTTGCCAAGATGTGACATGATGAGCTTATATATAAAATTGAAGAATTATTACCGAACATATTTCATAACATCCTGGATTCCTACTTATTCAACAGACGATTCACTGTAAAACTAGAAGAATATACAGTGTTATCCATTTTGCGGTTTTCAAAAGAAACGTAAATAAAATGCATTTCGAATAATTTTTTTCATAAAATTGCTCTTATATTATTATTATAATTATATTAT
>CM061529.1:431901-443491 GCA_030068015.2 Neoceratitis asiatica
TTTATATTTATATTTATATTTATATTTATATTTATATTTATATTTATATTTATATTTATATTTATATTTATATATTTATATTTATATTTATATTTATATTTATATTTATATTTATATTTATATTTATATTTATATTTATATTTATATTTATATTTATATTTATATTTATATTTATATTTATATTTATATTTATATTTATATTTATATTTATATTTATATTTATATTTATATTTATATTTATATTTATATTTATATTTATATTTATATTTATATTTATATTTATATTTATATTTATATTTATATTTATATTTATATTTATATTTATATTTATATTTATATTTATATTTATATTTATATTTATATTTATATTTATATTTATATTTATATTTATATTTATATTTATATTTATATTTATATTTATATTTATATTTATATTTATATTTATATTTATATTTATATTTATATTTATATTTATATTTATATTTATATTTATATTTATATTTATATTTATATTTATATTTATATTTATATTTATATTTATATTTATATTTATATTTATATTTATATTTATATTTATATTTATATTTATATTTATATTTATATTTATATTTATATTTATATTTATATTTATATTTATATTTATATTTATATTTATATTTATATTTATATTTATATTTATATTTATATTTATATTTATATTTATATTTATATTTATATTTATATTTATATTTATATTTATATTTATATTTATATTTATATTTATATATTTATATTTATATTTATATTTATATAATATTTATATTTATATTTATATTTATATTTATATTTATATTTATATTTATATTTATATTTATATTTATATTTATATTTATATTTATATTTATATTTATATTTATATTTATATTTATATTTATATTTATATTTATATTTATATTTATATTTATATTTATATTTATATTTATATTTATATTTATATTTATATTTATATTTATATTTATATTTATATTTATATTTATATTTATATTTATATTTATATTTATATTTATATTTATATTTATATTTATATTTATATTTATATTTATATTTATATTTATATTTATATTTATATTTATATTTATATTTATATTTATATTTATATTTATATTTATATTTATATTTATATTTATATTTATATTTATATTTATATTTATATTTATATTTATATTTATATTTATATTTATATTTATATTTATATTTATATTTATATTTATATTTATATTTATATTTATATTTATATTTATATTTATATTTATATTTATATTTATATTTATATTTATATTTATATTTATATTTATATTTATATTTATATTTATATTTATATTTATATTTATATTTATATTTATATTTATATTTATATTTATATTTATATTTATATTTATATTTATATTTATATTTATATTTATATTTATATTTATATTTATATTTATATTTATATTTATATTTATATTTATATTTATATTTATATTTATATTTATATTTATATTTATATTTATATTTATATTTATATTTATATTTATATTTATATTTATATTTATATTTATATTTATATTTATATTTATATTTATATTTATATTATATATTTATATTTATATTTATATTTATATTTATATTTATATTTATATTTATATTTATATTTATATTTATATTTATATTTATATTTATATTTATATTTATATTTATATTTATATTTATATTTATATTTATATTTATATTTATATTTATATTTATATTTATATTTATATTTATATTTATATTTATATTTATATTTATATTTATATTTATATTTATATTTATATTTATATTTATATTTATATTTATATTTATATTTATATTTATATTTATATTTATATTTATATTTATATTTATATTTATATTTATATTTATATTTATATTTATATTTATATTTATATTTATATTTATATTTATATTTATATTTATATTTATATTTATATTTATATTTATATTTATAATATTTATATTTATATTTATATTTATATTTATATTTATATTTATATTTATATTTATATTTATATTTATATTTATATTTATATTTATATTTATATTTATATTTATATTTATATTTATATTTATATTTATATTTATATTTATATTTATATTTATATTTATATTTATATTTATATTTATATTTATATTTATATTTATATTTATATTTATATTTATATTTATATTTATATTTATATTTATATTTATATTTATATTTATATTTATATTTATATTTATATTTATATTTATATTTATATTTATATTTATATTTATATTTATATTTATATTTATATTTATATTTATATTTATATTTATATTTATATTTATATTTATATTTATATTTATATTTATATTTATATTTATATTTATATTTATATTTATATTTATATTTATATTTATATTTATATATTTATATTTATATTTATATTTATATTTATATTTATATTTATATTTATATTTATATTTATATTTATATTTATATTTATATTTATATTTATATTTATATTTATATTTATATTTATATTTATATTTATATTTATATTTATATTTATATTTATATTTATATTTATATTTATATTTATATTTATATTTATATTTATATTTATATTTATATTTATATTTATATTTATATTTATATTTATATTTATATTTATATTTATATTTATATTTATATTTATATTTATATTTATATTTATATTTATATTTATATTTATATTTATATTTATATTTATATTTATATTTATATTTATATTTATATTTATATTTATATTTATATTTATATTTATATTTATATTTATATTTATATTTATATTTATATTTATATTTATATTTATATTTATATTTATATTTATATTTATATTTATATTTATATTTATATTTATATTTATATTTATATTTATATTTATATTTATATTTATATTTATATTTATATTTATATTTATATTTATATTTATATTTATATTTATATTTATATTTATATTTATATTTATATTTATATTTATATTTATATTTATATTTATATTTATATTTATATTTATATTTATATTTATATTTATATTTATATTTATATTTATATTTATATTTATATTTATATTTATATTTATATTTATATTTATATTTATATTTATATTTATATTTATATTTATATTTATATTTATATTTATATTTATATTTATATTTATATTTATATTTATATTTATATTTATATTTATATTTATATTTATATTTATATTTATATTTATATTTATATTTATATTTATATTTATATTTATATTTATATTTATATTTATATTTATATTTATATTTATATTTATAT
The DNA here is from genome assembly GCA_030068015.2 of Neoceratitis asiatica. Classification (NCBI taxonomy): domain Eukaryota; kingdom Metazoa; phylum Arthropoda; class Insecta; order Diptera; family Tephritidae; genus Neoceratitis; species Neoceratitis asiatica. Next base: position 435,260 of record CM061529.1, read on the forward strand.
TTATATTTATATTTATATTTATATTTATATTTATATTTATATTTATATTTATATTTATATTTATATTTATATTTATATTTATATTTATATTTATATTTATATTTATATTTATATTTATATTTATATTTATATTTATATTTATATTTATATTTATATTTATATTTATATTTATATTTATATTTATATTTATATTTATATTTATATTTATATTTATATTTATATTTATATTTATATTTATATTTATATTTATATTTATATTTATATTTATATTTATATTTATATTTATATTTATATTTATATTTATATTTATATTTATATTTATATTTATATTTATATTTATATTTATATTTATATTTATATTTATATTTATATTTATATTTATATTTATATTTATATTTATATTTATATTTATATTTATATTTATATTTATATTTATATTTATATTTATATTTATATTTATATTTATATTTATATTTATATTTATATTTATATTTATATTTATATTTATATTTATATTTATATTTATATTTATATTTATATTTATATTTATATTTATATTTATATTTATATTTATATTTATATTTATATTTATATTTATATTTATATTTATATTTATATTTATATTTATATTTATATTTATATTTATATTTATATTTATATTTATATTTATATTTATATTTATATTTATATTTATATTTATATTTATATTTATATTTATATTTATATTTATATTTATATTTATATTTATATTTATATTTATATTTATATTTATATTTATATTTATATTTATATTTATATTTATATTTATATTTATATTTATATTTATATTTATATTTATATTTATATTTATATTTATATTTATATTTATATTTATATTTATATTTATATTTATATTTATATTTATATTTATATTTATATTTATATTTATATTTATATTTATATTTATATTTATATTTATATTTATATTTATATTTATATTTATATTTATATTTATATTTATATTTATATTTATATTTATATTTATATTTATATTTATATTTATATTTATATTTATATTTATATTTATATTTATATTTATATTTATATTTATATTTATATTTATATTTATATTTATATTTATATTTATATTTATATTTATATTTATATTTATATTTATATTTATATTTATATTTATATTTATATTTATATTTATATTTATATTTATATTTATATTTATATTTATATTTATATTTATATTTATATTTATATTTATATTTATATTTATATTTATATTTATATTTATATTTATATTTATATTTATATTTATATTTATATTTATATTTATATTTATATTTATATTTATATTTATATTTATATTTATATTTATATTTATATTTATATTTATATTTATATTTATATTTATATTTATATTTATATTTATATTTATATTTATATTTATATTTATATTTATATTTATATTTATATTTATATTTATATTTATATTTATATTTATATTTATATTTATATTTATATTTATATTTATATTTATATTTATATTTATATTTATATTTATATTTATATTTATATTTATATTTATATTTATATTTATATTTATATTTATATTTATATTTATATTTATATTTATATTTATATTTATATTTATATTTATATTTATATTTATATTTATATTTATATTTATATTTATATTTATATTTATATTTATATTTATATTTATATTTATATTTATATTTATATTTATATTTATATTTATATTTATATTTATATTTATATTTATATTTATATTTATATTTATATTTATATTTATATTTATATTTATATTTATATTTATATTTATATTTATATTTATATTTATATTTATATTTATATTTATATTTATATTTATATTTATATTTATATTTATATTTATATTTATATTTATATTTATATTTATATTTATATTTATATTTATATTTATATTTATATTTATATTTATATTTATATTTATATTTATATTTATATTTATATTTATATTTATATTTATATTTATATTTATATTTATATTTATATTTATATTTATATTTATATATATATTTATAGTTATATTAATATTTATATTTATATTTGTATTTGTATTTTTTTATATATATATTTATATTTATATTTATATTTATATTTATATTATATTTATATTTATATTTATATTTATATTTATATTTATATTTATATTTATATTTATATTTATATTTATATTTATATTTATATTTATATTTATATTAATATTAATATTTATGTTTATGTTTATATTTATATTTATATTTATATTTATATTTATATTTATATTTATATTTATATTTATATTTATATTTATATTTATATTTATATTTATATTTATATTTATATTTATATTTATATTTATATTTATATTTATATTTATATTTATATTTATATTTATATTTATATTTATATTTATATTTATATTTATATTTATATTTATATTTATATTTATATTTATATTTATATTTATATTTATATTTATATTTATATTTATATTTATATTTATATTTATATTTATATTTATATTTATATTTATATTTATATTTATATTTATATTTATATTTATATTTATATTTATATTTATATTTATATTTATATTTATATTTATATTTATATTTATATTTATATTTATATTTATATTTATATTTATATTTATATTTATATTTATATTTATATTTATATTTATATTTATATTTATATTTATATTTATATTTATATTTATATTTATATTTATATTTATATTTATATTTATATTTATATTTATATTTATATTTATATTTATATTTATATTTATATTTATATTTATATTTATATTTATATTTATATTTATATTTATATTTATATTTATATTTATATTTATATTTATATTTATATTTATATTTATATTTATATTTATATTTATATTTATATTTATATTTATATTTATATTTATATTTATATTTATATTTATATTTATATTTATATTTATATTTATATTTATATTTATATTTATATTTATATTTATATTTATATTTATATTTATATTTATATTTATATTTATATTTATATTTATATTTATATTTATATTTATATTTATATTTATATTTATATTTATATTTATATTTATATTTATATTTATATTTATATTTATATTTATATTGATATTTTTTTTATATTTATACTTATATTTATATTTATATTTATATTTATATTTATATTTATATTTATATTTATATTTATATTTATATTTATATTTATATTTATATTTATATTTACATTTATATTTATAATTATGTTCATAGATATATTTTTATTTATATTTATAATTATATTTATATATATTTATTTATATTTATAATTATATTTATATTTATATTTATATTTATATTTATATTTAAATTTATATTTATATTTATATTTATATTTATATTTACATTTATATTTATTTATATATTTATATTAATATTTATACTTAATTTTATATTTATAATTATGAGTATATTTATATTTATATTTATATTTACATTTAAATTTATATTTATATTTATATTTGTATTTATATTTATAGTTATATTTATATTTATATCAATATTTATATTTATATTTATAATTACATTTATATGTATATTTATATTTAAATTTTTATTTGTATTTAAACTTATATTTATATTTATATATATATTTACATTTATATTTATATTTATATTTATATTTATATTTATATTTATATTTATATTTATATTTATATTTATATTTATATTTATATTTATATTTATATTTATATTTATATTTATATTTATATTTATATTTATATTTATATTTATATTTATATTTATATTTATATTTATATTTATATTTATATTTATATTTATATTTATATTTATATTTATATTTATATTTATATTTATATTTATATTTATATTTATATTTATATTTATATTTATATTTATATTTATATTTATATTTATATTTATATTTATATTTATATTTATATTTATATTTATATTTATATTTATATTTATATTTATATTTATATTTATATTTATATTTATATTTATATTTATATTTATATTTATATTTATATTTATATTTATATTTATATTTATATTTATATTTATATTTATATTTATATTTATATTTATATTTATATTTATATTTATATTTATATTTATATTTATATTTATATTTATATTTATATTTATATTTATATTTATATTTATATTTATATTTATATTTATATTTATATTTATATTTATATTTATATTTATATTTATATTTATATTTATATTTATATTTATATTTATATTTATATTTATATTTATATTTATATTTATATTTATATTTATATTTATATTTATATTTATATTTATATTTATATTTATATTTATATTTATATTTATATTTATATTTATATTTATATTTATATTTATATTTATATTTATATTTATATTTATATTTATATTTATATTTATATTTATATTTATATTTATATTTATATTTATATTTATATTTATATTTATATTTATATTTATATTTATATTTATATTTATATTTATATTTATATTTATATTTATATTTATATTTATATTTATATTTATATTTATATTTATATTTATATTTATATTTATATTTATATTTATATTTATATTTATATTTATATTTATATTTATATTTATATTTATATTTATATTTATATTTATATTTATATTTATATTTATATTTATATTTATATTTATATTTATATTTATATTTATATTTATATTTATATTTATATTTATATTTATATTTATATTTATATTTATATTTATATTTATATTTATATTTATATTTATATTTATATTTATATTTATATTTATATTTATATTTATATTTATATTTATATTTATATTTATATTTATATTTATATTTATATTTATATTTATATTTATATTTATATTTATATTTATATTTATATTTATATTTATATTTATATTTATATTTATATTTATATTTATATTTATATTTATATTTATATTTATATTTATATTTATATTTATATTTATATTTATATTTATATTTATATTTATATTTATATTTATATTTATATTTATATTTATATTTATATTTATATTTATATTTATATTTATATTTATATTTATATTTATATTTATATTTATATTTATATTTATATTTATATTTATATTTATATTTATATTTATATTTATATTTATATTTATATTTATATTTATATTTATATTTATATTTATATTTATATTTATATTTATATTTATATTTATATTTATATTTATATTTATATTTATATTTATATTTATATTTATATTTATATTTATATTTATATTTATATTTATATTTATATTTATATTTATATTTATATTTATATTTATATTTATATTTATATTTATATTTATATTTATATTTATATTTATATTTATATTTATATTTATATTTATATTTATATTTATATTTATATTTATATTTATATTTATATTTATATTTATATTTATATTTATATTTATATTTATATTTATATTTATATTTATATTTATATTTATATTTATATTTATATTTATATTTATATTTATATTTATATTTATATTTATATTTATATTTATATTTATATTTATATTTATATTTATATTTATATTTATATTTATATTTATATTTATATTTATATTTATATTTATATTTATATTTATATTTATATTTATATTTATATTTATATTTATATTTATATTTATATTTATATTTATATTTATATTTATATTTATATTTATATTTATATTTATATTTATATTTATATTTATATTTATATTTATATTTATATTTATATTTATATTTATATTTATATTTATATTTATATTTATATTTATATTTATATTTATATTTATATTTATATTTATATTTATATTTATATTTATATTTATATTTATATTTATATTTATATTTATATTTATATTTATATTTATATTTATATTTATATTTATATTTATATTTATATTTATATTTATATTTATATTTATATTTATATTTATATTTATATTTATATTTATATTTATATTTATATTTATATTTATATTTATATTTATATTTATATTTATATTTATATTTATATTTATATTTATATTTATATTTATATTTATATTTATATTTATATTTATATTTATATTTATATTTATATTTATATTTATATTTATATTTATATTTATATTTATATTTATATTTATATTTATATTTATATTTATATTTATATTTATATTTATATTTATATTTATATTTATATTTATATTTATATTTATATTTATATTTATATTTATATTTATATTTATATTTATATTTATATTTATATTTATATTTATATTTATATTTATATTTATATTTATATTTATATTTATATTTATATTTATATTTATATTTATATTTATATTTATATTTATATTTATATTTATATTTATATTTATATTTATATTTATATTTATATTTATATTTATATTTATATTTATATTTATATTTATATTTATATTTATATTTATATTTATATTTATATTTATATTTATATTTATATTTATATTTATATTTATATTTATATTTATATTTATATTTATATTTATATTTATATTTATATTTATATTTATATTTATATTTATATTTATATTTATATTTATATTTATATTTATATTTATATTTATATTTATATTTATATTTATATTTATATTTATATTTATATTTATATTTATATTTATATTTATATTTATATTTATATTTATATTATATATACTGAAACTGGGTTTTCAAAAAAATGAAGTAAGTTTTTTTTACACTGAGGCTAAATATATGTATACAATGCGAGTGCATATTGCGGTTTCTTATTTATGTAATCCGACATCAGCACGGGACATAAACTCTGGGTGTATTCCACCGACACGATTTGTAGCGTTCGCGTTGAAATCGTTAACAGTTATACATTCGTGCATATTTATGGTATATGCATATGTATGTATTACCACGGGTAGCCTCTATAACTTTGTCATAAACTACTATGTCGTTGCATGTGTTTCATAAAAGTTCCAAATATATTATAAATTACTTGCATAAAAATTCTACAAGCTAGCCATGTATATCCGCAAATTCGGATATATTTGCATTCACTTGGGTTTCTACTACAAAGCTCTTCTACCTGTATTAAGTTATGCATATACACACATATATGTATGTATTAATTCTTCAGTATATCAGTGTGAAATTTTTACAAATATACATACATACATACATATGTAAATACAAAGATATACATTAGAATGTACTTATGGATGTGAGTAAGGCAAGAATACGTACATATGAACACATTTATATCCAATCTAATTTTTTTAATCTTGCTTTTGGTTTTAAGATGCCCACGATTTTCAGACATTTAAATATGAGCTGTGTGGTTAAGTCAGTTTTGGTTAATGCAATAATTATTTGGTGTTTTTTAACCCAAAGGTTTTAGAATTAAAAAAATGTTCAATTATTTTGGACTAAATTGTGTAAAATCAAAATAAATATATGTACATATGTAGCTACGGCATTGTATTAAACATTCAATTATACCTATGTATACTGAGGGTTAGGAAATAAATAATAGTTTTTAGTTTATTTAAAAAAAAGAAGAAAACGATGTGCCGTTTAAATCTATTGCAAGAGCCTAATTCTGACAATATTTGATATGAATATTTGATCAAAGAGTGATATGATTTCCTTTAAAAAATTGTTAAGGAAATTCAATTGTTTTGTTTAATGTGAAGTACAATGGATACAATTAAGTTCTGAATATAACATCATTGGTAACTTTTCCTCCGTGACTTCTTTTTCAGGAAGGAATTCGATGAACACTTTGAGCATTTTTTCCACTAAATCAAGTCATATGTCATGAATAGTATATTCAAAATTGACTTTTAAAGCTTGAATATAGTCTGGTTTTTGCTAAAGGCCAATGACTTCGAATAACCCCACAAGATGTAGTGTAATGGTGTTAAATCACACCTTCTTGGAGGCCATTCAATGTCACAATTTCTTGAAATAATCGAATCTCCGAAACTTTTTTGCAATAATTCGGTCGTTGCACGTGCTGTGTGACACATAGTCACGTCTTGTTGGAACCAGATGTTGTTAAGATCAACTTCTGTAATTGTGGGCATAAAAAGTTGATTATCATCGATCTATACCGCTCTCCATTGACAGTAA
>CM061529.1:1050491-1429757 GCA_030068015.2 Neoceratitis asiatica
TATCAGGAAATTGTTCATTTATAATCCACACTCGTTCATAAGTGGTAGAGGTTTATTGAAATCAATCGATTGCCGCAAAAATATTATCAATATTGGGATAACCCTAATGAGTTGGTGGATAGATTGAGATTGCTTATATCTTCAACAAGTGCCGGTCATAACAATCATCAAAACGAGATTATATCAATTATTGAAGAGTTGCGAGTAGCAAATATATTCTTAAATAATATGAGTATATGTAAATAAACTTGGACATTCCTCATTTGACAATAGTAGATCAAAAGAAAAAACAATTCTAGACCGAAACAAAAATCTTAATTTAAACAATAAAAGAATAATTAACCTAGCTGCTCCTATAGAAGATGATGATGCCATTTCGAAAGTATTCCTTTTAGAAACGTTAAATAAGATGAAAAACAAATTGGAACATCAAATCAAAGAAATACATGTAATCCTGAATAATAGTATTAAAAATGATGTATCAATTCTTGAGGATCTAATAGACCAACGAATAAAAGGTGTATGTGGTGAAGAATTACATAATATAAGCAACTATTTATCAACTATTGAGGATTATTTGATGCGTTTCGTTGTATCGAAACAACAACCTACTGAAAAAGGCGTTGAAGTGTTAAAAATAAAGAACCCTACTATAAAAGGATTAACAACATGAATAACAAAATAGATATTGTAGAAGAATTACATAAACAAGCTAAAAAAAGTTTTAAACGAAGACGTGTTATTATTAAAGGAATCGATGATTTATGGCAAGCTGACTTGGTGGTAATGATTCAGTATTCAAATAGTAATAATCAGTATCAATATCTTTTAACTGTAATCGATACATTTTCCAAAAAAGCTTGGGCCGAATACCGAAAAACATGCAAACAGATGATGGAAAGGAATTTTTTAATACTAATTTTAAAAGATTATTACAAACAAAAAATATCAATCATTATTCAACATTTTCATTACTAAAAGCATCTATAATAGAGCGATTCAATAGAACATTAAAAGGAATGATGTGGAAAGAGTTTAGTTTTCGGGGAACTTATAAATGGATTGATATCTATAAAAATTTAATCAATGATGGTAATGATAGTAAATGAGGTAAATTCCTCGAATGAACAACATTTATTGGACACCGCATACAATTTAAAAGTTTTTCATAAATTAAAATTTAAAATAAATGATGAGGTTAGAATAAGTAAATATAAACATGTATTTGAAAAGGGGTATACACCAAATTGGACAACAGAAGTTTTTAAAATAAAATCAATTAAAAACACAAATCCTACAACATATATACTTGAAGACTATCAAGGTAATACTATTAAGGGGGGATTCTACATATATAGACGAAATATCTATGCATACAATACATCAGTTTTCTCTTAGAGTTAGCCCAGGATATAAAATCTCAGAAACACCTATTAATGTTATATATTTACCAGTTAATACTCATCAAATAAGTACTCTAGTTCTTAAAATGGTTGATCAAACGGGTAGCCTGATTAATTTTCGTGGAGAAGACATATCAATAAAACTACATTTAAAACCTATCTAAAGAAAAACGATAATTTTTAATAAAAAGCAACTACATACAGATTTGATGAATAGTTTTCAATCATGCTCAAATGTATTGGCTGCAAAAACAAAAAGTCTACGCTTTAAAGAGGAAAATCCTCTTGTTCAACATAAAATTGATTTAACACCATCGAATAAGGAGTTTCTAATAAGTCTAGGATTTAATTTGGAAAAATGAGTGATATAATACTTTTGTACAAGCTCATTTTTGATAATAGCATAATAAAAAAGGATTATCATAACTACATACCATACTTACAATCGTTTCAAAACAATGATGAAATTCAGATACCCATGCAAAATCAAGACCTATATGTGCTACCAAATGAAAGTATTTTATACATTGAGGGGTTAATATCAAATAGTGATTCAATAGCTTCAAAAACTGTGCAGCTGCTAAATAATTGTATGTCCTATTTATTTGAGGAGATGCGATATGAAATAAAAAAATAGAAATCGATCGCACTAGAAAGTTGGAAATTGCAACAGAAATGAAAAATTATGTATCACTTAACGAATTTGAGAGTACAAATCTAAAAAATGCAAGGTGGTGCCCTTTTGAAAATATTAACTTAAAGGATGGACCTTTCAATTTTTGTATACCATTGAAAAACCTGCTTGGATTTGCTGAAGATTTTGATAAAATTATTGTTAATTGTTAACATGAATTAGTTTTAATACGAGCTAAAGAAGATGATGCTGTTATGATGACAACTATAGAAAAAGAAAAGCTTACATTAAAACTTTTAAATATTATGTGGAAAGTACCACATACTCAACTTTCAGACTCGGGATGTTTACCACAACCCCTCCATAGAGAAAAGCACGCATATCTTATGGAATGTTAAAATGGTTGGCGAAAATGAATGACCTCGCTATATTCTTTTAGTATTTCAAAAAGAAAAGAAATTTAAACATTGTAACCTATTAGATGTTAAAGTTCATCTTAACTTAACTCTTAACTCCACTACATATCCATGATGATCTTAATATTAAATTTGAACGAAATCGGTATGCTCTATTATACATTGTATATATACATGTATTTGAAATTTCAACAAAGTTATTATGGACGCACTCCACAACCACTTTTATCACCTAATAAATTTGCTGAAAAGGCTCCAATAATTGTTATAGATGTAACACATCAAAATGAATTTATAAACACGGCCCCATCGATATTCGGATTGAGTTAAAATTTTATAAATCCGTTGCTGCTAACACCGCTTCTTATTATATGCTTATCCATGATAAAATGTATGAATATATTACATTTACAAATTTTGTTAAAAAGATTATTTAAAAATGAGTGAGAATTTTATGAAACCATATATCTTTAGTTTATTAAAAATAAAAAAATTAATTAAATTTTCAAATCAAATAAAAATTCTTTTTATTTAAGGTGTTTTTTTTGTTAACAACAAAAGTAAGTATTTACTGATGCGATTTGTTTACAGCGAAATTGGTTATAAATTTTAGTATAAGTGTCCAAAATGTTGTAGGCTTCCTCATCCAGGCGCTCTAGGGCAATAGCAATCGCAAGTATCTGGACCATTTAATTAGGATTCGACCAAACGCAGTCTTCATAATGTTCACGGAAATGATTGTTTATTTTTCTAATTTATCTCTATACTCGATTTTTGAATGAATATCCCAAAGTCTTTTCTTTTGCTCTTCAGGTAAAATATGTTCATAGTGTTTTAGAAAATTAAATATAACTACAGCTGACGACGACATGTTTGGTAATAACGATCAACATGAATTATTGTTGGGTTTATATCGTATGAAGCGCGCTCATTCAATGTTTCTCGTTCACGTAATTTCTCCGTACGCTTTTCGCACCATGCGCTTTTAATAATGGTGGGTTCAGCTCAGGAAAACTTTTATCTATCAATTGAATTGTTACATTTATTTTTAAATGTAAAGAAGCGTTTGGAATATTGTATTCAAAACTAGCCTGTTTGCTATTTTCAAAATTTCTAAAGCTGCTTATATTTTGATTTTGATTCATAAATTGATTACAGTAGAAGCTTGTTTCATAAATGAAATACAACAGGTGTAGAAGTAGAATTTTTATTAAATTGGTCAATTTCATCTTTTTTTCTTAAAATTTTAAATTCTATTTAATTTCATTATAATTTAAACTAAATACTATCAAGTATGTAGTTGAACAAAATATATGTTGTTTTTAAGGCACAACGAATTTGTAGTCGATTGATTTTCACATTACAATCATTATACCAATGATACTGACAACGCACAGCATCTGGGTGTAAATTGTATAATCTAGAAAGATTCATTCCATTACATTCTGTAATCTCCTCTTCAATGTTAAACACCGGCTTTTGTAGGAACACCGCCAAGATACAAAATTACCTATCTTCATATTTATGTGGTTTCATAAAATTCTAAAGCACATACCCACACAAACACACACACCATTTGTTAAAACGGGAGCGCTCACTTTTCCCCTTACAAAAAGAGGGCCCCCACCACACGCTTTACCCCTCGCTCCCACCGTTCACTCCAGCCCCAGTCCACCAGTCCACCAACACCCCTCAACCCCCCAAATCCCCCTCTAACAAGCCAACTTCCAACACACCAACCCCCACCCCCTCCCAACACCACAACCTTGCACAATTTTACCCCGTATAAAATGTATGTTCTACCCCACGCGGCGCAAGGTTTTCTTTCACCAAATGGGGTAGAACATACATTTTTATACTATTAACGACGAGAATAAATTGGTTATGGGCTCAAAATTCCGTCCTATCCTTGGATATTCTTTTTTATAAATCAGTCATAAAACCAATCTGTATGGAATACAATTATGGGAACCTTGAGCAACTAGTATCCATAGATTACAGCGATTTCAATCAAAAACAGGTGCACTGACACGATCTGTCTGTCTTTTGAAGAGAAACGTTTTACTTGTCGTTCCTTACTATAAGTGGACCAAAGCATTAAATCATTAGCTACTCAAATTCTAAGTTTTTCTTGTTGTTTAAAAATTGTATTTTTCCACGCTTTTAATTATATTATTATTATTCCTTTTCCGTTAGTTTTGTTTTATATATTGTAACGTTTTTCGTTGCTACCCTAGATGATTTCCCAAATCCTTGGAGTCTGATCACTGGATTGCTTAATAATACTCCCAAGATTTGTTCATTTGCTGCCTCTTAATCGTCAGGAATTAACTCAACGTTTATTAGTCTTCAATAATTACAATTCTTTACTATACCCAATGGCTTATTTTACAATTCTTTATGACACACAATTATTCTCTGCTTCACACAGCTTATCCATTTCTATAACACACAGCTCACAGTAATGTTAACTCCACTGCGTCTTCTACTCGTATCTTCCTGTGATAGCGGCTGTCGCTCTTTTTATACATGAAGATGTACCAAACATTCTATTCACGCGCTCAAGAATATGCTAATTATTCGTTTGGCTGCGGTAGCTGCAGCCGCTCTCCGATTATCATTATTGACGGGGAATTTCCTTTACACTGTCGACTCTTTTGTTTGTCCTTGGTACGTAGGTGTGTATATTTTTTACCATTATACTTTTTTCGAAACAATTTTTTTTTCGTTTTTACAAACCTTTTTATATATTATATTTTTAATTTTATTTTTAATTTGCGGATTGCTTTCAATAGGAGTCACTTCATGGGTGGATTGAAGGACCATAAGCGATTGGAATTGGACCCCTGCTTGTATTGTGTCTAAAGTCAACATTTTATTATATACATATTAAAATATTTTTTTTACTTTTGTGTATTGAGTTGACCATAAAGTCAATCTCTTATTATATAAATATTAAAATATTTTTTTACTTTTGTGTATTGAGTTGACCATAAAGTCAATCTTTTATTATATAAATATTCAAATATTTTTTTACTTTTGTGCGATTTAATGATCTTTCATATATTAATAATATTTCACATGTTTCATTACTCTTTTGCACATAGTTGGTAAAATTTGGATTGAAAATTGGTTAGCTCGGACTACCACGGGTAAGTAAATTTAGTTGAACATTTAATGAATAGATTGATCAGCATAAAATATGAAATGAAAAAATTATGCTGAGTGGGATACTAATCTATGCACATACATAGTTTTAAAATAAGAATGCATAAATTAAGTATCGGTTAAGCATTACCAAATAAGTATTTTTATAAAATTATAAATTGTATATTTTTTGGATTCGTTCCGCAGGTATTCGAAACTTCTAAAAAAACCTCTGTTTCGTTTGAGTTATGATTTCTCTTGAATATTTAAGGTATAAACCAATCAATAACCATAGTGATGTATTTTAAATTCGATTCCATACAAACTTCGTTTTTCAATATAACTACATTAGGATTATCATAATTATTTCATGTGCTATTCATTTACCTCTTCTTATCTTGAAAATGTAAAGAAAATACCCCACATATAATTACTAGTCTAAAGTACTGGGTAAGAAATTTTTGTGGAATGACTTATAATAAATAAATAAGTTACGTAATAACTTAACTTAATTTCTTTACTAAATAAAAAATGAACTTAAATCAAAAGATATATGAGTAGCTAAATTATACTCACATTAATAATTTTTGCAACAAATGTGTATGATCCTTCTATATCCGGCCAATCTAACTGCTGCCAGAAAATCTTTATTTGATAAAATATTGCCAAAGTATCCACAGCCGATGAACTATATTTCACAGCGTCGTCCACTGCTTGCAATGGGTCTAATTCTATAGCTCTTTCAATACGATTCAAAGCTTTAAATATTGAAATAGCAAGCCAATGCGTAACACCAGGCATAAACCAAATATAAAATTGTTCTAGTGCTAAGTTGTGACTTGTACATAGTGATTTGCCTGAAATATATGGTATTTTAATTTTTATATTAAGTAAAAGCCAAATTGTACTAAATATCAGCCAAATATGACTTATTAAATTGTAAAATATGTTTAAAATATTCTCCTAAAATTTCAAATCGATCGGAGTAAAATTCTAGACCTTTTGGAACTTCTGCCCATCAGGTCAATTTGAAACTTTAAGCGCGTTTATCTCAAAACTCTATTTTTTAAGTCTGTGGACACGATTTATCGAAAAGTTTTAAAGCGATTTTGTTCTTATTTGGCACACATCTTTGTAATAACATTATGTAGTCATTGAACGAAGAATTTTTTTTTTATTACAACTAATTTTTTCGAGCATGGCGAAAATTTGATCAAAAAATTTGTTTTTTTGTTCAGTCTTCAAATTTTAATTTTTTTTCTTCCAAATTTTAATTTTTTTATTCTTCCAATAACGAGATTTATCCATGTACATGTATTTTTGGCTTTTTGATTTTAGATGAACCAATAATGGCTTTCGCTGTCCACGGCGATTTCATTTTCTTTTGAGACGTCAAGGGGTATGAGGTACCACGGCTGAGTTTTAGGAATTTTTGAATAAAAATTTCACAAAATATGAATTGTGAATTGTTTGAATAAAATATATGATTGTATATATATATATATAAATAGTGAAAATTCCTTTTTTTAACCTCTGAAACCCATCTAGCCCCTTAAATTAGTATAAGTAGTACTTAAATTTTGAATAAAGAAGCTTTTACGATTCATACACCAAATCGACAAGTTCGTGTTTTGATTATATTTATTATTATGATTATAATTTTTTTAGCTTTACTACAAAGGAAAAAATATGAAAAATTACAAAAAAAAATAAGTCGAGGCTTGTACAGTCAATGAAATAAAATAAAAAACATCTATAAAATAAGCTCAAATCTGCTAACCTAAACTCATGATCCTCCATAGAAGAGATCAAAAATTAAATTAAAATACAATTTTTGATTTGCTGTGGTAATTAAAAAAATTTTGACCAAAATTGCAACCAATGACGTACTTGCTGTCGGCCTGATTACAATAGAAATACAAGGCAAGAGTTAGACAGATTCAAATGTCAGTTAGAAGTTACTTCAAATAGGGCTACGGAATATGAGCAGAAGTTATAGGTGATAACATTTTAAGTCAGGAGTCATCAGATATTATAAAATCCTTACAATAATTTTCGGGAAATTTGATTGAAATTAAACTCCTATGTTAGCTGGAGGACGGCAGGTTATAATGCAATCAGGTTGTATGTAAGAGAAAGTAGGAAATACTTTGCAGCTCTTACGATATTATGAAACAAAATTACCCAAGATGACAATGACGTGTTTTCAAATCATGGCACAGTTTTTAATTTTGATGCCATTATCGAATGATTATATTTTGCATATTCATCAAAGCGTCCAGTTCATACTATTGAATAATAACACTGTGCAACAATATTCTACGTAATTGATGAAACCAATTGGAGATGAAACTTTATCCCTCCCATATCAAAACATCATTCTGGGTTACAGGGCCTATAGGTCTGGTTTCATATTTATTTTTATTTAAAGTTGGCAACCCTGTGTATGAGAAAAGTTGATTAAAACTTAATCAAATGAAGCAATTTTAGGTGGTTTTTTTCGTATATCGTTTTTTTGGATCGATGAACTCATTTTTGATATTAACTTTTACCCAAATCTTACGATAGGTGGCGCTGTCATACAATTTGTCTTATTTTTTATGAAAAATATTATTTTTAGTTTTATTGTAGAAATGATCGTATATGATACATAGAGAAAGGAACATTACACTATATTAGGCACACAAAAAAGATGATAAATAGTATACATATACACATATGTAGGCGTGAAAAGTTTGAAATAAAAAATTAAGTATACGTACAAAGTAATATTTCTGTCAAGAATTAAATTGTTTTCTGACATTTTGAAAAAGTATGCCATAAAAAGCTTACAAAAATAACGGTGCTTAAAAACTAAAACTTGAAAAAAAACTCGAAAATAGGCAATATCAGTTTTAGAATATTACAACCTTGTTAATAAAAATTAAAATTATTAAAGTAAAATAATTATTTTTAATTAGATTAATTAATTGACAAAACAATAATGACGTATGGAAATAAAGTGGAAATCTGTAAAGGATTGAACAAAAAGAATAGGAACATGCCCTCCGAATTTTTATAACAGGGTTAAGTGAACCTTTTAGAAATATTTTATTCTCATGAAGCCCAAATGCTTTAGGAAGAGCTCTAATAATATTTTCAGGTTCATATCAAGGAACAATACTCCCAAACCTAAGCCGATGGAAAAAGATCCGCCAATATCAAGGTTTATGAGGAATTACTTGTATAATGTCAAATCACAATAAAATAATGGTTTTGTTTAGTATTATAATAATCACATTATTAAAAATCCAGCCATACAGCCACATTAAATATAACGTCCAAGTGATAGCAATCAAAGCTTGAGCCCACAAGCAAAGAAACAAAGAATAAAATACATGGTTGAGAATCATTTTTAAGGGTGATGAACTCCCTATATATGTAGTCCCATATGATGGAAACTTAAATAGAAATTTAAAAGCTCTTATTGATACTGGAGCAACCTCTGTTATACATAGCAGGGGAATGAATACAAAAATGAAAATTAAATAGTTGTTTGTAAACGGGTAAAAACCGCAAATGGTAATTCAACAATAAAATCTTGTTCTTTATTAATATTATTTACAGTTCAACAAATTTTCTATGAAAAAGAGAAGTTATAAATAAGGAACAAGAAGTTTCAGAAAACAATATAATAAATAATAATAAAACCAGGAGTTCGAGAATCGATCAAAAAAGACTTATAAATATCAATGAAGATTACGTTAGCAAAGACATAGATGATAAAATGTTATAAAAAACATGTTAGGGATAAGGATGGAAAGGGTTTTACGAAGAGAACGAGTTAGAAGATTGCATTCGCACAAGAGTTAGTTTATGACAAAAGTAAAGGCAGAAATAATACGTTGATAAGAAAGTCAATAACATATTAAGAGGAAATATAATAAGACCAAGTAAAAGTCATTTTAATGCAAAGATATGAGTGGTAACAAAATAGGGTAAAAATGACGATAGTCAGAGTAAAGGAACAAAATGTTTCTGATCATCATCCAATACTGGATATCAATATAATTTCATCTATTTTAGGTAATTCAAAATATTTTTCAAGTATTGACCTCGAATCAGATTTTCATCAAATTTTAATGTAGGAAAATTACATAAAGAAACCAGCTTTTTCGGTTAATAATAGAAAAAATGAATTTTTATAAATGCCGTTCGGTATTAAAAATGGTCCAAGCAAGATGATTTACTACCTGAATATATTGAGAAAATATGCTATGTTTATATGAATGATACAATCTTTTAATCAGAAAATAATCAAAAACAACTATCAACGTTTAGAAGAAGAATAATTAAAGAATTGATTAAGAAAGAAAATAAGCAGCGTTCTCTTTTTAAAAATCCAAGTTGTTTGCAACAGAAGTGGAATTTTTGAGTTATATAGTAGTTCAAAGTATTGTAGAAACAGACATAAAAAATAAAATTCAATTTAAATTATAAAATGCCTTTACGAGAGTTAATAGGATTTTCAGGTATTACGAGATATTCCCGTCAATTTGTTAAAGATTGCGCTGCAATAGTTAAGCCATTGACTAAATATCTTTCGGCAGAAAATAGTAGTTTTCAAAAATATGATGAAAAATTACTTTAAAGTTTTTGTATTAATCACTAGCGAATGTAATGTTTCCGTTGCCGCTGTGCTTTCACAAAAAAAAATCTCCGAAATTATTCATATGGTGTAACTAATCAGAAATTCACACTGATCATTAACCATTGATATTTGCTTTGCTTGCCACCACGTAGTCTTAATCTAAAAATGAAAAGATAAGAATTTCTTCCGAAATTTTTATACCAACCTGATAAAACTAATGTGATAGTGGACACATTATAACGTCTTGAATAAAATGATATATCCAAAGAGTCAGAGCATTCGCAAAGTAACAAATCAAAACATTCGGCTGAAATCTAATAAAGGAATAAAAAAAAAAAACCTGTAAACTGATTCAAACAACAAAATTATTATGCAAAATCATATTTACAATTAATGAAAAAAATTTAAAAAATTAGAAGTAGGAGGCACTTAATAGATTATTCTACAGTTGAAATTTTTTTTACCTATCTTAAAAGAGTTTATTCAAAAAAAATTAGTAACTGCAATTAATTGCACAGTAGAAGATCTGTACGAAATACAGAAACCTTTGAAGGAAAACTTTCAAAATATATTTGTTTTCACAAAACTTCATCCAATGAATGTAGAAAACAGAGAAAATCAGGTATGAATAATTCAACAAACTCTTTAATGGAGCTCATTGCGGTTATACTGAAACAAATAGAAAAATGTGCTATTGGCCAGAAATGAGGAAAAAATTCAAAGTATTTGCAAAAAAATTTGTACTTGCAACCATAAAAATGCGTATGATCGAATTTTTTATAAATTACCCAAAAATACAATCTATTTGTAATTAGCTAAGCTAGATGGTAAGCATATTATTGGAAAAAATATAATAAGACAGGCAGACCCGACAAACGTTGTTTTGCCATATAAATTATTTCTAGATAATTTTTTTGTAGAAAAAGTAACTAACTTATTATGAGTGTGTGAGGATGTGGTATATGAGTGAAAGAGGCATGGGTGCTGTGATTGATGACGGATAATGACAAATACATACTTAGTAACATATGAAAATAATATTGTAATAAACAATAACACTTATGAAAATATTAATTGTTATGTTAACAATTTCGAAATATTAGAATATATAGAAAATAATAATAAACTAAAATTAGGAAACCAATATAATGGTTAAAAAAAAATAAAATTGTAAGTAATAATTTATCCTTCTTATATATTTTGCTACTTACTTTACAAAATTCTCTTAACAATAGATACCCAGCACTAATTGTAAACAACTAAAAAATCTTATCGCACATTTGCACATTTTTTTTAGCTTCCTACAAAATAAATTTAATTTTCATACGATTATTTCTAGTAGATTTCCAGGTCTAATTCCCGGAGAGAAAACCTCTTAATATATTAATCCCGTCTATTACTAAAAGCTATTTATGTCTTAATATATTAATTTCGTCTATCACTAACAGCTATTTATGTTCCAAATACTAGAAAAATTGAAAAAACTCACAACAGGAAAAAATCCTCGAACTTCGAATCGAAACTTCTCTTTATATTATTACCAGTATTGTTATACGCTAATAATAAAAATATTAAAAATTTTGCGTTCTTCATGGAAGGATTCGTCATATCGCTTATAAGCTACAACTTGGCAGCCAGATTCGGACTGAAGGGTCACAACGATAGTTTCACGCTACAATGGTTTGAAAACACGACAGTTACAGAGAAAGGGCCACGTTCGCACAATTTATAATCTCCAGCTGCCCATGCAGTCAATAAGAACGTTGGACCTTCAATTCAAAGATCTTAATTTGTCGGTACATGAATAATCGGATGCCATGTCGGAGCTGCTGATATGTTTAAATAACGCACACCTTGGAATTTCTCGGCAAACGGCTTATGATGGCTGATGCGGGTATACGGTAGTTTTGACAGATCTTGGATCACTGGATGGATGACTTATGGATGGGGAGGCGTCCGACTATACAGCCATGTTATCATACACTATTTGTACTTGTGAATGAAATGAACGAAGCATCAAATATGGAGAAACTAGTCAACTATTATATAGTCAAAAGTTCGAAACGAATTGTTGTGGAAGAATGAAAACGCTGAATTGGTATGGAGTAAATAAATGGCG
Organism: Neoceratitis asiatica; assembly: GCA_030068015.2. Taxonomy (NCBI): domain Eukaryota; kingdom Metazoa; phylum Arthropoda; class Insecta; order Diptera; family Tephritidae; genus Neoceratitis; species Neoceratitis asiatica. The sequence continues at coordinate 1,062,841 of CM061529.1, forward strand.
GAGAAAAAGCTCTATGCACTGGAAAAAAAGAGTAGTAATGATAATGTAAGAAAGTTGTACATAATGGGCATGGGAGAATATATTTCGAAAGAGCCTCATTTTGGTGTGTATAATCCAAATAAAACAGGAAAAATTTGGTTGTTGTTTGATGCTGCGGAGGAGTCTGAAGAGGTGTCTTTGAATGCAGCGTTTTTAAGTAGTCTAGATCTATCGTAACATTGACGACGGTTTTAATGAAATTCAAGCAGAATGGGATAAGTGCAGATTTAGTCGAAAGCAGGTGATGATTCGTAAAGAAGATCGGCAGTCTCAGCGGTTTCTGTCGAGATTCGATTTTGGAATTCCTCTGGAAGGTTATATAATAAATGTCAGGACATTCTGAGCTACGTGTTCATTATGCTCAGTAACGAATCAAGCAATTTGGATTCATAAATAATGGAGAGGGGTAAACCTCCGTCGCTGGTAAAACATAATGAGCTCCTGCGAAACTTCTGTCCGTTCCTCATTTAAAGCTGCAGTTAGCAGTTTTAGTAACACGTTTGAAACAAAACATCAACAATAGTCACAATAAGATTCCTGCTAAAGTAGTTATGTAACTCGATTCAAAAACAGTTCTGGCAAGTATAAAATCTGGTACCACCGTCGTTAAAAGCCCTGTATGGGGCACCGCATGTATGAAATTTTGGATAGCAGTGATAATGGAGATGGCTACCAAGCTCTTACAATCCTGCATACCTTGCCCAAAATTCCTACTGGAATAAGAAAACTGGCCCGCGAATGGGACATACGGTAGTACCAATATTGAGCTTCAAAAAAAATTTACTATACTTTAATTAATATTAATGTTTCATTTTTAAAGAGCTTCTCGTCTTTTTATGTTTGCGAAGACTACTCGCCTGGACGTTAAGTTTTATTGGAAACTGTCGCTCCGAAAAGAATATGGGATTATAAGTGTATTAAAAGCAAATGAACAGTCCGCACCTGAAATATCCCCCACCCCTGGAGTAGATACCATGATTCTCAATTTAACCATGCAAAGTATTGTTCAAGACCTAATAAGGGCGCAAAACCAAATGCTTCAAATCCTTATTACCAAAACATTACCGAACTTAAGATAAAAATAAATTTACCTTCAAGTTGTTTCTTCAGAGTCATGAAATAGTTGTTATGCTCATGCACTTATCTCCCGGATGGCGAAGCTCATGGTGGTACAGTCATATTCATAATGAGCTGTTGCAACTTCCATAACTCTTAAAAATAAGGCGATTAGCCTTAATTTGGCTGCGATTTACTATCATCCATATCAGATTAAATTAACAGCCAGAGGAATTTCACTGGCTGAAATATAAAAAATACAAAAGCACTCACATGAAGACTAATCCCGAAATAGAGAGGGAGACTGACATTGATAACGAAGTACTGGTATTCAGGAGTTTGTTAGCAATAGCAGCATATTTAGCAAAACCAGAACAGAAAACCTAAATACTGGAAATCTTACAACTAGCAGGGAAATCGTATTGCTTGTTAGAAATACACGACGCTTGCGCTGTGAATGGCAAACGCATCAAAGCAAAAGTCAGACTTTAAGAAGGCAGAGAAAAAGTTAAAAGTGGCATTAATACATTATGAAGAAAAAAATTTGATCCCTAACGTTACCACTAAAAAGTCGCTTTGGAAAACTAGCAAAAATCTTAAGCCACCAGTTAATAGACAAGCACGGTGGAGACTACGTAACGGTTCCTGGGCCAGAACTGAAAAAGAAATGACAGCTTGATTGGCAGACCATCCTTTTAAAAAGAACCATTGAGCCAGCAGCCCATTCCTGCCAATGGATTTTAGTATTTTTTTTTATAGATATTATTACTTTTTGGGAGGCTTCCGATGTCGAAATAGTTTCAACAAATACAATTGTTGATAGAAAATGAGCGTATGTATATTAGAGCTCCAGATTTTTTTCGAGCCGATCACCATAATGCAATAAAGAAAGGTGAAGTATGTATGCCATATTGGCTGCCTTAGAAAAACAATGCCATTTCTTTTACAATTTTGAGGGAGATTTGGAGAGATTTTGGTGAATAATAGTAAAAAGTTGAAGAAATCAAAAAGAAAGAAGAACATTGTTTTATTTTGTTTGTTATTATTTATATCTGAATTGTATTTTGTAGTATTCTATACTTCGCTCTAAGGTATATTGATATTTTTAAAATAATGGTTGGAAATAAGATGCATCTAAGCGCAGAAAATTAAGTATTCTATACACCCAGATTCAAATAACTGTTGACACTAAAAATCATCGAATTTGGATGACCATAACTGATTTCTCAGATAATTCGGTTCGAATTGTCAAAACAACTTAAACAATACAATGCCTTTTATATACTCATGAAAAAAACCAAGGTATCGGGAAGACCGAGGACAGCACTTCCTTCTTGTTTTTGACTGGTTAAGGTTCGAGTCTATTGCCCCCTGTATGGCTTTGAGAATGTCTGAACACATCGATTAAATCAACAAATTTTGGAAGGTCTTGAAGCAATGTGTACTAGGCAGACTTCATGACAATCCCTCATCTACACATCTTAAGTTCAGATTACGAAAATATTTTTAGAATGAATTTCGAACGCAGTGATAGTTCGGGGTAATCCTAAATGCTGATTATAAAATAATTTTTTTTTCGAGATAACCTTTTTATTAATTCTGAAGTTTACTCCTTGAATTTCGTTTGTATTTCAAAAACATTAGAAATTGTGCATTAATTATTAATTATAATTAGTCTCATTACTCAAAATTTCTTTTTTATACTTAATATATTTTCCTTACGACCAATTATCAAGGTAAATAAACTCCATCATTGTGATCCAGATAATATTAGAACTAAAAATACAAAGTTTTCCCGTTTTCCCAAAATACAACGTTGAGCTAGGGCAGCCACAAAATGAGCTGTTACTACGTCCTTACTGTGACATGTTGTGTACGTATGTATGGACAAGTTTGAGCATTGCTCGTTGGCACTTGACAAAAGCTATGATGTTAGCGATACAGCGCAATTGTCTATATTCGTACGTGGAATTGACACAAATTTCGATATTACAACTGGCGAAGATTTGTACAGGGAGTTAAAATGCGTGTACTATGCTGTACAATCAATGTCAAGTATGAAGGTTGGTATAACAGGAAAGTTATCGAATGATATTATAAAGGTTACAGGCAGACAAATATTGATAAATAATTACATACTTCACCAGGAAATTCTATGAGCAAAAAGCTTGAAAAAGAAAGAACGAGCATTAAATCATAGCATGAACTATATGGAAACTGCATTTGGAAACTTTATTTTTAATTCAAAAGTACTCTGGTTTATTAGATATGATTTTACTCATTTATAAAATAATGATTGGATGGGAGATTTCGGTTTTCTTATCGATATTACTCAGCATCTGAAGGATCCTAATGTAAAACTTGAAGGGAAATGACAGTTTATTCACAAATTATTGGTTTCGAAAGAAAAAATTACGAAAACAGCATCTGCTTACTAATAACTTTTCAAATTTCCCAAATTTGGAAAAAGGAAATGTTACATGTTCGCATATTATTGCCCAACATCGAAAATCTAATCTATGAATTTCAATCACGGTTCAAAATGTTCAAAGATGAGAAGTGAATGATATTTCAAAAAAAAGGTTTTTATCACCGTGTCATATCGTCATCGAAAATTTCCTTGATTTCAGAATAGTACCGTTTTGAGAAACGTAATTTAACAGTAGGCTTCTTGAATTTTTATAAATTTTATGTAAATTTCGATGAAACTCCACTTTTTATAAAATTATAATTCTGTTCGGAAGTATAAATGTTTGCTAAGAATAATTTTTTATAATGAAAAAAATAAAAAAAATACTATTGGTCAAGATTAGTTGATTCCAGGTTGGAAAGTTACATCCGTGAGGCTGTTTCGACGATACCAACTAATATTGACCGAATAAAACAAATATTTTTTTTGGTTGAACATATAAAAATTTTGTATGGCCCTTTGCTTTAAAATGTTGGTCACCCTGCTCAAAGTGGTGTTTAACATGCAAGTCCAGCCGGACGTCATTTCGTTAATTTTACAATGGTGCTTGTAAGTTGGAGGATGGAGCCATTTGTAGAATTTCACGCAAGTGAAGAAAGTTTTTGATTGACATTATTTTGGAAATGGCCAGAAAATATTATTTTACGTATGGTTCAAACAGCTCGAAACTTTCGGTCTTAGACCAGGTATCCACTGTATAGCCAACAAACATCCGTTTGGAGACGAGCTAAGGTGAAAAGGCGAACCCCCTGCGTAGGGTTTGGGACCCATCCCACGAGAATTCTGCCCCTATGAAAAATCAAGCAATGTCTCGGATGGGAGACCAGCATTCGGAATTTGGATCCGACAAATGTGCGTATGAATGTACCAGCACATCTGCCTACCCAGTTTGGTTAAAATATCTCAAAAGCTGAGGGATTAGTTTGCGTTCAAATAGACGGACAGACGGACATGGCTAATTCAACTCAGCTCGTCATTCTGATCGGTATGAATTATGGTAGGAATATCTCTTCTCCTTTTGGTACTTACATACTTCGGACCAAAGTTTATGTACCATTTGAAGAGCTTGAGACTCTGAAAAAAAAGTTGCGGTGACTTACAGAAGGTGTCCAAATCAAAGCATACTCATGTAGCATACTCCTGTAGAAGGAAGTCTGATCACCGATGTGCAGAACGTACTGAAATTATGCAGGGAACACTTTCCCAACCTTCTGAATTGCAATGAAAGTGCGACACCCAGAGATTGTGCACCAGCATCCCCAATAAGCTGATGGAAAAAATATTCTCATACCTGACTTTAATGAAGTACGAATAGCGATTGGAAATTTAAAAAATACGGCTTAAGCCTACAACTTACCAGCAGAGCTATTCAAAAACTGTCAAGGTTGATGCAACAACTTCTTTGCAGAGTATGTTCAGACGAACGCATGTCCGATGATTGAACCTCAGTCACCTCTGCCCAATCCATAAAAAGGCCCCCACGGAGCCTGTTCAAAAATCGTATACAAGGTCCTATCGAGCGTATTGTGTAAAACAAAAAAGTCCACCGAAATGATTGTACCTCATCACAGTGGCTTTAAGCCTGATAAATGCACTATTGACCAAATAATCACTATGCGCCAAATCTTGGATAAGACATCTGAGAAAAGAATCGATACACACCATCTTTTCATAGATTTTAAAGCAGACCTCGATAGCACAAAATGGAGCAGTTTCTATGTCGCTATGTCTGAATTTGGTATGCCTAAAAACTTATGAGGCTAGTGAACTGACACTGAACGATATAACAAGCGTAGTCAGAAATAGGAAGAACCTCTCCAAGCGGTTACCTAACGATGTTTCAGACAGGGTGACTCTTTATCGTGTGATTTTTTCAACACGATGCTGGAAAATATAATAAGAGCCGCAGAGAATAATAGATAAAGGGTAATATTTTACAAAAGCGGAGGCCAAGACGAAAATAATATCCTGTTATCAAACAAGTCAGTCAGCGTATTCGTGTCTTGGCTCCCATGCCACTGTTGACAGTCATAAAATTGAGGTCGTAGATATATTCGCTTATCTTGGAAACATCATCAACAACACCATTAATGTCAGCCTTGAAATCCAACGCAAATACACTCTTGTCAGCAGGTGCTACTTTGTACTGAGTAGGCAATTGAAAAGTATAGTCCTCTCTCGACGAACCAAAATCAAACTCTACAAGCTGCTCATTATTCTCGTTATGCTGTATGCTGAATGGATGAGAACGATCCATCTTTAAAATTTTACGAAGCCGTATCCGCACATGGACCCAAAGGAAAGGAAGACCTCCTTTGGAAATATCAAGTTCATAAGGACCTAGTTTCGCTTAGTATTTACAATTGTCGTCAAACTGCGAACAAACGAATAGCGCACAAATATGGATTCAATGAAGTCATTAAGAAATCTTCATCCATGAAAACAACAAAAAATTTCAGCGAATTTTGTTTCACCAGTCAGCTCCCAAATTCGGGAGTATGACCCGATCGCTTCTAATCGTTTTCTCGAGCTTGTATATTTTACTTTGTGAAAAATATAAAAAAGAAATCAAAGCGACAATCATTGCTTACCATGCCACATCTGACCCACGCTGAATGCCAGTTCCCAAAGAAGTTTATTATCGACATTTCGTAATCCCGCTACTTCCAAAAGGAAAAGGAATCGTTACAAAATATCAGACCAGAAAATCCCACTCACTCTCAATCCGTATCTGGCCCCTGCTCCAAATAGTAAGGCAAAAGTACTTCATTCTGAAGCACAAAGCTTTTATCAAAATTTGCATTTTATTATTTTTATTATATATATGGGTAGTTTTCGAGAATCCGCAATGACAAGTTTTAAAATACATTTCAAAAAGCTGCAGCAGCCTACAAATTTACATTTGAAGAGTTTACCATACTCTTAATCCAGGTTCAGGTCGTTCTCAACTTTAGTCTCCTTTCGTTCTTATCGCAGGACAAAGCTAATTTCACAACACTTACCCTCGGTCACTTCATTCGAGGCACTAATAGTGCCCAACGCAGAAACCCTCTCGCTAATGGATAGATGGGAAAAGAACAAAGCGCTGCATCATCAATTCAGTCGCCGTTGGAAAGAGCAGAACCTCAAAGATCTCCTAAAGAGGTTTAAGTGGAAATCCCCACAGCAAGAGCCTCTTGTCGGCATGCATCTTAGACGAATTGAAAAATTCATCGGTCCGCTAATCACATCTGTGTAATGGAACTCCGCAGCGAGATCATAATATACCCCGGCACATCTGCAGAGGTAAATAGCATATTGTTTGACACTCACCAATACTAAGAAAGAAAGCGACTAAACATCTAAAAGGGAAAAATCCAAAACCTCAGCAGAGCGCTTACTACCAGCGAGCACCCATCGTACAACATAGCGTAAGACAACCAAACGCTAAGCACGAAGAGCGGAAGACTCGCGCCATCATATTCAGCAAGAGTAGACTCCAGACTTCAGCAAACGAACCGCATTTGCACCCCCGTTTGTTAGCTCGAACTATAGCGGCTAATCGTAACGAAGCATTTTACCGCGGTGTCATCATCTTTGTTAAACAAACTTATTTATGAGGGGAAAAAAGGATTTTTATAAGTCTCCGCAGTAAGTCAAACCCACCTGAGGAGAGAGATAAACCAGCCTTCTAAGGACCAACGCTGAGCCTCCAGCCTATTTAAAATAACTCCAATCCACTTAAGACGAAAGAAAAACCAGTCTTCTAAAGAGCAACACTGAGCCAACCCTGCCTTGATTTCGAATAACACCCCAATTTACCCAAAAATTGTTCGTATACTCTGTGGATAGCATTGCTCGCCGCAGCAAGATATCATGATTTAAAAAAAAAATTTGTCAAAAGTATGTCAAAATAAATTAACAAAAATTCTTAATTTCGTATTTACATACCTAAGGTGATTAACCTTTTCAACACAAGATAGAGTTCAAAAAGTGTTGTCCCCATGTTTAGGGATTCGGTATCCAACGGGTCTGAAAACTCAAATCTGTCCTCAGTTGTTTCCAGTATTTTAATATGAGTGCACACGGATACGACATGTTTCTTGCAAATGTCGTATATATTTGAGTCATAAAATTTGAATAGAATATCTGAATAACTTATTCTTAGTTTCCTGAAAGAAAAAATATAATTATATGTACATAGGTACATTTCTTTTTACGAAGAGGAATTGCTTACTGATAAAAGTACTTATCAAAGTATTCCATTCCTCTTTGTAAATCAGATCGCACCATTTGAATGAGTTTTATCAAAAATTGTAACTTTTCCTCGTCAGTGGGTTCATCACTAGTTATTGGCTTGCTTCCTTCTATAATATATTCCAACCATTCTTTTGTACTAGTATTTATTACTTCTATCAAAACTGTATCAATGGTTTTAGAATTTGCACCCACTTCCGTAATAAAGCCATAAATATTTTCTGGAAATATGTCATGTAGCGGCTCTCCCATGGCTTTGATTTTTGAAATGACATCCAAAACTTCACATAATGTACTAACAATATGCTTATCACTGACATTTTTGGCACGAGTTTTCCGTACGATCGCAAAACATGACGGTAGAACTCTTTTCACTCCATCCCAAAATATTTTGAGATCATCCGAGTCAGTTTGAATTATTTTCAATACAGGAATAATTACATCTAGAATATTTTTAAAGAGGGTAAAACTAAGTTTATAATTCTCATTGATCTTCGTATACACTATCCATTGGCTAAGAGCGCATTCAAAGTTATTAAGTCCACCTTGTACTGCATGCTGTGACCGAATTATTTCCGCATTTTTATTAAATTTTCCATTCCAATAATACTCAGACACTTGTGAGGATTCCAGCTCATACGTAAGCAATATATTTAGTAAATGCCTGTGTTCTTGAATAGCAACGCGTTTATTTTTTTCTGCACTCAAGGTCAAGCCAACTAAGACAGCACCTCGACTTTTTGCTTTGGATCCCTTTTCTAGATTGTACCACACAGTTATACCTGAAGTTGGAATTGACTAAAAAAATTAAATTAATCTATTTCTGTATATGACGTATATAACAATAAATAGGTAGTCCCTTTACCTTAAGATTAATTGATGCCCGTCCAATTAATTCGTTATCATGTTTTCCAGTAGATGCAGTTTGCGCAATTTCTTTCATAAGTTTACTTAGACCTTTAACGCCCTTAACATCGAACAATTTATTCACTTTGTCTTTGACTGTTTCTGCAGCATCAAAATCCCTATATAAAAACATAATAACATAATTACGAACTACTTAAAATGAAATAAATGAGAAAAATTTTTGGTTACCATATTTCTACAACGAGAACCTCCTCCTTTGGGCTATCAGTAATAGGCCTATAAGAATGAGAAAAATAAAATGATGCACAATACATTTCCAATACTAAGTCTGATCTATTAGATTTATTGAAAATTTCAAATGAAAAAGATTCCAAAACCAAATCAAGTGACGACTGTTAAAAAGACTAAAAAAGTGTTGCCTCTTTGAAAACAACTCGTCTAACCAAAACACCCTTTACATGCATATAACTTTCGGTTATATAAAAATAATTGCCCCTATTCACAATTCAAATAAGTTGAGATTTTAACATTACATCTCATCTATTATGTGTATTTGTGGTTCACAACTAATTTCAGATGTCTTCTTTTATTTGTTAAGATATCTTAATTTGTTTTAAAGGCAATAGTATAGTGAATCGGCCTTAGAAAGCTATCGGGAGATCATTTTAGAAATCTTGGTAAAATACTTCTAAATTTTAAATTTAAGCTTTCTATTTATTGTCGGAAAAATCAACAATTTTTTCTCAGGATGTTTGTAACAATTGATCTAAATCTTGGATATGTTCTGTGTATTCGTAAAATAATACGAGGCTATTCAGGTGTCCAAAAACGTTGATCTGTCAGTTTAGTTTTACTTACGATGTGTGAGAACTCGCTTTTCGTGGTGAAGGGTGATCCGTCTTTGGCGTTGGTTTTCCTGATTTCTTGAAAGACAACTATCAAACGAATGGTTGTGTACCACAATCATTTGCTTGGAAGTGCTTCGTGTGCGAACAACTTTTGTTGGATTCCTCTCATCTTGAGACACCCCTACAGTCGACTGCTGTTTACTTTCGATCTCATACCCATAAATCGACGATTCATCACCTGTCAACCTATCATAGACATGTTTCGAAGCACCGCTGTCGTATTTTTCTAACATTTCTCTCGATCAATCAACATGAGACTTTTTTGGGCAAAAATTTGCCAATTAATTGTAAATTGTTGTCAGTAGGATCCAACGTGAACAAATTTTTCTTCAATCAAATATTCCCACTACTGTCTATAGTCGCATGACGATCTTGCAATATCAGTTTGTGCACGACATCAATAGTCCGGAATCCGGGATAATAACTGTTTTTGGACGACCTTCACGAAATTTGTTTTGACGTTGACGTCGCATATACGAGTATATGTACTACGGACAAAATTACAACACCTATGTATATCTCAATAGAAAAGGCTATTACAGCCTTGTTGTGATCATTGCGAGTTTTATTTTTATTAAATTAAACAATATCGTGTTTTCAACCTATAAATAAAAGATAAAGTGCACAAAACATGAATGACTAGATAGATACCCAAGTTCGAATCTTACATTCAATCAATAACTTGAGTGGAATATGCCATTAAACACGTGGAGTTTGAGTGATGCGAGATCTTCACCACCAAAAAATCATAATGATGCCGTGTTGCAATAAGGTTGATGGCTCAAAACAAAGGAATTAAAATTTTTTTTGCTAGAGCGAGGGACTCTCTCAAAAGAATATGAAGAATAGCGTACTGAAAAGCAAGTTCAGGTGCTTGATTTCAGCACATTCTTTGCCTGATAATGCTGCAAAAACTGTTCTCCCCCCAATGTCGGCATTTTGTTCCATCAAGTCTACATGGCGCTCCAATTATTATTTGTTTGATACTTTCCGGAAATAATTTGAGTATTGAAGTTTTTATTCATTATTTCGTTTCAACCTTTTATGACAAGAACACAACTGCTAATAAGTAGTTGCCTAAATTTGACAACTAATGCCAATTTAGCTGTGGCTTATTTCGAACCATAATAAATGTAAAAACTTACTGTACTCAACTAAAAAGTGGCTGATGATCGATAGTTGAGTTGAGTTGTAAGCTATAATTCAAAGTAACAGCAGATAACTCATGAATATGAATTTTTTATTTGCTCGGTTTCAATATTTTTGGAAGTCATTTTCATTTCATTTTTTTGAAGCTTTGTTGTTAAAAATGTCATTATTTTAGCACAAACCTCCGCTATGGGTACTTTTTCTTATAATTTTTCATTAACTTTTCTATAACATTAGGAGTTCTGTGAGATTTTTAAATTCCAATTAATTTCTCCAAAACAAATTATTTCCTTGTTTAGTTGTTTATAAATATTAATAAATAATGATTTAATTGCTTTTCCGGTCTGTACTACTAGTTTTTACTATAAGTTAATGAGTGAAAGGCCTATCAATTTTTATAAGTTGAATATTTCTGTCATACAACAAAGACAACTGAGGAATGTGGTAGATTTTTGTGGTTACATGGTTGACATTGACTCAGTTATTAGAGCATTCACCTCTTAAGTAAGGATCCGTTGGTTCGATCCCTGCCATAAAAATTTTGATGAACAAATGTGGTGATCTCCAAAACAGCTGTCGGAAGGTTTTCTTTTTTTATGAAAAAATATTCAATTTAAAAAAAGGCCTTTCGCTCAGTAACTTATAATGTTTTTTCCCTTAATACATTATCGAATGTCTTGTTGAATCTTGTTATTCACAAATTGGCTTTAAAAATATTTTATTTATTCCTACAATAGACACTTACATTACTTTCATGCTTTCGAATAGCATCACATTTTGTTTATAGCTTTCGTAATTTACAATCAGCTGTCGTTGAAATTTCCGTTTCGGCTTGGGCGAAGTATAAGTTTATGGGAATAGCCTCAGAAAAAGGTTAAAAATATGAATGTTTCAATTATAGATCATTTAAAAATAAAATTATCCTGTAATATCAAATAATTTCTAGAAAAACGGTCAAAAACCATCTTATTGGAGCAATTCAAAAAATTGTGTGAATGTGAAAGTCGGAACATGAGTTACGTGCTTTTAATCAATAAACAGAGAAATTCGTGAAATTTACTGAAAATATTTATATAAATATGCGACTCGTGATAGTCCCTCAGTTTGGTTGATTTTCAATAATATTTAATGAAATGATTGAGCTTTTGTATACATGTTTAAAAATGTGAATGAACATAATTTTTCTCACATTCAATACAAACGATAAGAGGTGTATGAATACCAGTGTTCTCCAAAATATATATGAGAGAAAAAATATGCACTAAAAATAATTACATTTTTATACTCAATTTAAAATTTATTTAAATAGTTCTTAGCACGAAGAATCAAGCTGGCAAATATTTTAATTGTGAGAAGCCAGACCAATTCGCAAAGGAATGTAAGAAGAACTTGTACAGAAATAACAACTGGGGAGAACGAAAACGCTGTGCTAAAGCAAGTGAAAACTGCTATCAGTGGTTAAACTAAAACGAGCCAATGGAAAGCGGCTTATACTGGCGATTTGCAATGTTATAGAAGAAATACGTTAACATGTGAAGTCGTGACAGGGAATGATGCGATGTTACACATGTTCATAGTCAGGCAGATTATAGATGAGAGCATCATAATAGTACACTTCTTGGTTGCAGAGAACTTATCCCACCTAAGTCGGAAGCAGTTGTTTGGGCAAAGATTGATGGAGATTGTGGGGTAAAGGAACTGTGGATTTTCGAAGGCCTAAGAACTTACACCCGACGTACTAGTTTGTACAATCCTGGCTAGATCAAATTGATGGACTCATCACAGTTCGAGTACTAAATGAATTCAGCTCACCAAGAAACTTCGAAAAGGAACTGTATTGGCCAATGACAACTATAGACACCATCATTAACTACAGAAATATACTTAAAAACGGTTCCATTGGAACCAGCAATGTTGTGTAACATTGTATTGATACTAGCGACGCTAGGCCGCTTCATAGACTCCTCAAAGAATCCCACTAGCCAAACTTGAAGCTGTTAAATAATAAATAAATAAGCGAAAACGGTGTTATCGAACCATGAACAAGTCTATGGTGGTCACTGGTAGTAATGTGAAAAAGAAAAATGACCCGTTGCGGTTATGCATGGACTATCGTAGGCTAAATCATGAGAAAGAAAGTTATCTTTTGTCAAAGAACGATAACACTTTAGACTCATTGACTGGCACAGAATGGTTCTCGATAATCGACCTTAAGAAACAGGCTTTAGTGCTGAGAATGGTTTTGGCATTGACAGCAAAGGCCAATGTAAATGCTCCTGAAACATTAATGGACCATGTGCTTAAGAGATTACATCGGGAAACCTGTTTGATATATTGACAATTTCAGAGGGAAGCTGGCGCTGGTATTAAAAAATGCGCAGTAAAGGAAGATATGGAAGCAGTGAAGGATTTTTCAAGGCCCAGGAACTTGCAAAAATTATAAAGTTTGTTTTAAATATGCACGTACTATCGCCGATTTATCCCAAATTTCACCAGCGATGCTAATAGTCTCCATGGTCTCCATGGAAAAATTTCGAGGGTACACGGTCCCCAGTGCAACATTTATTCTGAATACGGATGCTAGTGGTTATCGCATAGGATACCTACTTTCACAAGTAACTCATGCGCAAGAGAAGACAGTTGCTTACTATAGCCGGATTATTGGAAACCGCAGTGAAACTACTGCGTAACTCGAATAGAAGCGACTACTACAGTTCAAGAATTCTGAAGGTGTATTTAGAGACAGCAAAGTTATGACATAAGTTATATGTTGAGCACCGAAAAGGGAATTTTGACGCGGTATCTGGTCAACGATGTTACTTTGAATGTAAGCACTGCTCATAAGTATGAAAGTAAAGGAGATATATCCGTTACGAAAAGCATGAAGAAGATCAAGCAACTGATCTATTGGGATGGTTGTCGTAAATTGGTCGCTGAATGGATTGCGTACTGTGCAGAAGGAAAAAAATCAGTCCTTGTGGTTATGGACTACTTTAGTAAATGTTCGAAGGTTTACCCAATTCCCAACCAGGAATACTGTAGCAAATGCATTCATATACAATTGGGTTACCAGATACGGTGTGCCTATAGAACTGGATAGCAGAATTATGGCAAACAAGAGCATGAAAGTGCCACTAAGCTCTGGCTATAATACCTCAAACAGTAGCAAGCGAGTGGTTCTAAAAGACAGCGAACTGATCCCACCAAAGTCAGAAACAGTTGTTTGAGTAAAGATTGATGGAGGTTGTCGGGCAAACTAATTGTGCGTTGTCGAAGTAGCACACAATTCTGCATCGGACGTACTTATGGGTAAAAGCTTGGTTAAGACACAAAATAATGGACATAGTCCAGTTTGAGTACTCGATGATTTTAAATCGACAATGAAACTTCGAATATGTTTATATAAATGTACCTAAAAACGGTTCCTTTGACGAAAAGCACATATAAGAAAACGTAAATGCAGAATAAATAAATACCGCAATATATTCGACAAGGACGGCAACAAAAATAAATGCAGAATAAATAAATACTGCAATATATTCGACAAGGACGTCAAGAAACCAGACAGGACCAACGTGGTGAAACATTGTATTGATACTGGTGACGCTAAGCCGATTCACCAAGCTCCTCGAAGTGTCTCACTAGCCAAAGCTGTGAGCCAAAAATAAAAGATATGAGCGAAAGTTGTGTTATAGAACCATCGGTAAGTCCGTGGATCTCGTCAGTAGTACTTGTGAAGAAGAAGGATGGCCAGTTGCGTTTGCCGCTGCTGTATCACAGCGGAAGGCTGGTCCCCGAAACTTCAATGTAATTGGGAAGACCATTACAAAGTAATCAAATGACTGAAAGATCGTTAGGAAACCAAGAACCAAAATGAAAGTGGTTCGCCTGAAAAGGTTTGCAGCGTTTGAAACAGATACTGTGTCTGATTGGTTCGATTTCTAAGTTATATAGAAGCTGAGATGAAATAAATTTAGAATTAGTAAATATTTAACTTTTTCAAGAATGCTGAATTTTGAAGTGGACTGACAGTTTGACGATTAACGTGAATTTACGTCCTGGTTTTTCAATTTTGAAACACTAGCCAGATCGGGAATTGCTTAAGCATTTGAATTCAAGAAGGTCAAATTAACTCACGTTTCTTATTTTGTGATGTTGTTTGCCATGTACTCATATATCGATAACCTACATAACGTTCTTTTGTGGGTCGGATGTAAAAGGCAGTGCTTATTGCGAAATTTCAAGTGATAGTTGCAACATAGCTTTTATATTTTGTATAATATAATAATAAGACAGAAAATGTGAAAATATCTTACAACGAGAAATGTTCCTCCCAAATAGGGTTCAGTGTCGTGTGCTTTACAGAAGTATTATAACGATGTGAAGAATTTGATTCCAAATATAGTGTAGCAAAGGGGTCAGAAAACCCATTGGCGTCTTTTTGCAGCAAGTTTTCAGCCTTGATGATTTCCACATTTAAACGAAGCTTTGGAGGTTCCTTTTGTCTGACCAAACCCAAAATTTCACTATGCTTTTGATTTGATACTTTAAATACATCCTGTGCGAAGTTAAGAAGTTCATCAGAACATACATCGTAACTTTCACATCCAAAATGATTACATATTTCAAAAAGAATTTCTTCGTAAAGATCTTCAACCTGACGATGAAAATAAAAATATTCAAAATAAAATATGGTTGATAACAAATAAATATTTACTTCTATTTCTATTCTACTAATTAATAGTAATATCAAAAATATAAAATAACAAAAGAAACTTATATTCAAAATAATAATTATCATAATATTAATAAAAGCTGTGTTTTTACGCGTATATGTATCTGCACTTAAAATTTATATGGAATGCTAAGAGCAAAGTTTTATGTGCGAATATAAAATATGCGCAGATAGAATTAGTATTACCAAGTTTTGTTACATAGTTTTCATTGACTTCTTGACAACTGACTAATAATTAAAAAAACTTTTTTTAAACATATACAGAAGCATACAGTATTCAAATTTCTGGTACAAAAATTTCACGTCAAAATACAGCCATCTAGCATTTAAAAATTAGAGGATTTCCACACAATAGGCAAGACATTTAAGGATAGAAAATCACTAACCCCCGAAACTATAGACCTATCACCCACTTTCCTTACCTACACTATAAAAAATATGAAAATCAAAAATATAAAGTAAAACAGGAAACTATATAAAAGAACATTAAGTAATAAGAAAAGGGGGCACTTTGTAACCCCTGAAGCAATTTTCGACCAAGCTCTTCGACCAATTTGATGTTTTTTCAACAAATGGAAGAACATATAGTTATTCTATGTTAAGGCCTCCGAAAGACAGAAGAATTTGTATAATGAGCTTTTATTTCATGTCAGAAATAAGCTCGGAGGGCCTAATATTTCCTGCCGAGGCTCGACCGCAATTAGTAAAATTAATTTCCTAGACTGTAATCCTGGCCCCCGAATGGTAGTATGCAATGCTAACCACTCTGCTATTATGGAAAAGAGGAGATGGGATGTCAAGAAAAAGTTGCCGAAAATAAAAACAGATAAATATAGACTCAAAATGACAGAATTTGTAACAAATCATTGCAATCTACAATTATGCTATATCAACTAAAAAAATGCTTTCAGTTCAGTACCACACTTGCTTATCAAAGCCAAATCTAAAAAATTCAACCAAAAATCACACAAACTAACAAATACTATGAAGAATTGGAAATTCATATTATACAATACTTACATAACTGCTCATTGGCTTTCGCTCTTATTTATCATCTATACATATTCTACAAGTATAGAAATATTTGTTTATATATTTTAATTTAGGGTTAAATATGAGTCCTCCACAAAGAGAATTATGAAGAGCTGACATAATTCTCTTTGTGTTTGTCTCTAATATGAGTAATACTAATTGTCTATATATATATATATATATATATATATATATATATATATATATATATATATATATATATATATATATCTATATACATATATAAAAATCACTGCAAATTTTGATGAACGCTTATAACTTGAGAACTACCAAAACAATTACAACAAATTTTTAGGAGTTATAAAGAGATATTAGGAGAAGGTTAATGTGTATGTATGTATTCATGAGATTGGCGCAAAAAATACATGTAAAATAACAAAGTACACATACATTACGTTGTATGTGATGTTAAAAAGAGTGGAAAAAATGAAAAAAAAATTTATAAAAATTCAATTTTAAGAATAAAACTTTTTCGATTAAAACAAATATTTTGACATTTCTTCATACAAAGCTAGCAGTTTACATTCGATTTTCTTGATTTTTTATAGGTGTAGCAAAGAACGCTTGTCTTCGCTAGTAGTTAATAAATGTTCCTCAGGCTGAACATTCTCAGCTAATTTAGCCCATTCAATAAATTTCATATTATTGTCATTCGGTATTTCTTGTTTATCGTCATCAACTATAAATTGCTATTTTTCCTTTTCTTAAATCTCCAACTAATTTAGTTTCTTTAGTATATTTTTAACAATTCGAATTTTAAATTTATATAATTTTATTCATTTTAAAAAATTGTTCATTAAGATATTCTTCGGTGACATAGCATACTGAATAGTGATTTAGTTGAACTCTACTTAAAAGATAAGCTCTCCTCCCTTCCTTCCCTTTTGGGTTCTAAATATCAAAATGAAATTCATCATGCAAAATCTTCTATCTAGTAATTATAGATTTTGTATCCTTTAAACAATATAACTATTTTAGAGGTTGTTGATCGATTTTAATTAAAAGTTTCATTTTAAGTTTCAGTTTAAATAAAACTTATAAATAATAATTAAGCTGTGATTTATATTTTATAACTCATAATGATTACGATCCCAACTTTTAATATATACATATATAAGTATATAGTATATTCTCCGCTACAGGTGGGTGCTGGTAAACTTCTAGCTTCACGAAGGCTCTCGGCTAACGTCAAAGGCATTATTGCTGCTTAATATCACTAGCTTCAGTATTCGTTTCTGCTTACCGTTATTCGCAATTGATATTTTTATTGCCATTTTTTGTGCTGCTAACCACTCGGCTACCAAAAATATACTTACATTGTAAGTATTTGTAAATGTATACTAGCCATTAATACACTAGTCATCGCGATAGTAACCTACTAATTTGTTGGCATACTGTTTCAGTGGATATGATACAGATAAAGGATGTTTTCTTAGGCAGGTGGTTTAAAAAAAGAAAGAAATAAAACGCATATAACTGAGTGTTATGTTCCACGAAATTAGCTTTATTATAAAAGGGTTTGCCATTAAGTCACGAATAAATTTCAGCTGAGGCCCAATTTTACGGCCGTATGTCAGCGGCCGCAATAGCAGAGTGGGTAGCACCGCGTACTATAATTCGGAAAGCCTGCGTTCGAGCAACATGCACAAGTATAGAAAATTAATTTTTCTAGTTGCGGTCGCTCCTCGGCAGAGAATGTCCAGCCCTTCAAGTGTATTTCTGACATGAAATAAAACCTCCTCATAAAAATCCATCGACCGTTCGGAGTCGGCTTAGAATAAACTTTAGGTCCCTTCATTTTTTGGTAAAAACATCAAGACGCAAGGCCGAAAATTGGAGGAGGAGCTCGGCCAAAAATTGTTTCAGCGGTTACAAAGCACCAAATATATATATATGTTATGATTGCAATAATCCACCTCTCTCCACAGCGTCTGTTCTGTTTCTGTTTTTTGAAACATCACCCTATCTTCACAATAATGATAAGCATCTTTTAGTGGTACCACTGCATACAAACTATCAATGCAGGGTTGTATTAAACAAATAAGCATTTTGTATCAATACTTCATGCAGGGTTTTTATACTTAACATTACAATACATTACAACTCAGCCTAATCTGACAACTAATCGCCCCCGATTAATTTTACATTTTTTCTTTTTATTCTTCCTCCATAATCTGTATAGTCATCACTTATATCGCTAGGTCCCTTGTCATCTCCATTTATATTGCCTTCTGAGTCCACTAAATCTAATTTATTCCCCGGTTTCAACCACATTTTCATCCTAGTTGAATCAATTACACCATCATATGGCATGTGAGTCATTTGGCAATTCTCCACATCTGTTACCACATAACGATCATGACCCAATTGCTTACGAACTACATAAGGACCCTTGTATTTCTCAATGAGTTTCTTATTTTTCCCAACCGTTACATCTACATTCTTAATTACTACGAGGTCACCCGGCTTAAATTCTCTTGCTGGTTTATGCTTTTGCTCAAAATATTTTTGTTCTGAGATTTCTTATTTGCGAGGTTAGCTTGCTCTGTAATTTCACCCAAATTCAATTTTTCTTTGGAATAGACATCATGCAAATACCAAAGATGACTAGATATGAAACTCTTTATTTCGTGAGAGCGCTCTGAAAATCCACATTTTTTATAACATTCCGAACCGTGCCACTGCGAGGAAAAAGTTTCGTTTTGGAATTTGCGGAAATTTTTTGGGCATTTTTTGATAATAAAGAATTGTAAATATAAATATTTTTGCACATTTACAGCTGTGTTTGGACTCCAATAAATACAAACAAAATTTTTTCTTAATTTTAACATACAAATTTACCGTGCTCAATGAAAATTTATTGATAACGTAAAATGGTTTTCTGATGCGTTTCATTATTGGCTAAGTGGTACTAAGGCTTGTTTACCATCAGCTGTTCAAAATTCCTTCATTTGCCTTTGTTACCAGCATAAAGAAAATAATCGGGGAACGCATTTATCTACATTTTAGAGAGTTTCGTATCTAAACCACCTTTCCACGCTGCTCAATATCAAAGAACAACTGACTAGGCGTTTGTTGTACAATAAACCGTGTTGTTCATCGCGAATTCAGCATCAGTTAATTCTTTCTTTCAGTCGCCACGATTCACTAGCTCGGGATACTTAGCCAATATCGCCGTTAATACGCAATTCACTCTCTCAACTTGACCATTCACGCGTGGCACCGCCACCGCATTCAAAACATGCCTTACATTATTCTCCCCGCAAAAGCTTCAAACTCTTTTGATTTAAAACATAGTCCCCGATCACTAACTATCCTTCAATATTGACTTTATTCAATGAAATACTTCTTCAATGCACACACACTCTCCTTTGTACTTGTGTTCGTAGCATAAAGTTAAACAAATTTCATGAAAGCGCCAACTACTACCAAAACATGTTTACGATTTGAGCCCAAACCTTCAAACAGACCAATATGATATTGCAAAGTGTGGAATGGCTCCGGCCTTTTCGGGATACTGTACAAATTACAACCACCACTCCTAATCGCCGCAGAATAATAAACAAACAACAAACAAACGAAGCATTTTAAACAACTTCTAATAAATACATTCAATTTTTCCCGCATTCGATAAATCCGATTTGCACACTTATCAATACCCAAGTGACCATAGCTTTCATGTATCAATCTCATCACATTTTCTTCCATTTCGTCCGGCACATACAACCGTTTATACTGATCACTAACTCGAAAAACTAGCCCATTCTCTAACTCATAACCCAGCACACCCGCCTCCATTAAGACTTTTCTTAGTTTATCAATAATTGTATCACGCATCTGGGCAATTTGAATGTTCAGATCAATCTCATTTTCCCCTATTGAACACACATCAGACAACCTACTCAACGCATCAACATGCTGCATCTGATCGTCCTTTCTGTGACGGACCGTGAAATCAAAACCAACAAAGCCCAGTGCTCATCGTGCTATGCGAGGGATAATCTTCCTTTTTTCTAGTGTATTTACCAATAAATTGCAATCAGTCACTATTACAAAAGATATTCCATCCAACAAAGTTCTGAACTTCTCCAACGCATTCACAATCGCCAAAGTTTCCAATTCAAAGCTATGGTATCGTGATTCACAGTCTGTTGTAGTCTTAGAATAAAATGCCACTGGATGAAACATTCCATCATTTTGCCTTTGCACTAATATGGCACCATAGCCATACGAGCTGTCATCTGTATGCAACTCAGTTTCACGTTTCGGTTCAAACACACATAGCACTGGTGGCTCAGTTAATTTGGATCTCAAAGTCTCGAACGCAACATTACATTCATCCGTCCACTTAAATTTAACATCCTTCTTCGTCAATCTATTTAATGGGCGAGCTATGTTTGAAAAATTGTAAACAAGTCATCTGAAATATGAGAAAAAACCAACAGGCCCCTGTAACTTCTTTGGATTCCTTGGCACCGGATAATTCTTGACCGATTGAGATTCAAACTTAACATTCCCAAAACATCTGCTAAAATGACCTTATGTTCTTCAATTGTTTCTGTTGCAATATTAATGTCATCGAAATAAACAACAATTTTCTTTGCATCAATCAGTGTTTTCAACACCAAATTAATAAATCGTTGGAATACTGGCGGAGCATTAGTTGAACCAAATGGCTATAACAATACTCAAATTCTCCCATCGGAGTCACAAACGCCGTCAATGGTATTAAATTTTCATGCATTGGCACTTGATGAAATCCATTTTTCAGATCCAATGTAGTGAAAAACTCTTCCCTCCCAAATACTCAACGCAATCCTCAATCAACGGTAATGGATAATGATCCCTAATAGTTATCTTATTCAACGCACGATAGTCAATACACATTCTCAAATCACCATTCTTCTTTCGCACCAACACAATCGGAGAAGCATACGGTGATTCGCTTGGACGAATCAATCTTTTGCTTAAATAACAACCTACATGGATTGCTATACACTAGATCATTAACACAACCTCATTATAGAAACCCAAATCTTCCATTTCAATTAGTTGAACGACTCCAGCTCGTGACCTAACATTTGATTCAAATTTGTGCTGTTTAACTAACTCTTTGCTTTCATTAATTGATTTATCGTTCCTTTTTGCCGTGAATGACATCTTAACTATTGGACTCTTAATCAAATCAAACAACGTAAGATATTTGACAAAAATTTATTTACATTTGTGTTCATAAGTCTTAAAGATCATCTCTATTATATTTCATTGTGTCCATTTGGCATAAGCTGATGTTTATTGTTTTTAACAAATTGCGTCCGAATAATAGGGGTACTACTGCTTCACTATCTAACAAAACAAGGCATAAATTCACGGTTACAAAACAATATTATAAATGTTACAAAACCATACGTACTAAAATTTCTATTACCCATTCCACGATATTTTTTCATCATCTGCTACATTAAATGGCACCATTGAACGCTTCACGAAACTAGTCGGAATACTATTGTCAAATAAAGCAAAGCACGAAGTAAATTCAGTACACTTATTTTTGATTTGGCTTCTGTGTCGACGTGGACACTGGTTACGATGTTGACCAATATCCGAACACATAAAACACGAATTGGGTGGCCGCTTTGGAGCTGAAGGTTTTCTTTGATAATGCCCGTATTTGAAGCAATTATAACACCGCACCAAATGCATATCAATTGGATTTAAAGTTGTACCTGTGCCTTGAAAAGCCCTCGCATTCATTACTGACCGTGCTGCTGTGTTTGTGACTGTTTGTTTTTGATTGTTGCTCCATGCGTATTAGCATCGATATTTACTTGCCAACGATTCAATTTCTCATACCGCTTCAATCTTTCTTCGAGCTCATCTACCGTCTCAGCACTAAGTAACATCGCAACATTCATTGATGAGTCATGTAATCTCACTTCAAATGCTGTATACGTTTACCGAATTTCTTGATTAATTCAACCTTCAATGCTTCGTATGTACCAATGCTTTTTGTACGTGAATGTAATTTGGCCGATCCACTAAGCATTCTACCTGAAGCCACCAATTTATCAGTGTTTTTGCAATTAAAAGCAGCAAATGCATCTTTTAAATCAGCAAACCACTTTTCCACGTCGTATGTATCATAACCCCTGAATATATTGATCAAATGTACGTGGATCAAAGTGTCACGTTCCAACGACTGTAGTTCCCGCTGCAATTCAAATAATTCACGTCTTTTCCTCAAGAATGCAATTTGTTTGTCGATCTCCTGTTCGTCTTCCGACCAAACTCCATTAAACGGCTGTGTTGTTAGTTGCTGTTGCATTTTTTCACCACCAAAACTTACATTTACTGGATTTTCCATTAAATTTCTGTTCATAACCGAAGCCGCTGGTTCAATATCCAAACGAATATTCGCTATCAAATTTGTAATTGTTTCATCATACAATGGCCTCAAAGTAACCATAGTCTTCTCTGGATCAAATATTACACCGGCCTCTGTAAGTACTCTTACCACTTCGTAGCGTCGCAGTATGTGCGACATTTCGTCTTTCTCTTATGTTTTGTTTTCTAACTTTTCCAAACAAAATATGTCCAAACCTTTTGAAACAATTTGTAATAATTGCAGGGGATATATATATATATATATATATATATATATATATATATATATTTGGCGCTTTATAACCGCTGAAGCGATTTTTTCCCGAGCTCCTCCTCCAATTTGTGGTTTTGCGTCTTGATGTTTACACCAACAAATGGAGGGACCTACAGTTTATTCTAATCCGCCTCCAAACGGCTGATGGATTTTTATGAGGAGCTTTTATTTCATGTCAGAAATACACTCGGAGGGCTTGACATTCCCTGCCGAGGGGCGACCGCAATTAGAAAAATTTATTTTCTATAATTTTGGATGTTGCTCGAATCTCGGCTCGAACATAGGCCTTCCGAATGGCCCTTAGATACGCGGACCAGACCTCATGGGATGCCTCCACTCGAAGGCACAGGCGAAAAACTCTTGCGGTTCATTAAGCTGAAGAATAAAGTCATAGCCGGAATAGATGTTTGGCAAGTCTTATGTGCAGCATGAGAAGACAAATAAATCCAGCATATAAATTCTGGTTCATACGCGAGGAATCAACAAAGATCATCAATAAGGATATCAATGCATTTATTTGTTCTAATTACAATACAGCAGATACAATGGTAGTAAAAGTGGAACTGCATTTGAACCAATTGTAAAAGCACTTTTTCCAATCTGATTGAGGTTCCTAACGCTTCAGCCGCCTCTTCAGGTGCCGAAAAACGTTGACCTCTCAGTTAATTTTTTACGTACGGGAATAAAAAAGAAGTCATTCGATGCAAGTTAGGACTATACGGTGAATGACTCATTAAACCGATGTTTTGAATAAATTTTTTGAGTAATTTCAGTCGCATTGTCGTGGTTGTGTACAGCTCAGAACTTACTGTTCTGCATTGTTCTAGTGGAACTATTGCGACATGTCCAGTTTTTCCAAAAAAAACGGGCACCATTTGGAAGTGATTCGTGAGCGAACAGCATTTGTTGGATTCGGCTCCTCTTGAAACACCCGTACAGTCGACTGCTGTTTACTTTCAAACGGCGATCAACTTACAAATGGCGATCTTGCAATGGCATTATGCGCACATCATCAATAGCTTCCGGAACAACAACTGTTTTTGAACGATCTTCGCGAAATTCGTCTTAGAGTGATCTACGACCTCGACCATACCATCGATAAACACTGGTCATTGATGAAGCTTTATCGCCAAAAATTGCTTTAAGTTCATCGATACACTTTTGCTGAGTTAACCCAGCCGAAAGTTGCAAAAAAAAAATGATCTCGCAAAATTTTCGGGATTTAATTCGATTTTTTGGTCGAGATAAATATTTTAAGTTACTGTAAACAACACATAGCGCTCGTATGCAAAACCTTTTGAATATGTATAACATCAACAATGTCAAAGCTTAGTATAAACTTGTAAGTTGTCCGATTGCAACACTAGGGTTGCCAAGTCCCGATATATATAATGCAACCCTCGTAGAGGACTTGACTTGCGAAAATCCAAAAGACAACAATCTTAAAGGGTGCGATGCCAATGCAAGACACAATTTATTGGGAAGCTCAGAAACAACTGCAAGCGGTGAATCTCTCCTGCAATATAATTATATTAAATAGCAATCTCAACACATGAAATAAGGGGAATAAGCATTCACATTTCCGAATCCGGACAGGTTCCTTGGTTGAAAGGCTCTGGATTTCACACTGTCGACCGAGAGCTACAGCCTGGTCATCGAAGGCTGAAAAGTGTTCGAAAAATCATCCATGACGGATCACTGTTGAATACTCTTTAGCAATCGCGACAAATTTAACACTTCTCGTCAATTTCAGAACCCAAAAAGACATCATTGGACAATTTTACAAGAATAGCATCAAACAAACACATAAGGGCATGCTTAGAAAAGTTTTGATCAATCCCTCCCGGCACCTCTGACGGTTCTTAAAAGAGGAAATAGTCTTCATGATGGAGCAGTGCCTTTAAGATCACAAAATACCAGGTAAGGAAAGCTTTAAATTAAAGTAATAAGACCAAAATATTGCAACCTTACGCAACCTAATAAAAATATATTAAAAAGCAGCAAGGAAAGCAAAATAAGAAGCATGGCGATCCTACGGCTCAACGATTAAAACCTGCACGAAGTTTACAAGGTACTACTATATAGTACTACACTATAATCTGACCTAAGTTAGGAAGGAGGATGGTGACTGGACAACTACTGCCAGTTAAACCCTTGATGTGCTCATGAAAGTAAATTTCCCTGGCTGTCATCAAAAACAGACGGGAAGATACTAACACCACAGCGGACTACAAGAGATCAACTTGGTTTTATTGTGACCAAGGCAGGATCATCTAGGCTATCAGTTTTGGGCTATTTAAAGCGGTGGATTCAGATGCGATTATTCCCATAATGCAACAAAAGCTAAAGGAACCAATGGCTAGGAAGTTAGAAAAGAGTAAAAGTGGTATTTGTACCAAAACCGGGAGAAAGAGTACACGACAGTTCCAAGGACCTCGGACCTATAAGCAGAAGCTTATTGATATTCATATAAGGTCGTTTCTAACGAGAGCAACTTTTTCGACGGCCCAACACACTTACATAAATGGCCGTTCAACAGAAACTGCACTGCATGAAGTGATGCACATACAAGTAATACAAAAATATGTTCTTCAAAAAGAGTACACGCTGGCAGCCTACCTAGAAATAGAGGGAACCTTTAATGACATCGAAATAGGCACCGCCATTGGTTTGCAGACGGATACAATCCATACTTATAAACTGGACAATTATAGCATCCAGCGGCTCAGCGAAACGAAAAATCTACGTCAGTAGAGAGACCCCTTAAAGCGATGCGTTATTATCCTCACTTCTATGGGTGGTGGCGCTGAGCAAAATTCTACTCGAACTTAAGCTGAGCTCATTCAGTTACAACTAACTATACGCCATATACATATATACCTTTGAAACCGATGAAATGATTTTTGGCCAAGCTACTCCAATTTGTGGTGTGTGTCTTGATGCTTTTACCTACAGTTTATTCAGAGCCGCCTCCGAATGGCCGATGCAATTATAGAAGGAGCTTTTAATTTCGTGTCCGAAATGCACTCGGAGTGATTAACATTCCGTGCCGAGGGGCGACCGCAATTAGAAAAATTAATTTTCTATAACTTTTGATTTGGGTCGGATCAGAATTCGAACACTGGCCTTCCGAATGGCAGAACGCACCGTTAGTCGTTCCGCTATTACGGCTGCCACTTTCGCTGTAAAATTCCAGTCTAAAAAAGAAGCATAAGAAGAAAAGTAGCGTTTGGGCTATATCGGGTGAAGAACCAATACCATTCGTTACCTTTCCCTGACAAGAATAGGTGGAAACTTGCCATTAACTGAGCATAGAGTGCACTCATACAACATGTCTAGTTGGAAAATGAAATCAGAGATGCGTCCCATATCATTTGTGAACTGAATTCCTAGTGATAAAAAAATGTTCGTTTTTCAGGGTTAAGTCGAAAGTTTCACAACAGAAATTTTTTTTTCTATATGAAACTGGTATCGACTGCAAAGAAAATTCCGAACAGAAAAAAATGAATATCATGTAAAAACTTAGGATACGATAAGGAATGGAAACACGAGTATGCGCAGTGACAGCTCGTTTTGTGGCTGCATTAGTTCAAAGTTGTATTTTGGAAAAACAGGAAAAGTGGGAAGAAAATACTGTTGCAATCAGCGAAAATTTTTATTTTTAGTACTAATATTATCTGGATCACTAGCAAATGTAAAAGAAACTAAGGCAGACTTAGAGTTTACGAAAATATATCATATATCCGGAAATTTTGAGGAGTTAAACTATTCAGCACTTAATGCACACATTTCCAAACCATTAATTCTTACGAAATTTAAGAAGTATTGAAAAAAAGGGTTTTCACAATCATTATCGATATTAAATTCATATATAAAAGAAATTTTTATCCACATCATAACAATAGTTTATTTACATTGGTGCTTGGACTACTTGACCTTCTTACTTTCAGAAATATCTGCAGGTTTTTACCAGAGTTACACAATATCATTAAATATTACTTTCAGCTATTTTATTTTATCTCAAGGCTCCCTCTTCGTCACTTAATTCTCGCTTGTAAGCATGTCAAAGTTCGTATCTACTTTATTATCAAAACGTGCCTAACATCACATAAGCTAAAGATATGTTTAAACTTATAATTTAATAAATAATATCATAAAATTTAGGGAATTTGATTAAAAAATATTTTCGTAATCTAAACTTTAACTGTGTAGAGATGGGATTGTCATGAGGTCTGTCTTCCGCACGCATTGCGAAAAGGTGTTGATTTAATTAGCATATAAAATGTATTGTTTTGCAAGTTTTTTTGACGATTTGAACCATAATTTCATATCTGAAAAATCAGGTGCAGAGGGCTATATGATACAGTCTTCCGAATTCGATGATTTTAAGTGTCAGTAGTTGTTTGAATACGCGTGAATAGAATACCAAATCTAATGCGTTTAGAAGCTTTTCTGGCAGAGTTTTGACCCAAAACCTCATATCTGAACAAATCGTTTGTGATATGAGGAGGTATATGTTATAGTGGTCCGATTTGAATGATTTTCAATACCAATGTACAATACGTTATACGATTATGTGTGCAGAATATCAAATTTCATGAGCTCAGATGTTTTTTCTTTTTGTTTTTGAAATATTTAACGGGTGTAGGTGTTTTATATGATATAGTCGATCAATCTGGCCGATTCTGACCAAGGATCAATAAATTACAAAAGTACACCCGCATAGTTTGTTTCGTTCAAATATCTCAAAAACTGTGTTCAAACAGAAAGACAGAGGACAAATCAGCTCATCTTTCTAATCATATCAGTATAATTTTAAATGTGTATATCTCTTTTCCTTCTGGTAATTGAAGCTGTTCAAAATGTAATAGTCAATGAAGAACACTAGAAATATAATATAAGTTGATGTGGACGACAATATGGCGCCTCATATTAGACAGCCAACGGAACAATCAAATTATTGAAGGAAACTTTCGGTGAGCGCATTATCTCGCGCTGTGGACCTGTGGCGTAACCACCAAGATCGTGCAATTTAGTTTGTGGAGTCGCTTGCCTACGCAGATAAGCCCGAGACGATTTCTTTACAAATGTGGCCGGTATAATAACAATAATTATTATTACAAGACATATACACAAAATTCTATGCATTTTTCACAAGTTTTTATTTTAGCTGATCATCATCGTCGTAGATATCTTCATTGAAATTCAAGTTAGATATGAAAGGTGATTTTGATGCTGAGCTTCCAGCTGGTTTCTCCCCAACCGTACCATCGAGAGAATCATCCGGGTGGGTACAGTTGACAGGTATTTAAATACCGCATCCAGTTAAATTAATTTTTCAGTGAATGTCTGAAAATATCGAATAATTAATTTTTCATTTAAGCATCATTTTTATGTCGTGTTTCTCAAACCCTACGCTTCCCCTTAGCTCGTTACACAGAGGATACTTGGTCTAAGACCGGAAGTCATGAGCTGCTGGAACCATATGTAAAGAATCGTTTCAAAAAAGGCAAAAACTTTCCTCACTTGCGTGAAGTTCTACACATGGGTAGCCATTCCTCCCACTATCGATTAGTGATCACAAAAATTGAGCCCAATTGTCATGTGCTGCATAATTTCTTGAATTGGGGGATTAATCCACTCTCACTCAAGTGAGTAGCACATTACATGACTATTTCAAATGCCGTCTTTCGGTACTATTTTCAATACCGTCATTCGGAATTTCAGCAACAAATAACCTGCTCCTACATCTGATAACAAATATTACCTTCCTGTGATATTTAAGCCAAATTTTGACTCGCTTGGAAATGTAAATAAACTACCCTCCGCTATTTTCTTAAATTTAGTTTCACAACTACACACAGCACACTTAATTTTCACAAATTCGTTTTATTAAAATTACGTAGGTATAAGAGTCAATTTATGAATTATTAAAATCAACTGTTTGCTTGGTATGCACTATTAAGAATTAATCGAAAATGTGACCCTTTGCGGATTTTGAGTGCAATGTAATGATATAAATAATAAATTGTCTTTTAAGTAAAAGTACATATATTGTTTCACAATCCGGAAATTTGATTTCTTTTAATTAAACATATATAGCTTATAGAACGTTCGGCCTTCTCTGCAATTAGAGTTCTGATATTCGGTAAATGTAGTAATGTGAAATTTTGGCAAACTGCTAATGCTGTCACCCACTTTTTCCAAATTAAAGTGTAATAAATTAATCTAATTTTTAATTCCCACTAAGTGAAAATTTAATAAAGTAGAATTTCCTAACAGATTGTACTCTTCGACAGTCATGCTCATTCATGTTCGTTACAACACAGCAACACATTCGTACATGTCAATTTCACGGTTGTTATTCACTCCATGTTTAACCATGATATTGGCTAACGTAGTAGTGACTAGCAAGTAATTCATAGTTGTTAGATATCACTTTGTCAACTTATTTCTCTCCTCGTCCAAACTAAATATTACTTAAGTGAATAAACTCATACGCATAGCCACATATGAATTTATATTATATATTAATAAAAATTGAAACTCACAGTCAAATAATTGCCAGCGGATTTGGTATATTGTTCAATTAATTTGCCATGAACTCCGCGAAAATAGTTTTTGCATATAATTCCATTACTGTTCAGAATTTTTGAAATCTCATTACTCGAAACAGTTGAAGATGTTATTTTCAGTTCCTTCCATGCAATTTTTGAATTCCAACATTTACATTTATAATTGGGCACCGAAACACTAAAATTATTTCGACACGAATTTGATTTACGTAGTGATATTGAACTCATTTTTTAAACAATCTGCGTTGAAATTATAAGAAAAAAATGCTTCTGAGAAAAGTTTATATGGTTAGTGTTACCAGAAATTGTTCTTTTTTCAAATGGATGGCGTTACTTCTTTTCTCCAAAATATTAACTGAATGGAAAACATCACTTCTAAAATATTTAGATAATTTGTAATCTGGCTAAATTTCCCAAAAGTGAAATAACAAACTCTATCAGAATAAACATATGTATATGTTTATATAAATATGTATGTATATACATATGTAAGTATTTATATATAGCTTACATATATACATACTCGCATATTTGACCGTGAGTTTGCTCGCACCATTAAATCACTTTAGCTCGCGTTCATAAATAAATATATGTACATATGTATATGTAATTCACATTTGCAAACATACCCATATGCATATGTATATATTTGCAATGGTCAACATATACATCATCGAAGGGAGATGAGCTCATTTTAATTTTGCGTTTTATTTTTAGATCGTTAAAAGCAACTCGCAATGATAACAAAAAGATACTGAAACTCTTTACATATTCTACTTTGTGTTATATATTTGATTCGAAAAAAATTTGGATAAGTTTGTATAAATAATTTCTAATAGTAAGGTTGTCTCTTTACGGTATTAATATGTTGAACAGTGGATATTAGAATCAGGTTCACAATAATAATAATGTATAATATATATTAATAATTTATGTAGTAAACAGCATATCCATTTAGAAAACAAGAAAAGGATAAATGAGGTTTAATTATTATTTCCAAGTATTTGAAATGAAATTAATTTGAAAGCTATTAATTTAAATAACAATGGCATAAAATGTTAGAAAATTTTTTTTTTCCAAATTAAACATTTGGAACATGTACTTATATATGTGCATACATATATTTCAAAGCAATACACTTGGAACCCACCAGTTATTTGTCCACTGCTACCTTCTTAACGGCATTTTCGCGATTCGTGGCACGACGCGGTTGTCCCCGGAATATATATTCCGAGAATGGCACAAACTTCGTAGGTGGTAACTAAGCAGCCACTGCGGCATTTAACGAGAACTAGAGCCTTGTTCATTCCACTTGGAGCACCACATATGGGAAGAGAATTGTATGCAGGAATGAAGAGCAAAAAGAGAAGTATGCCTCAATTTCAGACCAATCTGCCCACTATCAGACAATATTTTTTGGTCGGAGGACTTTTACTTTCGATGGCTGAACCAAAATTTAACGCGAACCCGATTTCGATTGTGAACCGATGGCAGAAGATTAAGGCAATTCACCAAGGATTCTGCCGACGTTGGAAGGCGGAATATCTTAAGGAATTGCAGAAACATGTTAAGTGGCACTCCCCCAGGACAAAACATCGATGTGGATGACTTTGCAGTTATCAAAGAGGAGAACTTACCCCCAAATGAATGGCGACTCGGCAGAGTCAGTAGGGTTTTTCTAGATTTCGAGTCGCAGTGATCCGAATGGAACGCGGAATGATCACGAGACCGATCGTGAAACTAGTCTATTTGCCAAATCCAAAGACTTAATTAATATCCTTGTTTCTTTTCAGAATTTTTACCCAACAACCAAAAATGGTACGAGCGGCAGTGAACCAAACTTAAAAAAAAATAGGATTAACGCATGTCCGATATGCCAACATAACCACCGTCTAGTATTCTGGCGGGAGATGCGTCGGATAGAACCCGTCGAGAGACCGCACACTCTCCTCGTACACCATCGCTGCCCAAACTGTCACTCACCACATCACATGGCAAAGGCCTGTGTCTCCCGCAATAATTGTGACCGATGCCAACAACGACATCACAGTCCTCACTGCTTTCATCCAACGCCCTGGCGTAATATAAGCGTCGTGGGGAGCTATTGTCGTCGGATAGCACCATCAGCGCGTCTTCTTGTCGATTTTTCTCGCCGAGGATATTACACTTACACGCCGCGGTATGAGAGACGCCCGATCTCTCGGGCACTAGCACACCGACTGGTCCTGGGTTAATGGCCGCCACTCCAACACGTCCAGCAGCTCAGAATACCATCTTCGGATGGATACTTTCGGGCAGCACTTCATTTTAAGAAATAAATTAATTAGATTAAGAAAACAATGATATGAATACCAAATGAATGTAAATTAAATGAACTATTAATTATATGTATATATATTCAGTTTGAAGCCTGTTGTTATTACATTTCAGAGATGCTGCAAGGCGGGCGGCATGTTCAAGCGTGCAACCCTGTGCAGTAGCTTCAATATTCAATATGTTCCTGCTGCTGGTGAAATTCCCGACTCATCCCTGTCGAGAAGAGTCCTGTTAACCCAAGCCCCGTTGTGCTTTCCATACTTTGTGGAAGGCATAAAAGACCGATGTTGCCGTTTTAGTTTTGGTAATTTTTACTTTTTTATACATAAATACGTTACTATTTCGCTTTAATAAATGCATATTTATAATTAATAACTTTCCTTTATTTAAATTTTTTGGAAAACGTAATTTCTAATTTTCAGCATTGATCAGAGAACTTATAACTACGAGAAGGTGCAAATTCGTTGCAACCTCGATCCACATCATACATGTCCTGAAAAATTTCGGGAAAAGGATTCACCACACCTAAATTTAACAGCCATCGGAAAAAAATAAATGTTATCAGCAGTATGGTCAACTGATTTTCTGCTAAAACCAAAGAAATCGTATGCAATTATTTTCCTTATGTTAATATTTTTCTGGGCTTTGGCATTTCAACCAAAGGAATACGGATGCCCTGAAAAGTAATTTAAGTAACATTTTTTTCTTCATTTTAAATCCTACTTAAATTATTAAAAAAAAAACAAATTTTTTTTATAATTTAATATAATTTATGTATAACATAATATTAAAAATGAATCAAAAGAGGGTCATATTTGATTTGGATATTATTGCATATTTTTTAAATTCTGTCTAAAAGAAAGGTCATCGAATTGATATAGAAGCAAAAATACATTAAAAATTTAAGATTTTTCTGCTCTTACCGTCAAGCCAACATCAATTACCTATTTAGATCACGCATTTTTTAAGTGGTTTGGGGCATAGTGGTTATGCTGCTTTAAAATTAATTTTGTTGGCTTCGGTTCAAATCTCAGCAAACGAGATGCTTTGTTTTGCTTCTTTCACTAGATTTTTTCACTGAACATAATTTTTAGATTTTTCAGCTTGCCGTGGATTGTAAAAATTGTAAGTTGCCGAAGCAGTGAAATTGCTTGTAGATGGCGGGTGGTACAAGGGAAGAGAATTGACAATTTGTGTATGCTTGTATAAGTTTTTCGTATAAACATTGATGTCTTTGAATGTATGTGTCTTCAATTTCAGATCAATTTGAATTTCTGATTTTAGGATTTTTGGTCACAGAGACGGATTATCGGTAGCGGGAGTAAGGGAAAAGGGGTCACACAATATTATGTGTGTATTTGTTTTTTGTTTACACATATATCGGTGCTTTTGAATGCATAAGTTTGCGACTTTTGCTCAACATAAAAATTTTGATATTTGGCAGTTTGACTTCGTTTTGAGGAAACTGTTTGTTGATGAAGTGTAGAAGGAAGGAGGGTTTGTGCGCTAGTTGTTTTTGTTGCCGTATGCTATTCATATTATGCGTATGTATTCATAGACGCAAGCGCCGTACAACAAAGCAAAAAGCGTTTATTCATAAATACCACCGCACATATGCCCCGCATACTCTTGCCATCAATTTGCTGCTTCGCGACGATGACGAAAATCACAAATACAAAAAATCATGGTCGCGAAATGTGATGCAGAAGCAACAACAACAAAAAGCTCCTTTGACTGCGTCAAAAAGTCAAATAGTCAACCACCGTAATGAAGCAAAGCGTACAAAATCTATTCATCGTTCTTCTATATTTGCTGTTCGCCTGTTACCTCAATATGAAGCAAGCTGCTACCTTGCGCTGGCACACGACAAGAGTACCATGAGTTCAAATCCTGGCTCCTTTTTCGCATTTAAATTTTATTAAATTGGCAGATTTTTCAATAGTCGCCAAGAAATGCTTGTGGATGACGGGGCACAAAGGAAAGAAGCTGACATTTCACTTTGTATGTATGCGTTTTTCGTATACATACAAGTACCTTTGAATGTATGTGTGTGTGTTCAGCTTCAGATCAACTTGATTTTCTGATTTGTGTGATTTTTGTCATCGCCGCGGAGAAGATGTTTGAGGACAGCGCACAGTGGGCGATTTGATATCCCTAGCGGCGTTAAGCTAATAAGTCAGTTGTTTCTTGTCCGATCAAAATAAAACTTGGCAGGATAGAAGTTTTCATAAAAGGGAAGGGGGCTGCCAAAATTTAATGGAATCGGCTGAAACTTAAGGTGCTTTGCTGAAATTTGTTTCCGCTTATAGAACTGAAAACCTTAATACAAAAGTGTATTCATAATCCATATTCAAGGAGACTACAATCAATTGGAAAACTTTGAACCAAATTCAAGTCATTCATATTTTTTGGTGTGGCTCTGCATATTCCGCATGTTTGGGAAGAAGACTCCGAGATAACGCTAAAAGCTTTTCCATCCAGCATAGTCATGTGAAACTGGTGATGAATACTTAAAGAGTTTATTTGTGTTGCTACAATGTTTAAAATCTGGCTTTTAATAGTTTCTTTTTCGCAGAGAATTTTTATTGGTTGTTTATCCATAGAATTTTCAATCCCTGCTTCATTTGCAATGGTACAATACAAACTGAAAATAAATACTGATCGATCATATTTCCTTCAGAATCGCTGAATTTTTGCCTATACGTTTAGTGCCCGCTGCTGCCATCACAGCCCCATTTGTAAACGGCAGTTTTATTAGTATTGTTATTTCCAGTCTGCTTTTCAAAAATTTGTGGGTACGCTTGAATGATCCTACCAATAGTATGGTCCACTAAACTTTGCAATGACACTTCAGCGGAATAATCAGTGACTGTTATTTCACTCGGATAGCAATCTTTTTTTCGCAGAGCGTAGTTTATCGTAGCCTGGGTATATATAGGCGTTTTGACTTTTCGCAGACTTTGACAAATTCCACGTATATTTAGTATGACCTACATCTATAAATAACGCTAATGCTTTTTCAGCCGAATATTTTATTGGAAGAGCGGAGGTTTTTTTTATATCGATTTCATAACTTTTCCGCAAAATTTACTTTCAGAATTAAGTATGGATACAACCTTTGAAGCACTGCGTTGTCCAGCTTTGTACAAACTAGAGCTTGCAGCTACCAGCAACGCTTCGGATGATACTTCCTGTACAAGGTCAGACACTTTGTCAACTTGTGTCTTATTAGAAAGTTCTGCAAAATCTTTTTTTGGACGACCAACCTCTACTTTAATTAACGATAGTGGCGTATCTAACCATTCTTGGTGTCCTCTTCCACCTTTCAACCTACCAACTTCGCAACGCTGCTGAATACTTAGGTTATTATTTTTAAGAACTGCACCGAAAGCGTAGTTTTCGATAGCAAGAAACTTCTTCCTGGGTATTTTTTCGTCCAGCCATACTAAGTAAAATTGCGTTTTGGTACTGAGGTAATTGTGTCTAAGAAATGATAAATTGATGGGTAGTGGGTAGTAGCGGTTCAACTAAGACATTTTGAACACAAAATAAAACACGCTTTCACAAAATTTTAAACTTAACTTGAATACGCTTGAATTTTATTAATTTCTAATCCACGAAATACAGGTGTAGGCTACCAATATCATGTTTACAATTAAATTCAACTGAGTTTTATAAGTAACACATACATAAAAAGATCAACCAAACATATTCTACACATAGTACTTACCTTGATGTAAGCTATAAAGTAAACTTTTAAGTTGATAGGAAAAAATGTTATTATTTACAGCGATATGAAAAGAACATTCTATAAGGCAAAAAAAAAATTGTAAAGCACTTGCTAAAAAATGTGTTATGTTTGATAGGTAACAGCTGTTCGTATTTGCTTGGAAGTGGTAATTAACTATCGATTATTAACTAATTGAAGTATGCGTTATCGATAGGAAACTTGAAAATTGAATAAAACGCCGCTAGCGCATCCAAATCGCCCACTGTGGAGGGGGTTGAAAGAAGGAAGGGCATGCGCATAATTAAGATTGTATATGTTTGGCGTATACGTATTAAAATGCATGAATGTATGTGTTTTCACATCGTCGTCAATTCAACATCAATTTTTGATATTTGCCAAAATTTTACTTCGCTTGAGGAAACTGTTTGTGGATGAAGAGTAGAAGGAAGGAGGGTTTGCATGCGGTAGTTGGTTTTGTTGCTTTTACTTCTTATAGCAAATAGCTTATGCAACAACAACATACAATTTTCCCTTTTCCCTTCAATCCGTAACATTCAAGTGCCGTCTACAAGCATTGTTTCATATTGTTTTGACTTCGAGAAAAAATTGACTTCGTCTGCTCAAATGAATCAAATCGGCATCGTGTTGCTAAATTTGCTGTTCGCCTATTACCTCATATTGCCCAGCAAGAAATTCCTTGCCTTCCCGCGAGCCCTCTGTCCACAAGCCGAGGATGATGATGGCAAAATTGCTAAAAATTGTCCAGTGAAGATACAAAATTCTTAAACTTCTAATTTTTGACATTTTCGTTTGTGGAAGAGTCGCTCGAGGGGGGATGGGTGCTTTTGCCATGAGAAGGGAATTTTTTGCAATTTTAACTAGCGGCCAATAAAATAGCGTTGTCATAGTAATGATATTCTTGCTGGATGTGTACGCATAAACAAATAAACGTATGTATGTACATACATATCAATTCATGTGCCTATACTCAACGGTTCCTAGTAAAACATGCGAAAAAGTTTTTAATGTAAATAAACGCAAGCGCATACGACAAGCAATACTTCTCCTCGCGAAGTCGTTTATAGACGAAGCATCCGCGATGGGAGAATATATTCATTCGTATGCTTCCTCAGCTAAGAAGAAGAACTAATGTTCTATTCTGTACTTCGGTACGAATATGTAAACATTTGCTTAAGTCAACGGTGGCGGAGCTGGTATAGCGTGCGTGCTATTTGCTATTTTTGGTGCTTTTACTTTTGGCGCAAGTTCAAATTCCTTTCACTCGTGCCATATTATAATTCAAAAAAAATTATGTTAATAATTTTTATTTTATTTATTTGATATTTTATAATTATTCATTGAATATCATATTATAATTCAAAATAATTATTTTTTTATTTTAAGTTTTTTGTAATCATAAAAGCTACATTTTACATTAAATACAAAAACATAAACTTTATATATGTAGTTTTTGAAATAGTTTCTGAAATATTAAGATTTTATTTTTTTAATGCATTTTAATTAAAAAAGAACAAAATATTTTATGAAAATGAAAAAAATAATAATAAATAGTTTGATTATCATTATATTTTGATTGGTTTTACATTTCTTCCCTATATTAAACATTCAATTTACATAATTCTGTTAGTTTAACAGGCAAAATTTAACAGAGTGGTGAATCCCTTTCCCGTGATTTTCTAACTCTGCACAAGTTTCAATCGAACATATAATCCAAAAGCCAATTGCACCTTCTCGTTGTTATAAGTTCTCTGATTGATTGTCTGAACGATCGGTCCCTAACACGATCCCCGTTCCCAGAATTCAAGAGGAGCTCTGGCCCCTAACATCCCCGGCAGGAATAGATATCTGTTTTACTTAAATTAAGATAAGGACCAGTTCTTCTTCGGGGAACCGGATCTGGGACCGATCTTTCCCAAAATATCTTATTTATGGTTTGGTTTACTTGAAATTTGATGCACCGGTAGCTTTTGCTTAAATTAAGATAAAGCTTTTCTTCTGGGAAATGGACTTGGGACATAAATACAAATATGCATATGCATATATGTATGCATATGTATAACTATATCGTTCTATACAAAGCCAATTATAATACGAAATTCGACAAGATGGGAAAGATTCACAATAACGAACCCAATTTTTGAGCACATTTTCCACTTAATCAAGTCGTATGTCAAAGATGCACGTTCAATATTAAATTTTAAAGCTTGAAGAGAATCTTTTTTATTGCCAATGACCAACGACTTCCAAAAACGCAACAAGAAGTAGTCTAATGGTGTTAAATCACAACTTTTTGGAGGAATCGAATCTCCAAACCTTTCTCGCAATAATTCGGTTGTTGCACGTGCTGTGTGGTACCTAACCCCGGCTTGTTGGAACAAGATGTTGTTAAGATCAACTTCTTCCAATTGTGGTCATAAAAAGTTGCTTATTATCGATCTATACCGCTCTCCATTGACAGAAACGATGCTACCAGCTTCATTTCGAAAGAGGTACGGACCGATCATTCCACCAGACCAAAAACCACACCAAACTGTCAATTAAGGTGAATGTAATGGTTGTTCATGAATAATTTGTGGATTTTCTTCGCACCAGAATCGACAGTTTTGTTTATTTACCGCAGCTGAGCTTTAGTTTTCAGTCGCACTTCACATTATAAGCAAACAAAAAGCAATTTCGTCATGAAACTTTGTAGGAATGATCAGAAGGATGTCTTTTCCCAATATTTTAAGAAATAAAATTTAAAAATATTACAGTTTATAAGTTATTTGTTGTTAATTAATTAAATCTTTTCGGATCAATTCTTTCTTTTAACGAACGCGTATATCACTTCCACCTGACAAATTATTTTCACTTATTTTGTTTAAATTAGGGTGAAATGTGACTTAAGTCAACACTAATTAATTATATTATAATAAAAACAGATGAACACTTAAGAATGGTTGCATTCTAATCATGAAAGTGTTTCCGTATTATGTAAAATAATCTATTAATTTAAAAATAAGTATGAAAGGAAAACAAAATGAAAATTTACCGATATGAAAGCAAAACAAAATGAAAATTTACCGGCACTTTTATTCCAATTATTCGCTATTTAAATTTTTCTAAAATTGAAAGTGTCCTATTTTTTTCTTGATTTTTCGTATTAATACAATTTTTTTTTATTTTTTTAAAGTGAATACCGTCGAAACTGGTAAGTTAACATTATTACAGTGAAGCTATGGTCAAATATCTTTATAAAAAAATCTTTCATGTAGAAGTCCGTTGCCGCAAGTTTTTCATTTGATGTATGGCTATGCCCAGCATTGGTCCCAGGCACAAGTACAACTGGAGAATTTCATAAGTGGCACCATCGTAGATTAGTATAACTACTGCCGATAGGCAGTAATTATGTACCAACTAGATAAGCAAGACTTCGTAGGCAAAATTGGTGGTCCGGGAAAAGTAGTCCAGATAGACGAGTCTAAATTTGGATATCGGAAATTTAACAAAGGTATATTTTAATTATAACATGTTTTTAAAATAAAATATTAATTATGTTCTTACTTTTCAGGGAGTAGAGTTGATTGCCACTGGATCCTGGGTATGGTGGAAAATGGCAGTGATGATTTTAGATTGGAGGTTTGCCCGGAAAACGTTGCGTCGGCAGAGGTGTTCATACCCCTAATCCAAAAGCACATCGTAGGGGTCAATAATCCATACGGATTATTGGAAAGCCTACGACTGTTTGGAGGATTATGTGTATGAGCACCTTAAGGTCAACCATAGTGACCATTTGTAGCACCAGATGGGACCTATACCCAAAGGAATGAATCCCAATGGCGGGTTTTGAAAAGGTATTTCGTTAAGGATAATTACAACAACCCCGCGATTTTCGCGGAGTATATATGGCGGCGAAATATAACTAGGCGTCATGAAGTCCCTTTTTTAAAATTGATCGAGGCAATAAAACACACTTATAAACCATACTTTATTTTTATTTTATTTTTAAACATATTTACCCTACAGAAGTGTTTCACTTAAAAATACTGTGCAAAGCGAAGCCGATGTTGGTTCGTCCGAGGGCTAAAATAGCATATTAAAAATACTGTGAAAGACAAAGCCGATGTTGGTTCGGCCGCAGGCCTCCAATTTACAAAAATGTTTCGTTAAAAATACTGTGCAAGGCGAAGCCGGTGATGGTTCGGCCCAGGGTTATTTTTTTTTAAATTTGCTATTTTAGCAATCCAGCAACATCATTTTTGATCTTATTGTACATTAAATTTTGCAAACTTTGCAATTATATTACTCAAAAACTATAAGTTGCATAGAAAAGAGAAAGGTATTCACTTCACCCTTCCTGCACCACTCAGATGAAAATGAGCCTTATCGGAGATGATTTTCTTAAAAAAATCGTTCTCGTTTTGAAGTTGTTCCAAGGCAAAATCAGCAAATTCACGACGTTTACGGTTGTCCATGGATTAAATTATAAACATAACTGAATGCAAAGAAAAAAAAAATTACAGATCATGACATATTAAAAATTGACAAAACGACATTTAGAAATCATATCATCCCTATTGGAAAGGCATTTATATCGCATAACTAAAAAAAATTGTGAACGAATTCATAGAGCTTTCCTTACTTTAATTTGGCTCAATCATTCCACAAAGTGCGGCATCTTGTGATCATATAAAATTAAACAATCAGTATTCAACATATTCCACAATATCCTAAAATCCTATACATCGAGCAAATAAATATTTTGACATTCAAGTGTTCCCAATTTTTAACACTATTAAAATGCTTAAAGGTTCAAACCGTCGAATCATCACAAATGTATGATATCAACGTTGGAGAGTAATGACGGATATCTGTGAGCCAGTGATGCGTGAGCCGCCCCTCGCTTAACAAACGAAATCAATCGTTCGTTGTTTTGCAAAAGGTTAGACTTCCCATAAATCAAATAGAACGGTAAGCTACAAAGAATATTTTTGCTTCTTTATAACCATTTGTGTAAATGCCAAAGTAAATTGTTTTTATATTTTTAGGCAGCACAGTATCTATTTTGTATATGTATAGATACATGTGTGATCCTAAATTCAAGATTTTGACGATAATGCTAAATATTCAGGAGCGCCGCACGACTTATTTATTTGGAGCTTCTCCACAGTGCGAGTAGTCATGCGGCATAGCTTAAGTCACGAGTTTATTTTTTCGTTATTCCCCTTTTTGCTTTTCGTATATTTTGAAGTAAAGTTGTGATACCA
Organism: Neoceratitis asiatica; assembly: GCA_030068015.2. Taxonomy (NCBI): domain Eukaryota; kingdom Metazoa; phylum Arthropoda; class Insecta; order Diptera; family Tephritidae; genus Neoceratitis; species Neoceratitis asiatica. The sequence continues at coordinate 1,103,900 of CM061529.1, forward strand.
CCTTTCCTCCATTTTAATAAAAAGAAAATGTCTACTATGTATTGTGGTTCAAAACTAGATAACGAAAGGATTAAACGTTAGTGCAAGCGAGACAATCCGTAAGTTATCTTTTTCGACAAATCGCATCGCAAAAAGTTACTGACTTCGACTTCAGTTAAGGTGTCCACATGCGAGTTACATATAGTGTAACTGCACCGCCGCCGATCATGCCGCTGGAGCATGACGTATCAACAACAGATGCCCCAACAAGAAAAGTCAGCATTTTCTAATGCTAGCAGTCGGTACGTGATGGAATGTGCCGGTCAGCAGTTTTGTGCAACGATCGTAGTGCTGGCTACGAATAGAATTATAAGTAGCAGTTAAGGGCAGTCTTGAATCATCTCTCAATAAAGATACAACGAAAGAACAAACGGTGTCTCGCTATTAATAACTATAACTGGCGCAGTCGACGACCCTACACTGGAATAGCAGTTTGCGAAAAAAAAATCCACATTTGCAGTTGGCCAGAATTGATGAAGAATTAAACAAACTTCTGTCTGGGGTAACTATAGCAACCGCCGTTTAGCCACATTCCTATAAAGTACGAACGCCTTTGGAGCACCACTGGAGTCGCAGCAGTAGCATAAAATAAAATATCCAACACCAATGAACTAACAAAAAAAAAAAAAGGAAGGAAATCGTAAGACTAAATTTCAATTATCAATATATTATAATCAGTATAATATTATAATAACTACATAAGAATAATAAGAAAAAAAAAAAAATCCAGGAAGTATTATACCAAACTAATTAAAAAAAAAAAAAGCTCCCAGATGGCAGATGAACAACAACAGCAATTGCAAGTGATGCAAAGCTGTTTAGTAGCAATCAGACAGCTGCTACGGCAAAATGCCGAACAGCAACAGACAACCACTCGACAGACAGTAGAAAGAGATCTTAAATATTTAAAACCTTTTGAAGGCAGTCCAAAAAACAGTTTATATCGGCTGTAGAAAGAGTTTTGAGGGACTACATAGGAAGGGAACATGTAGTGTTTCAAGTAATCTATGACAGGAAAATACTAGGGGCTGCAGAGAATTTTTTGCAGATAGACCCACCCCTAGGATGGGAAGACTGTAAGAGCAAACTGAAACGCCACTACAGGCCATCAAAAGATCAACTGACGATCACACAAGAATTATCGCCAATAAGAGTTGGAAGCATTAGCAAATTAAGTACAAAAGTCAAGAATACGATCGACAATATTACAGAATATTGTGCGCTAATGGATAACGGAGAAGCCATGAAAGAAATATTCTCTGGTATACTCCTCCAACGAATAAAGCAGCTATCAGCAGGGGCATTTGCACATACAATAATGCAAGTTACCTCGCTGAGCGAAGCAGCAAACAAAATTTACGAATTCATTGGGTTAGATGACGGGAATCTAAATCCTAGTTTTTTAAAACGAAATAATTCCGAAAGAAACACACAGTACAGACAACAAACTCAGAACGGATACGACCAAAGGACTCGACAACCGGGTCAGAGTTACCAGAATAATGGGGTCAATTATAATAATCAAAATAGGAATTTCAATGGTAACAATCAAGATAGAATCCAAAGAAACGAAAGACAAAATAGCAGCTCAAATCAAAATCAATCTTTTCAAAGCCAAAATAGTCAACGAAGTCATGATAATACACAAAATAATCAAAACCAACAAAACAGTGGTAGGTACTCGTACCAAAACAACAGTAGAAATAGAAATTTCTTAGCGACAGTAATAAATATAGACAAGGTTATAATACTTCAAACAACATTAGATCTAATCGCACTACGCAAAGTGCTATACCTATGGAAGTAGACACAATGAGTCAGACCGAGGAAACTAACAGTATTACCGACAATAGGGATTTTTTTATCAATTAGCCTCGGACGATAACAAAAAAATTTTGATTACTCTGACATTATTTAACAAAGAATGGTGTACATTGGTGGACCCAGGTTCAACTATAAGCATAATGAAAAGAAAAATGTTCGAAAAATTTAAATTACCTGTCGTAGAAAATAATAAGACCATTATTAGCACCCTAAATGGTAATATAAATAAACCAAACAAAAAAGTTGCAACTCCTTGCCCATCCGAATTTAATTATCCTGTAGAAGCTAAAATGAAAGGGCTAGCATTAGATTTCGAAAAACCATACGACCTTCTAATAGGAAACGACTTTATATTCAAAAATGTAAAAGTTTTAGACATAGAAAACAAAGAATGATACTACATAACGGTGTTAAAATCCCGTTTCACACAAAAGTAGTGGAAGAGCAAGTTTATTCATTGGAAGTAAGTGGAGTCGGAGATATAAAAGTAGATCACCTACAATCAGAGGAAAAAATAATGATAAACAAATTATTAAACAAATTTGAAATATTAATTTATAAGAAGGGGGATAATCTAACGACCACAAGAGCGGTGGTACCTGAAATTAGAACGGTAACCGACCAACAAATAAATTCTAAAATTTATAGGCTACCGCCGAAGCATGAGGAAGCAGTCCGCAGACAGATTAGCGAACTTGAAAGTCAAGGTATTATTAGAAAAAGCAGAAGTAAATATAGTTCCCCCATCCTAATTGTGCCAAAGAAAATGGATAGTTCAGGTATTAAAAAATATAGGTTAGTGGTTGATTACAGGAGGTTGAATCAAATAACTGTGAACGATAAATATCCACTGCCGAATTTTGATGGAATCCTAGACAAATTGGGCAAAGCACAGTACTTTAGCACCTTAGATCTAGCGAAAGGTTACCATCAGATATTAATGGCAGAAAAAGATATTGAGAAAACAGCTTTTGTGACTCCGGCAGGTCTGTACGAATACGTCAGAAAGCCTTTTGGGTTGAGAAACGCCCCAGCCACTTTCCAAAGAATGATGAACGAGATTTTGAGGGGCTATATAAATAAAATCTGTGTCGTCTACCTCTATGACATCCTTGTTTTTTCCACATCACTTGAAGAACATAAAATTTCACTAGGAAAAATTTTTTTCAAGACTTTAAGAACATAATTTAAAAATTCAAGCCAATAAGCGTAGTTTTTTGATACAGAATTTTTGGGCCATGTTTTAACAAAAGACGGCATTAAGCCCAACTCGAAAAAAATTTCAGCCATACAAAAGTTACTGATTCCAAAAAACAGAAAGGCAACTAAAACGGTTTTTAGGAACCACAGGCTATTATCGGAAATTTATTAAGGACTATTCAAGAATAGCCTATCCGATGATAAAATATTTAATAAAAGGCAATAAAATAAATCCGAAAGACCCACAGTATATAGCCAGTTTTGAAAATCTAAAAACACTTATCTCGTCACTCCCATTCTATAATATCCTGAGTACGATAAACAATTTACAATTACCACGGATGCAAGCGATTATGCTATTGGAGCTGTGCTTTCACAGCAAGGCCAACCAGTATGCTATATTTCAAGAACATTAAATAATCATGAGCAAAAATATGCGACGACGGACAAGGAATTTCTTGCAATTATTTATGCAGTAACTTATTTCAGGTCATACATTTATGAAGAAGAGATTGTGAATAAATATACAACTCAAATCATAATAACCTACAGTCCGCAAACTGAAATGCAAATCATACAAAACAGACAAATAATACAAATTAATCCAATGGAAAATGAGAATACAATCAAAGTAATTTTAGAAAGATACATTAAAGGACAACAAAATTCAACTTTTGCTAATATCTATGTTTTCTGGCAATAGTAAACTACAGTTTATAAAGTGTACAACAAGAGCAACAGACATACTACAAGAAGAAGAGTTGCATAAGCAAATCGCACTATACACAATAACGAATCGATGCATAGCGGAATAAACGAGACCTATAATTCACTTAAGCATAAAATATTTTATCCAAAATTCAAAGAACATATACAATTTATAATAAATAATTGCCAAAAATGCCAACAGATTAAATATGATAGGAAACCAATCAGACCGAAATTCCATTTAACCGAAACTCCCACCGATAAAAATGAAGTGGTCCATATTGACATCTTTCATTTTAAGAAGCATTCGTTCGTTACGGTAATTGATAAATTAACGAAATTCGCAGCAGCATACAATATAACTGACAGGAATTGGAAATCAAAGAGCCATCATAGTTGAGCATTTTGCTAAATTTGGTAAACCAAAAAAAATTATAATGGATAACGAATTTCGAGCGGAGCAATTGATCGAGTTTCTCAATAAAGAAAACGTTGAAGTTCATCTAACTAAACCAAACAACCACACAGGAAACGCCGATATTGAAAGACATCACTCAACCTTGCTGGAGAAACTAACGAGTATTGATGATTCAAGTCTTTCAACGGAAATGAGGATACAAGTTGTCATAGGTAACTATAACAACCGCTATCACTCAACCATGAAATGTTCACCCAGATCTGCAAAAGAAAACATTGACCCATCCATTTTACACGACAGAAATAACCAAACTAAACAACACATAATAACCAATGGAAATAAAGATAGAGAACAATACGTAGAACAAAGAGAAGCGGGCCGATTAAAAACTATAATAGAGTACGGCATAAGGATCAATCTTATTTCCGAATCAACGCCCTGCAAAACGTTCATATAGCAAACATAAAGAGGCCAGTTAAATTCGCTAGAGTTGAGCAGACTATGTGGACAATAATGGTTTTGGTGACCGCAATGAAATTGGTCACAGCGTTCCTACAAGTATCACCGATAGCTGAAGAGGCAGGGTACACCATGATCCAACTCAACGAAGTAGAAATTGTCAACGAAGTAAATACAATACTGCACATCATACATCCGAAAGAATTAACAGACTTGGTAGAAGAAATTCAGGAGAATATAAGACAGGCAGAAATAGGTAACAAACAGCTGCTGTTTAATGAAATTAAAATAATCAAAGCAAAAATCAGATCGATTACACCCAGGGAAGAGGGAAGAAAGAAGAGAGGTTTGATTAACTTGGGCGGCACAATGTACAAATGGTTCTTCGGGGTAATGGAGGATGAGGGCAGACAGGATATAATTAATCACTTAAAAGTAATAGAAGAAAATAATCACAACGCCATAACGAACATAAATAAGCAAATCACTATAAATGAGCACTTTAATAAAGCAATTAACTTAATGAAAACAATAATAGAAAATGACAGGGCCAAAATTTTAGAAGGACTAAATAAAATACAGAAGGAAGATAGAGAGTTAGCCAAATTGGTTCTATACAATGATCAAATTAACAAATTTAGGTATAGTGAAAGAAAAATCCATGAAATTCAGTATAATATAGCCGTCGCTAAAAATAATTTAATACATTCGAGTATGTTAACAAAAGAAGAAATAGATGGTTTTGAAATAAACTTTTATAAATTAAAGCTGGCCAAAATAGGAGTTGTGGCAATCAAAAATGAAGCATTAATATTTGCAACACAAATTCCAAACAGTTTTTTTAACAAACATGTAATATTAATTACGCCTTTGCCAAATAAAGAAAAATTGCAAATAAATCAGGAAGATCAACTAATTGTAACAATAAATAAAGAACATTTTGTGTATAAGGAAAATACTGCATTTAAAAAATTAAAGCTAAGCAAGAATTGTATGATTTCTAATGATTGTAAATTTGAGTACAACACCAAAACAATAATCCAGGAAATAGATGATGACACCTTAGTAGTAGTTACAAAATAATTATATTATAAAGTTTGCAAATTGTAAAGTACAAATAAAACAAGAAATTTTTAGTAACAACAAAACAGAATTTATTGACAAACTTGTACATCCGGTAAAAATGTTAAACCAATCTTATGAGGCAAAAGTAAAATTTGATAATATTGTGTTAAATAATTTTGAAAATCTAAAAGAAATCAAAGAATTGAAGTATCATAAAAATGTTTCATATGACCTTAACATTACCTTATTAATTATACTGTTAGTAGCAATAATTATGATTGTAAGAGTATGGAGACAAAAATATGTACGAATTAAAATGTTAAATAAAAGGATTCAGGAGAATCCTTATCCAAACCCCGGAGGAGTTACATATAGTGTAACTGCACCGCCGCCGATCATGCCGCTGGAGCATGACGTATCAACAACAGATGCCCCAACAAGAAAAGTCAGCATTTTCTAATGCTAGCAGTCGGTACGTGATGGAATGTGCCGGTCAGCAATATTGTGCAACGATCGTAGTGCTGGCTACGAATAGAATTATAAGTAGCAGTTAAGGGCAGTCTTGAATCATCTCTCAATAAAGATACAACGAAAGAACAAAACGGTGTCTCGCTATTAATAACTATAACTTGCGCGACAAATATAGACATATTACATAGTTTTCAATCTGAAATTATAACAAGTATACCGTGTACAAAACAGTACATTCCTAAATAAAACATCTACAAAAACCTAAATATATATATATATATATATATATATATATATATATATATATATATATATATATATATATATATATATATATAGTATATTGTAATGTTTTTCGTAGCTACCCTCGATGATTTCCCACATTCTTCTAGTACGATCTCTCAATTGCTACATAATAGTAAAAGATTTGTTCGTTTTTCCTTTTAGTCATCAGGAATTAACTCAACGTTTATTTTGTCTTCTTAAATTACAATTCTTTACAAATTTTTGTCAAACAATTTTTTTACTTTGCACCAGTGTTATTACAACTGAGTTTTCAACCTCATTGCCTGCAATAGTTGCTACCGCTCCTTTTATACCTAAGGATGGTCTAAACATTCTGCGGTCCCCTCGCATGAACACTTCGCCCCACTTTAGACATTCCACATACTTCCACACATTCCCACATCCAAATCCAAATGTTAGACACTCCACATACTCCCACATATTCCCACAGCAAAATCCAAACGTTGTTGTCATTATAGTCACGAACGGCTCCAGTTTCAAATGCAGCTGCATCTACACTCCTAAGCTGCATCTATATTTTTAAGAATAAGCTATGTATCCCAATTATGTATGCCATTTATTTACTCAATTATAATAAGACTCAAATGTAAAGCTTAAAGATTCAATAAAGTCAGTTCTTGTGAAACAAGCAACCCGAACACAAGTGTGTTTGTAAAAACTGGCGACGAGGACGCAATATTTTACCCCCAGGCAAACATAATTGTCTTTTGGGAATGTGAGCTGTGAGCGGAGTTATTAATTAAGTGCATCATAGTCGAATAAAATTGTTCGTAAATTTCTGCAAATCTAAAAAGCAAAGCAAATCTAAAAGGGGCAAACTAAAATCGTTAATAATACTGACACACCAATAGCGATTGGAAAAAATTAAACGTTATAGTAAATAGTAGACAACAACAAAATATAACTCCAAGATGCATCGTCATTTTTCGTACACAGTGTTGTTCATTTTATCTGGAACTGAGATTCTATAGAAACAAATATCAACCTAAAATATCAATCTCATTGCAAATATTTATGAAAAAAAAAACAACAACAACTATACTAATTACTACAATCATCGAGAAAACAACAAGGCGTCAACCAACAAATCAATAACAGGAGCAAGAAATTCCAGCCGAATAAGGAAGAGAACAATTTTTGGTAGACAACAAGCAGTTTCACGGAAAAAAGGTGCGGTGAGCTCTGGAACAAATAGTATTGAACAATTTTATTTTTGTTTGTCTGTTATAAATCAGGAAAAAGTAATTGTATAGTATTAAGCACACCTTAGCCTTTTGAAACTCAATTTTAATAAATAAATATAATTTAACTAATATTGTACAACAATGGATGCAAGTACGATTAATATGTTCAACGCAGCGTTAAACTGCATAAAAATGTACAGCTAACGGACTTCTTATACCGAATGGTGTCACTCCCACCAACGATCAATACTTTCGATGAAAATAACAAAACCAAATCAACAAAAGAATCCTTTTCACATATGTATATGAAAAATAAATGTATCGGACGAACAAGGGAAGCCATACAAAGGCAAGAGACGGTAGAGAATTGGTCGCAACTTAAAGACGCTTTAATAAAACATTTCGGTGAAAAAGCTAGTAGTAACGAACTAATGGACAGACTAAAAACTACTAGGCTCGACGGAACTATCGAAAATTACTACTACAAAATAAACAGAATTGCAAACATGTTAATAAACCGACAATCGATACACCAGGACGGACTATATTCTGTAACAGAAATCAATAGAATCGCCTTAAACGTAAGACAAAAACTATGATTTTTGCGAGGAACCCGGATGCGTTAGACGATGCGTACAAAATTATTTTGGAGGCACGTCACCCATCCTATACGTTATATGGTCCAGCAGGGAACAACTATAACACTTCAAAAGCCTACAGAAGAAGCAATTTTAGTGATAATTTTAGGGACAACACAAACAGGGATATCAGGCAGAATGACATGTTCAACCACAATCAGGGCCCAAACAACGGAGCGGTTAAAAACAACAATTCGAGTGGTTATAAGAGAAACAATTTTAGTGGGAACTTTAGAAATAACACAAACAGAAATATTTCGAATGATAATTTCAACCACAACTATAACGCGAATAGACCCCATTCACCCAATACTGCCCCAAACAATGGTTACAATTTAAGAAAAAATAATACACCCTTTGGCTGGAGTAATCAGGGAAATACATCAAACCGTACAAGACTTTCAAACCAGACGAGACAACCAAACCAGAGTAGTGGTGTTACACCAATGGACATTGGTTATGCAAATTTTCGTTTGGACAGACGAGAAAACTACCCTATATAAAAATTGATAACCACATTCGAGCACTCTACTTTGTAATTGATACCGGAGCAGAGTTCAGTACCATTAACAAGGACGTCTGTCACCCAAAATGGAAGCATAATATAACAGCTTCAATCGCTGCGTTAGGAAACATACACAAAATATATAAACTGTGCAAATTTCCGATTTTTAAATAATTCAAATTGGATAATTACAACTGCAAATTTCTAGAATGGAATTTTAGTAAAACGTACGATGGACTGATAGGAAACAATATCCTTAAAGACCTGAATTGCATAGTAGACTACCCAAACAGACAATTAATGCGAAGTTAACATTGTATTTGTCTGAAGAAGAAGAAAAATATGAAGAAATAACGTATAAGGAGAATACGATGGAAATTTTTAGTAATGAAGTGAAAAATCAGGATGTGGTCGACTTAATTAAAACAGATCATCTAAGCGATCACGAATCCAAAATCCTAAAATCAATTATAAAAAGACATAGAGGAGTATTTTATAACGGGGCGGACAACTTAACCTTCACAAACGAGACTAAACATAAGATAATAACAAAAAATGATTTACCCGTTTATTCAAAAATATACAGATACCCAGAGGTACATAAAGAAGAAGTTAACAGACAGGTAGCAGAAATGTTTAGCAGAATATTATTAGAGAATCAAACAGTCCTTATAATAGCCCTATTTGGATAGTTCCCAAAAAGATAGACTCATCAAATAAACAGAAGTGGCGCATTGTAACAGATTACAGGAAGAAAGAATGATATAACGTTAGAAGACCGATTTCCAATACCAAATATAGAAGATATATTTGACAAATTGGGAAGGCGTCAATACTTCACTACGTTAGATTTGGCAAAGGGTTACCATCAAATAGAAATGCATCCAGACGACATTCATAAAACAGCTTTCTCAACTACGAGTGGACATTACGAACTCCTTCGAATGCCATTCGGTTTAAAAAACGCGCCAGCCACATTCCAGAGACTGATGAATAGTGCACTGAAAGAATATTTGAACAAAATCTGTGTTGTTTACTTAGACGACATTCTGATTTTTTCCACTAGTTTGGAAGAACATCTAGAATCGCTAAGTAAAATATTGAAATGCTTGAAGGTTCAATTAGATAAATGCACATTTCTAGCCAAAGAAACGGAATTTTTAGGGTATGTAGTTACAGCAGACGAAATTAAAACCAACCCGAGAAAGGTAGAAGCCATAGATAGGATACAAGAAACAATTTAAATCCTTCTTAGGAATTACAGGTTACTGCAGACGTTTTGTAAAAGATTATTCCAAGATTGCTCACCACTTAATTAAATACTTAAAAAAGAACGCAAAGGTAAATACGAAAGACCAAGACTATATCGACGCCTTTGAAAAGCTAAAGAAACTAATTAAATCAGACCCTTTATTAGTGCATCCTGATTTCACTAAAACTTTTACACTCATCACCGATGCCAGTAACTTTGCTTTAGGGGCAGTCCTCATGCAAAATAGTAAAGCAATTTGTTACGCTAGCCGCTCATTAAACGGACATGAAAAGAATTACAGTACAATAGAAAAAGAGTTATTAGCCATTGTGTGGGCAACTAAGTATTTTCGCACTTACCTGTACGGACGCAAGTTTCTAATAAAAACGGATCACAGACCATTAATCTGACTTAACAACCTTAAAGAACCAAATTCAAAATTGCAACGGTGGAAGATAAAGCTGAATGAATTTGATTTCGAAATAAGCTATATTAAAGGGAAAGAAAATGGGATTGCAGACGGATTGAGTAGAATACCAAACGGGGAAAATAACGAAGAATATATTGATGTAAATTTAAACGAAGTATTCGATGAAGACATAAATACCGTACACAGTGCAGAAACTGATAGTACTAACTTCATAAGAATACAAACGCAACGAACATATTTAAAACTCAATTAGTGTTTAACAAAGCACAGAGGCAGTCAAAAAAAAAAAAAAAATTGTATCGGAAAAAAGTACGAAACACAATATGTGTGACCCCTGAGAGTAATATGTTGGAGATAATGCAAGTAAACTTACCTCAAAAAGGATTAACAGTGATTTATTGTCCAGATGATAAACTATTCCAAGATTTATACATACAATTTTTCTCAAACAACCGAAATTTAAATCAAACATATTATTAACGGATATAACCGATAGAGGGGATTTGTTGGAAGTGAACACCTGAAGAATAATCATAGGGGTATCAATGAAGTTTTTGGCGAGTTAAACCCAAATCTTCAAAAAGAGATTCAGAAATATATAAACAACTGCAATATTTGTAACAAAGCAAAATTTGACCGAAACCCTATTAAACATAACTTAAATATTACTATAACACCCGAGAAAAACAACGAAATTGTTCACTTCGATATTTGGTACCCACAAAGAGGGGTAATGTACCTTAAAAGCATTGATAAATTAACAAAATATGCTACAGCTCATCCATTAAAGGATAGAACATGGATATCCATAATAGATGCAATAAAACAAAGAATACAATACTTAGGTAAACCAAAAACCTCGGTAACGGATAACGAACTAGATACAGCACCTGTAAAACAGTTTTTGAAAGAGAATAAAATTGACCTACATCTAACAACAACCTATAATAAAACAGGCAACGCGGACGTAGAAAGACTGCATTCAACGTTAAACGAACATGTAAGACTTTTTAACGCCGACATGAATAATAAGTACGATTCACAAGAGAAAATCTTTAAAGCAGTAATCGCCTATAATAATACGATACACTCGACAACAAAAGTTAGACCAATCGATCTGATAAATAATTTACTATCTGAACAAGATTTGAATGAATTTTCGGAAAAATTAAATAAACAAAAAGAGAACAGAATAAAAGCTGCTAACACTAAAGGTAATCGAACTAATGTACGGAATTTTGAAAATAATTACGTCAAAAATTATAGGGTCAGAAAGGCACAACCTAGGTATAAGGAAAGAAATAACTTTAGATAGGAAGGAGATCATTTAGTCTCAAAAGATAATAAATTTAAAAAAGCGTATAAAACTCAAGTAAAACGAAAATTTAAATTTCAGGAAAACTAACATGGAACACAATGGCAGGGATGGGTTTTTATGCGATATTGCCATTAATGACAGTAACGACCATCAACTCACTACTTCAGATAAACAAAATAGAGAATGAGATATGGATACGCAGAGATACTAGTTAGAGAAATGGAGGTGGTGAATGAAGCTACAACAATACTTCATATAATACACCCTATAAAAATTGAATCATTAATTAATAAGATAGAAAGTAATATAGAGAACAACTTGAATCAATTCGATATGGACGATAGGGACATGTTATATGGGAAAATAAAAACAATTAGAGCCAAAATTAGTACTCTTGTATCAACGGATAGAAGTAGAAAGTGAAGAGGCTTAGTTAATGCTATAGGCACTGCATATAAATGGCTATTTGGACTTATGGATAACGAGGACAGGGAAGAAATATTAAGTTACCTAAAAGTAACGGACAAACATAATCATAACATAATAGACAGTTAACGAACAAATTCACATAAACGAACATTTTAATGAACCTATTACCATATTGAAGAAAACCGTAGAAGATGTTAGAACAAAGATATTGCAGGCATTTAACGAATCGAAAGAAATAAACAATAAAATAGTTAAACACATGCTATACTCGGAAAAGATGCTTAAGTTTAAATATTTAGAGAATAAAATCAAACAGATACAGGACAGCATAGCATCGGCGAAATATAACATTTTACATCCTAGCGTTTTATCGAGAGAAAAAATTGAGAGATTTAAAATTAATTTTTATAAATTAAAACACGTAGAAATGGGACTTCTTTCATATAAAGAGGACTCACTAGTACTAGCAATTAAGTTGCCCGTAACATATATTAAGGCGGATTTAACTTTGATTACGCCAATACCAAACAAACAATTTTTTGAAATAACGTAAGAAGACAAATATGTAATAGTTACCAATAATAAAATTTACGAATACAGGGAAGAAATTAAATTTAAGAATTTAAAGGAAAGTGAAATTTGTACTTTAAATAAATGTAAAATAATATATTATAATAATAAAACGACAATAAAAAAAATTGAAGAGGATACAATACTTGTAAAAAACGTATGTAAGAATAAAACAGAATTGTGATAACAGGGACATAATTATTACAAACAATTTCTTAATAAATTATTACAACTGTAAAATTGAAATAAGAAACGAGACATTTTATAATACAAGAACTTTCGTTAACGAAAGATACACTTACCCAGAAAAAGCAAGTAACGCATTGAATTTTGAAAGAGAAATAAATTTTTCCGAAATCGCAATTAATCAAGTAGAAAACATTGACAAAATTGAGTAGTTAAAACTTCATAAGAACCTAAATTATGGAATAAGTACACTAACTTTGATTTTAATTATAATGGTAATCGTAATCGCTTACATAACCTACAGTAGAAATAAGAAAAAGCAAAATAACAATGTAAACATAGAATTGTCGGTGCAACCCACTTCAACAGGAACTGTTGAATCTGGGGGGAGGAGTCACAAGAGGTCCCCTCGCATGAACAATTCGCCCCACTTTAGACATTACACATACTTCCACACATTCCCACATCCAAATCCAAACGTTAGACACTCCACACATTCCCACAGCAAAATCCAAAAGTTGTTGACATTATAGTCAGAACGGCTCCAGTTTCAAATGCAGCTGCATCTACATTTTTAAGAATAAGCTATGTATCCCAATTATGTATGTCATTTATTTACTCAATTATAATAAGACTCAAATGTAAAGCTTAAAGATTCAATAAAGTCAGTTCTTGTGAAACAAGCAACCCGAACACAGGTGTGTTTGTATAACTATATCTACAGTAGTTGCTACCGCTATTTCGTCTGTTTTTTTACGGGGAATTTCCAGCATACTGTCACTTCTTTTGTATGTCAAAAGTACGGGGAATTCACATCATACTGCCACTTCCTTTGTCTCTGCTTAGTACGGAAGTCTAAGTCTCTTTTGACTGTCCTTTGTATTTGGAATTTCCGTCACACTGCCCTTAACCCAAGTCTAATCGTCCCGATCAGACATACTATCTGAACCACTTTAATTTTGGGTTTTGGTTTTCCAACAGTCTGTATTCCATACACTACGTCGTTCAGCCCTTTGATTACTTTGTAGGGGCCTTCCCAATTGCGTTGAAGTTTCGCGGACAAGTCTTTCTTCCATTGTGTGCTGTACAAAAAGCACTACTCATAAAAGCTACTCATAATTTCAGTTCGCTGTCTCGCAAGAGCATGTATCTCTCCCAGCTCTTCCTCTAGGACATTTGACGCATTCTTCCCAATCCTTCTCGCATTACCATTTACTCCATACTTCAGATCACTAAGCAACCGAAGTTCACTACCGAAGAGGATCCTTGCAGGTGTTTTACCCGTTGTTTCGTGCACCGTTTAACGATATTCCATCAGGAACAGCGGTATGTGGATATCCCAATCATCCTGATGTTTGTCCACGACCTTCTGCAATGTGGTCCGAGTGCAGTTCTATAGGCGCACCATATCTGGTAACCCAATTGTAATTGAATGCATACGCTACTGTTTTGGCTTCCTGTTTTGGAATTGGGTAGACCTCCGGCCACTATTGACGACTTTAGTCCTTTACCACAAGAAAGTATTCGTTTCTTTCTTTCTTTGTTTCTTATAAGTTTCAAACCCGAATCATTCTGCTGGCATTGCCCTAGCTGACTTGCTTACAGCTCTTCTGCTGGTGTAATTGTCATTTATCGGATGTCTATTATGTCTTTGGCCTTTGTCCTTCCGCTCTGGAGCAGGATTTACATTCCAAGCTACATGGTCCAGGAGACATGGCGTCAGCATTCCCGTGGGTATTCCCTTTGCGGTGCTTTATATTGTAGTCATAACTTTGCAGTCTCTCAATCCGTCGGGCTAGCTGTCCTTCAGGATTCTTGGAATGTAATAGCCACTTCAGCGCTGCATGATTTGTTCTAACTCGGATGTGTTGGCCATACAGTACTTGTGGAAATGTTTGATGCAAGCGACCAACGCTAATAGTTCTCTCCGTGTTACGCAGTAGTTCCGCTATGGTTTCCCAATAGACCGGCTCTAGTAGGCAACTATCTTCTCCTGTCCATCAATCATTTGTGAAAGTATACCTCCCTCCTAGAGACTAGCTTCTGTATCCAGAATGAATGTTGCACCTGGAACCGGGTACGCTAGCATAGGCGAAGTGAATAGCTTTTCCTTCCGAGTTTGGAAAGCTTCCTCTTGTTCTTTGTTCCATTCAAAGGATCTATTTTTCCTAATTCATGCAAATTCCTGGGTCTTGGCCAATCTTTCACTACTTCTATCCTTTCCTTTGCTATACAGACGCCCTCGGTTGTTACTCTAAAAAACTTCCTCCAAATTGTCCAAGTGTTCCTCAAAGCTTTTGCCCAGTACGATGATGTCGTCAAGATACACCAAACATGTTTTCCAATGTAGTCCCTTAAGCACACAATCCATTAATCTTTCGAAGGTTGCAGGAGCGTTGCATAGCCCAAAGGACATCACCCTGAATTGTTAAAAGCCGTTTCCAGCACTAAAAGCAGTCTTCTCCTTATCGCTCTCACTTACTTAAACTTGCCAATAGCCGCTCTTAAGGTCGAGTGTTGAAAACCATTTCGTGCCAGTTAGTGAGTAGACTGTCATCGATCCTGGGCAAAGGATAGCTCCCTGCTGACGGGCGACCGCAATTAAAAAAAATATTTTCTATAATTTTGGATGTTGCTCGATTCTGGGCTCGAACCTAGGCCTTCCGAATTGTAGTACGCAATGCTAACAACTCGCCTACTGCGGCTGCCTAAACCTAAATATACGCACCACCAAAAAAAGAAGTAGAAATCGACCCGCAAAAGTATATAACAAAACTGCATAATCGCCGTTATTAAATACTTTGGTCACCGCTGACAGTCATACCGCCTGAAGAGGAGAGATACACCAACCATCTAAAGAGCGACGCTGAATCACTCCTAGCTAATGTCAAAAGGCTTCACAGTGTGGGTTAAACTATGGATGCTGATAATAACGCATTAAAATATAGTAGATTTATCCCGCTATTTGATAGGTACAACAATTTAAACATTGTACCTCTTAAGGGGGAAAATATGGACAAGAAAAAATTCCATGTTAAAAGTTATTATTCTTACCAATTAAATAACGTAAAAGGCCTGAATGTCGTCATAACGGGAATCGGAGCTTCAGTAGACTCAAATGATGTCAAAGAAGCTCTTGAAGAGCAAGGCTTTGGTGTTAGGACGGTAGTAAATATAATAATATTTACTATCTCCAGGCTTAAGAAGAATAATGCTCATCAAATATCTTTTACACTTACAGCACCATTTCCGTACAAAGTTCGAGCTGTCAGGAATTCGGGCATACCAAAAATCCGCTTTGCAATTTCATAATTGCAAAAATGCAGCAACTTTAAGAAAATATCGGTATCAAAACGAATACGTTTCTTAAAGCAGAACAAACTCTGCAAAAATTGGTTATCGCGAGGTCATCGCAGTAGTGATTATAAGAGTAGGTTTGCATGTGTACATTGCCAGTTACGGCACCACTCCAAAATGCAAAACCGCATACTCAAACCGCCAGCAGCCATTCTCACGATGCTACTGTACAACACGCCAGTTCCAGGTCGTCTTCTCCAGCTCGACAGAAACGTACAATCTCTAATCCAAGCGAGCAACCGTTCTAAACAAGCACATATTCAATAATCACATGCGGGGCATGATAGCCGAATTCTCCTTTCAACTGCCATGGTCATTTCCTCAAAATGAAGGTTGAGACTTCCACATCGTCCAAAACTCATTCAAACTTTGTTCCTTGACTTTGGTAGCATTCAAAACAAAGCAAAGGATAAAAGCCCAAGGCATCGTGCTACGAAGCTTTTGCCAACCTTTAAAATAAGCCACGGGGCAAGACACCCAAATACACGGAATTCGCGATGCTTCGGAGAAAGCCTATTGTGCAACAATTTACATTCGCACACATGCTAAGAATGAAAAATCTTCTACCATTCTAGTTGCTAAAGGCAAGGTTGCACCATTGAAAACGGAAAGCTTACCTCGCTTAGAACAATATGGCGCATCACTATTAGATATGGCGCATTACTATTAGCAACACTGGTTGCAACCATCCAAAAATAACTTAGTTTAGAAGCATGAAACACGTTTCAATTTTAAGATTCCGATATCGTATTAGCATGGCTCGCCAAGCCACCATGCACATGGAAGACCAATGTAACAAGCCGCACTTCTCAAATCCGAGATTATGTTCCAAGCGGTACATAGCGTCATGTTGAAAGCGGAGATAACCCCGCTGATCTTAGTACACGCGGCTTCAAGCTGCAGGACCTGACCGCCAATTCACTCTGGTGACGCGGACCGAAATGGCTTTCCTGCCACACTGATTCCTGGCCGAACTCTAAGGCCCGTAGAAAGACATAAGGTAGGAGCATATCAGGCGCTTTATGATGAGCCTGACTTTCTATATTGATTTTCCCCCTTCCTTCGAGCGATTGGTGTGTCTGTGTATATGTTCCGTCTCGTGGATAACGTCCGAAATAGTCAAAGCAACTTTTACTCTCCTTGCCACATTTGACACATGATGACTGCAAAGTCGCAAAAAGTGCATCATTGTCATTTCTCAAACTCGCTGTATTCTCATCGAAAAAGTAGCTTGCGAAATAAATACCAATTCACAAAAAATTTTCGCTACTAATTTTGAATCCATTCTTGGACAAAGATGGACCTCTTCGAGCTAATGGTAGATTCATATAAAACGCTGAGTTATAATGAAAAGCACCCACCCCTACTAAATCGAGGTTACGCCAACTATACTTGAAGTTTACCCAGCATCTTCACTCAGAGATTTTGATCCTTCAAATGGTCAGGCAAGAGTACGTTATACCGAAGCTCAAAATTTTGATTCCATTCCATTCAAAGCTTCAGTGGTGAGATATGCAAAAAAGGCAGTAGCTCTGAGAACTGAGGCATTCCGAGCAGCGTTTGCATGTTTCGTCGGGCGATGAGCATATTTGACGCGGTCTCCAAACATCCTAAGTTGTTAGAAAAATTGAAAGAAAAATAATATATGTTCACATACTCAACAGCATAGTTTTCATAAAAGTGACTAACAATTTGTGAAATGAATAGCCAAAACGAAGAGTTTTCTATTTAATAAAGAGTACAATTTGT
Source organism: Neoceratitis asiatica (assembly GCA_030068015.2). Classification (NCBI taxonomy): domain Eukaryota; kingdom Metazoa; phylum Arthropoda; class Insecta; order Diptera; family Tephritidae; genus Neoceratitis; species Neoceratitis asiatica. Next base: position 1,122,008 of record CM061529.1, read on the forward strand.
AAAATTATAAAATGAAATAGAAGTGTTCTTTTTATTTTAAATTCTGTGCCCTCCCGATATCCGAATCCTCCCACTTTGCAAAAAAAAAAACGTAAATAGTGTCAAGCCCGAAGAGACATGAATACCTACGTACTGTCTGCGTGGCAAATGTTGAGCTTAATCATTCTAGTAAATTCTCTTTAAATAAAAACGATGCAACACAAAAAAAAAAGTGTAGTAATTGTAGCAGCAATCGCAAGGCGAATAACAAAGGTGATCCGGTGTATAGGGATATAAAATTCAAGTCAAGTCAGGGTATTCAAGCAAAACACAACTAACTTTAAAGAAATGATCCCTGTTACGCGCCCGTTTCAATTTACCCAGCTCAAGCACTGGTAAAATGACCTATGCTTGAAAAAAGTGTGTTTCGTATGAACTTATTTTAAGAAAATAACGATGTTGTTTCTTGGGCGTACGAGTCAACTAGTTAGTTATTGAACTTGAACGGATAAGATGTGTGCTACGTGTTTGATTAATGAAAAAAAGTTGCTTTTTTGGCTTCTGCTCTTAACAACAGAAATAGCTTGTGCTTTCTTTACTAAAGCTTGTGTACTAAAAACATTAATCCATTCGAGCTGGATACGAGCCTACTGCAATATGTGTGCCCTTTGATTCGTTGGTATGCTCGCATCGCATTGTGATTGTTACCTGTGATCTAATGATCCCGCCTTATACAACATTTTTCAAACTCAATCATCTACCCCTCCCCCCAACGTTGTCCAATTTCCCCCGCTTACCCCACCCAACCACATGATTTGCATCGGTCTCCCTTGGCCGGCCTTCACGCTCCCACCCTTCCTTGGCTGGCATCGGCACATCATGCCAGCCCCTAGATCAGAGGACGTATACCAACGAGAAGGTGCAAATTCGTTGCAACCTCGATCCACATCATACATGTCCTGAAAAACTTTGGGAAAGGGATTCACCACACCCAAATTTAACAGCCGTCGGAAAAAAATACATTTTATCAGCAGTATGGTCAATTGAATTTCTGCTAAAAGCAAAAGAAATTGTATGCAATTTTTCTTTATGTTAATATTTTTCTGGGCTTTGGTATTTTAACCAAAGGAATACGGATGCCCTGAAGAGTAATTTAATAACAATTTTTTTTTATTTTTTCATTTTAAATCTTACTTATATTATTAAAAAAAAAAAAACAGAAAAAAATTTTAAATATAATATAATTTATATATAACATAATATTAAAAATTAATCGAATGAGGGTCATATATTTGATTTGGATATTATTGCGTATTTTGTAAATTCTGTACGTACGTACATATATTAGTCTTTTGTAAATTGAAGATTGCCCGTTTTTACCGTCAAACCATCATCAATTAGCTATTTAGATCGCGCATTTTTGAAGTGGTCTGTGGCGTAATGGTTATGCTGCTTTGAAATTAATTTTGTTGTCTCTGGTTCAAATCTCAGCAAACGAGAAGTTTTGTTTTGCTTCTTTCCTTCAATAGATTTTTTTGCTTAACATAATTTTTAGATTTTTCAGCTTGCCGTCTATTGTAAAAATCGTAAGTTACCGAAGCAGTGAAATTGCTTGTTGATGGCGGATACAAGGAAAGAGAATTGACAATTTGTGTAGGCATGAAAAAGTTTTTCGTATACACATTGATGTCTTTAAATGTATGTGTCTTTAACTTCAGATCAACTTGAATTTCTGATTTTAGGATTTTTGGTCACCGAAACAGCTTGTTGGTAGCGGGAGTAAGGGAAAAGGGATCGCACAATATTTGGTGTGTATCTTTTTTTTGTATACACATATATCGGTGCTTTTGAATGCATGAGTTTGCGACTTTTGCTCAACATAAAATTTGGATATTTGGCAAAGTTTGACTTCGCTTGAGGAAACTGTTTGTTGATGAAGAGTAGAAGGAAGGAGTGTTTGCATGCGGTAGTTGGTTTTGTTGCTTTTACTTCTTATAGCAAATAGCTTGTGCAACAACAACATACAATTGCATGCCCATTTCCCTTCAATCCGTAACATTCAAGTGCCGTCTATAAGCATTGCTTCATATTGTTTTGACTTCGACAAAAAATTCACTTCGTCTGCTCAAATAAAGCAAATTGGCATCGTGTTGCTAAATTTTGCTGTTCGCCTATTACCTCATATTGCCCAGCAAGAAATTCCTTGCCTTCCCGCGAGCCCTCTGTCCACAAGCCGCGGATGATGATGGCAAAATTGCTGAAAATTGTCCAGTGAAGATACAAAGTTCTCCAATTTCTAATTTTTGGCATTTTGGTTTGTGGAAGAGTCGCGCGAAGGGAAGGGCATTTTTTGCAACTTTAACTAGCGGCCAATAAAATAGCGTTGTCATGGTAATGATATCCTTGCTGGATGTGTACGCATAAACAAATAAACGTATGTATGTACATACATATCAATTCATGTGCGTATACTCAACGATTCCTAGTAAAACATGCGAAAAGTTCTTAATGTACATAAACGCAAGCGCATCGTCAACAAAGCACATACGACAAGTAATACTCCTCCCCGCGCCCAGCTCTTCCACAAGCATTTTGTATATTAGCGAAGTCGTTTATGGACGAAGCTTCCGCGATGGGACAATTCTTATTCAGCTAAGAAGAAGAATCAATGTTCTATTCTGTATTTCAGTAGAATTGCCGAATATGTAAATAAAATTTTAAGTCAACGGTAGCGCAGCTGGTATAGCGTGCGTGTTGTTTGCAATTTTTGGTGTTTTTACTTTAGGCGCAAGTTCAAATTTTTTTTCGCTCGTGCCATATTATAATTCCAAATAATTATGTTATTAATTTTTATTTTATTTATTTTATTTTTATCATTATTCATTGAATATTATATTATAATTCAAAATAATTATTTTATTTATTTTTTATTTTAATTTTTTTTGTAATCATAAAAACTACATTTTACATTGAATACAAAAACTTAAACTTATTATAGTTTTTGAATTAGTTTCTGAAATATTAAGATTTTATTTTTTATTGCATTTTAATTAAAAAATAACAAAATGTTTTATGAGAAAGAAATAAAAAAATAATAAATAGTTTGATTTTCATTATATTATTATTGGTTTTACATTTTTTCCTTATATTAAACATTCAGTTTACATATTTCTGTTAGTTTAACAGCCAAAATTTAACAGAGTGTTGAATCCCTTTCCCGTGATTTTCTAACTCTGCACAAGCTTCAATCGAACTTATAATCCAAAAGTCAATTGCACCTTCTCGTTGTTATAAGTTCTCTGCTAGATTGGGCAATTTCCCCACACCCTCTTGCTACTTTATACAGTGCTCACGATCTTCGAAGCTTCCTTACACTCCATTACAATTCATTTTTATTGATTGAAATTCTTTTGGTGACAAATATTATTCATAGCTTAATTTTAAGTTCTTCTCTTAAGCTTTCTTTACATCTGTGATGTGTTATTTCAATTTGATACGAACATTGACTTATTAGCTAAAAATTCATCTAGTAGTTGTTTTATCAATCTTTTTAGCATGTATGGCCTTTACAACTATCATACACTAGTTACTCGTCCAGCAAGCGAGGCGTGCATAGACAACATTTTTTGCAACTTAGAAAGGGAACCTACAATAGATTCTATCGAATGTACGTTATCTGATCACAATTTTTTAGTATGCAAAATTGATTACGAGCTTCCGGATATCCAGTCGGTTGAAAGAGTAGTTTGTAGTGTTAACTACGATAAAGTTAGAAATCAGCTGGAAGAAAAGTTAAATAGGTATGATAGAAATGATCAGTCCGCCTTAGCAGAACTCATGCATAATATTTCAGATACTTTAGAATTAGCTACGACAAAAATAAAACATAAATCCCTTTTACGATATGAAATAGAACCCTGGATAAACAAGAATATTCAAGCTTTGCTTGTGTTAAAGAATAAACTTTTGAAACTCAGGAAAAAAACTAGTCGTGATAAGGAGGTATGTGAAAGACTTAGGAGAATAAGCCGGGTTATTAAAAGCGCAACAAAATTGTCAATGAACAACTATTATTCGTCTATGCTTAATAAATGTGGCTCTGATCCAAAAAAACGTGGAGATTTATCAACACCATTTTAGGCAGAAAAAAGAAAGAGTGTACTGTGCTCAATGACAGTGGTGATGTTCCACTGACGTGTGACATAGATAAGGCCAACTTTTTAAATTACTTTTTCCTAGAATCCGTAAGGCACTTACAAAACAGCATTGAAGTTCGAGACGATGATGACTGTTGCATGTTTAGAATGTCAACAAAGCTTCAAAACAGTTTCGTGCTGAATGAGATTAGCGCTCAAGACATGGAACTTGCGTTGACAAACATTGTAATAAACAAAGGCTGTGGACACGATAATATACCACCAAAAGCACTATTTTTGACAAAAGATATTATAGCACCCTATTTAACACAAGCGTTTAATAACATGGTTAGAAGTTCTACTTATCCAGGAGTTCTCAAAATTCATAAAGTAATACCAATTCAAAAAGTCACTCATGCAAAGAAAGCTGAAGATTACAGACCGGTTGCTGTTCTACCAATTATAGATAAAGTTTTTGAAAGGATTATATACGATCAACTTATGTATTTTTTGGAGTCAGAAAAGGTGATGTTTCCTTATCAATTTGGGTGTAGAAAAGGTTGTGGCACTGAAGAGGCGGTGGTCAATGTTGTCAATATTATTTGCGATGGCTTAGATCATGCATATGCTGGTGTAGCCGGCATGTTTTATGATTTCAGCAAAGTTTTTGACCTCGTTGACCATCGTATTTTATTGCAAAAGCTAAAATTGTTAGGCATAAGAAATAAGGAACATAAACTTTTAACAGATTATTTTGAAAACCGAAAAAAATATGTAGAAATCAATGGGTCAAAGAGTTTCTTAAAATCAATTAGTTGTGGTGTACCACAGGGCAGCGTCTTGGGACCATTACTGTTTAAGCTGTATATAAATGACATTAAGAATCTTAATTTGTATGGTCGTCTCGTAATGTTTGCAGATGACATTAGCTTATTTTACCCGTATAAACATCCCGCACTTCTTAAGGTTCAGATTGAACACGATGCTATTGCTATCTCCGAGTATGCGCGCTTACATAAATTGGTGTTGAATGCAGGTAAAACTAAACTAGTCAGGTTTAGACCACAAATAACGCCTCAAACAAATCTGGAGTTCAGTGCATTTCTTGACGGAAGGGATATTTTTGAGGTGGACACCGTTAAATATTTGGGAGTTCATCTCGCTAGAAACTTATCTTGGGCCACTCATATTGATGCAATAAAATCTAAAATTTCTCCCGCTATTGGAATTCTCTATAAGTTTCGTAATAAGCTTACAACGCAAGTTAAGTTGCCCTTATACCAGTCTCTTATTCACAGCCATTTGTCGTATCTTCCAATAATATATGCCCATAAGGTAAGCAATGAAATGAGATCCCTCCAATCGTGTCAGAACACCGCACTAAAACTTGTTTTTAACCTCCCAAGAATGCATTCCACATTAAGTCTCTTCAATGAGTATGCGAAATCGATATTACCAATAGTTGGCTTGTATAAAAAGCAACTTTTAATTTACGTTTATAAAAATATTAATAATGTGGGCTACCATGTTTTAAGATTTGATCGAAATCAATCAGTGTTCAATACGAGAAACTGCGAAATGCTTAGAGTAGTTAGATGTCGATCAGAGACTTCTAAACAAAGAATAGAATATGCGGGACCTAATGTAATAAATTGCCCAATAATATCAAAACGCTGAGTCGTATATCTAGTTTCAAAATTCAGCTAAAGCGCTATCTTCTAGATAGCGTCGAATCGCTTCTTAATTGAATCCTCTGATTAAATGCTAAGTGTCTATTCTTCATTAAATTTATATTTTATTTTTATATATGTATGTTTTCCAACCTAATACTTGTAAAAGCCAGATATCCTCTATCAAGCCAATATGGCACAGAGGAACCGTACTATGTAATTGCTTAGATATATGCTTGTATTTATTGTACAATCAATTGTCTTTGTTAATAAAGTTTTGATATATATTAAAAAAAAGTGTTCACATATTTCAATTTTAGGTTTTATTTTTGAGTCTTCATTAATTTGTTTTGAAATGATAATTATTTTGTATATTTATAACCTTAAATTTTGGTTTTAATTTCAATACAATCGGGTGAAACCCATTTAAAGCATATTTAAATGATTTTAAATAAGCGAACGCATTAGTGCATGGTATAGGTTAGGAACTGGCTACCATGGAAATTATGGTAACCCACCTTAGCCTTAGCTTGATTGGAATGAACTTAAACTTTTTTATTGAACATTTCTCTTTTTTTACAATTTCTTAAGCTATTATTACATACTTATAAATTTACGTTTATACTAACGCAATAAAATAATTCTGCTTATTATTTTTCTTACTGTTCTACTTATGTACTAAAATTGCTGACAGTGCAATAATTCTTTTTATGATATTTTGCGTATGCACTAATTTGCAAGTGCAAGTAACTTAAATTGCTCAACAACGGTTTCACGTAACGTCTGCACGACTTCCGTTTGAAGCTAGTACGACGAAACGTGAAGCAGTTGTTGTTGTTGGTTTTTTTTGGAACTGCTTACTTTGTGATTTACTTTTGGCCGCTGCTAACTGCTAACTCCCCCTTCTTAAGCATCAGCGTCTCGCTGATAAAAATTATATTACTTCACTGAAATCTGCGGGTAATCTATTATTGGTGGGATAATAAATAAATTTTTGTTTTTTGGTTTAAGTAGGGTATACAGACCAAGTGATGGATTTATTGTTATAAAAATAGCTGATAAGCTCGTGCTAATTGAGATATTGTTGTGTGATGATATGCTTTCTAATTTTTTTACGTTATTTAAATGAAGTTTGTGTAGATAGCAGAGGTCTAGCTTAATTTTTTCTGTAAAATTATTTTGAATGATTGCAGGTAGGACTTGGTAGGAGCTCGTTTGCCAGTTTGAGTAACTAATGTTGTTCAAGGTTTTGGTTTCATTATAAAAATTTATAAGAAATGTACCATTTAAATTGTGCGATGTATTATTAAGTAATATTACCAATAAAGTTAGAAAGAAATAGTGTTCCTTCTCCGATTATTTCAACTATGGGTTTGCTTTGATATTGGTAGTCGCATAACACTTTTTCTCCGCTAAGAATTTGTGAAATACAAGGTCTTTATCTAATTTCTGAAGTTGATTTCTTTTGCATATTGTAGTGTCGTCTATTGCAATGCATTTTCCAGTAATACCATATTTGTCATTCTGGGATATGAGAAGATTGGTGAATTCCAAGTAGACTCTTTTATTATTTTTTACAGTTGATCGTATAAGGATTTTGTTAAATAGGGTATCTTCCGTTTTAGGTATTGAAATTACATATAAAAGAAGTGAATCTTTGATGATCATTGACGGTTCCGCGTATTAAGGGCCTGAAGCTCGTTTTTAAAAGGTAGTGTACTGGTTTGAGATAGAACATTTGCGATATCTTCTTTATTTAAAATTTGAGAGTGAATAATTCCTTGCTTTGCCAATTCAGCTGCCATAACGATTTTTGCAATTTCATCTTTTACTATACCTAACTTATTATAAAGTGTTTGTGTGAATAACGCTTTATTATCCTTGCCTACTTCATCTACTATTCTATTATAAGTGTCTAAAATTTTTGTATTCGTCTTTATGAGGTATTGGTTAACAATATATTATCTGTCGCCGTTTTCAGTCAGTTCGTGTGTTTTTGAGAGGATTTGATCCCAGTCGGTGGCGTCGGGGTTCCCTGCTAACCATTTCCATGGGGATCCTATCCAGTTTATCGATCTTTTTTGTATGGTTGCGTTTTTTGTTCGCTGCTTTTGTGCTGGTCAAGTAAATTATCTATTTCTGAAAGTTGATGCTTTAGTTGAGGAAATAACATACTCGTTTTGCTGATGTCGTGGTTTACAGTAAGTCGTATATCGTTTAAAATTTTTTCATATTCGCCCAAGTTGATAGTATGAAAAATTCTGTATGTTCCTTTAGTGATTTTCCCCAGCCCTTGTTTAATTGTTACAAGTGGGCTGCTATATTCGTACGTGTCAATCGTAGCGGTAGTCCAGTATGGTAGAAGTCTGGAATGTAAAGGTCCGTTAATTTTTTAAGTGAGATTTGTGGATTTTCCTATTATTAGCTGTTGTTATAGTAACCTTATTATTCTTTGCTACAGTCTCTTCTTTGAAAATAGGTTTTGTCTTTTCTTTTATTTGTTTATCCTTCTTTAGGATAATTTGCCCTGGTTCATAACTTTTTGGTTTCAGCCGTTTTTTATTATGATTTCTTATCATATTTTTTTGTTTTCTAGCTATTTCATTACGAAGGTCAACATTCACTATGTCTCTAAAATTAGTTAGATTTTGATAATTTATTCTTTGTGTTCTGCCGAAAAAAATATCGGCGGGTTTTTTTCTTCGTAACAGAGTGTATTGTATTATTATACCTATCAACGGCAATATTGATAATTTCCTTTAGTGAACAATCAGGGTACTTTGATTGTAGACATCTAACTATTTCTATAATTGTAGAGTGCACACGTTCAATTGCGTCATTAACTTCACTCTTTTGGGGTGGTGCTAAATAAATTTCAATGCGGTGCCTCGCAATGAGGTATGAGCTGTGATATTTCATCGGAAGATGTCATTGTATTAACCTTTTTTGGTAACCGTGATAACGCATCAGCGACAACGTTTTATTTTCCTGGTTTATAAATGAGTTTATAATTGTACTTCTCTATTCGAGCCTTCCACCTCTTGAGTTTGGCATTGTTATTACTGTTGCTTAATGCAAACGTTAGTGGTTGGTGATCAGTAAGAATTTTTACTTCTTTTGTTCCATATAAGTAAGTCCTTAGCTTGTCAAGAGACCATACTATAGCGAGCATTTCTTTTTCTATTGTCGAGTAATTTTCCTCAGTTTTATTGAGTGATCTAGATATATAAGTTATGGGCTTGTCTTTACCGGTTTCCCCTTGAGAAAGGACTGCTCCAACTGCGGTATTAGAAGCGTCCGTAGTTAGAATAAAGGATTTATTGAAATCAGGAAATGCCAAATTTCAGAAGACATAAGCAACATTTTTAGGTCATTAAATGATTTCAGTCCTTCATTTGTTAATGAAATTTTTATTTTTTTGGATTGACTCGCCTTTGTTTGCGCATTCTCACCCCTAGTCAAATTTGTAAGTGGTTTGGCAATTTTTGTGAAGTCTTTTATAAATCGTCTATAATATGACGCTAAGCCTAAAAAACTTTTTAGTTCTTTAAGATTTACGGGTGCAGGTATTTTTTTAATTGCTGAAATTTTTTCAGGGTCAGGTAAAATACCATTCTCCGTGACAATATGCCCTAGAAATTCTACTCGGGTTCTGAAAAACTTGGATTTTTCCATATTTATTTTTAAATTAGCTTTATGTAGAAGAGCGAACACATCTTCAATATTTTTAAGATGTTCCTCTTTAGTTCTACCTATTATTATAATGTCGTCTATGTAGACGTAGCAGAATTTTCCTATTAGAGGTTCGAGGTCGTCATTTATCATCCTTCCTATTTATAATTGCTCCTAATTGTTTAAGAGTATCATCGCCTATGATACCGTCAAAGGTTTTTAAATTTGGAAGTATAAAGAAATCAAAATTATTTCTTAAACCAATGCTTTTAAAGAATGGTCCTGATAGTTTATGAGTTATTTCTATCTGACCAGCAGCTGATTGGACCTTGAAAGGGTATTTGAGTTTTCTGGAATTATTTGCGATTTTTTCGCAAGCAAATTTTTTTTTGGCACCTGTGTCTACGAGAAATTTTAGGGTGTCACCGTCTTTTAAGGTGAGTTCTAAATAGGGTAATGTAGATAGGCGTTTGTCATAAAATTTACTTCTTCAATTTCTTCACCACGCTCGTATTCTGGATCCTGCGTTTCTATGTTAAATAATTTTTGACTTTTCCTTGGAATATTCGAAGAAATGTTCGACTGCCTTACCACAGGCGTGCTTTCTATTCGATTCATATAATTGACTCTCCTAGAATGAATCGAAGGGTCTACTTCCATGGGAACTGGAGGTCTCGGCTGCGTTGGCCTCGGCGGAGGTGACATTTGGACTTCCGTATTCCTGTTATAAATTTGATTTTTTTCGGCAGGACCTAATTCCCTGGGTGCTGCAAATGTCTGCTTTTGCTTTACCTGATTTTTAAGCACTTGGTTAGGTGTGCTTATGTTCCTAGGGTGAACTGAATAATTCCTCAAATTTAAATTTTGTATTTCTAGGCAAAATGTGTAAGCCTCCGGTAAGTTTTTGGGGCGCTGGATGACCAGCATCCTGGATAACTCACCATTCAGGCCTCTTATAAACACATCGAGGGCTCTATTCCTATATATTTCTAAGAGCGCATTGCTCGTTTCCCTGGAGTAATCCTGACCTTTTATTTTATTAATTATGAGCGATAATTGGTGATTAATCCTTGCATAGAATTGGTCTACGCTACATTGTTTTTGGGACAAGGATCCTAATTCGAGGGTCCTTAGGTCACGTTTCCCATTCCTCATAGAATATGTTATAGAAAATTAAGGCTCTGTCTGCAGGGCCCCTTACTTTCTGCCTAATGTGGCGAAGGATGGCTCTGTATATTGGTTTTGTTTTGACTATCTCGTAGTCTTGCAATATGAATTCCACATTGTGAATCCAGGAAATGAATTGGACGGGATTACCTTGAAAAGTGGGAAGGTTTTTAACGCTATCAGGAAGCCTATATATTTCGAGCAGATCTGCTTCTGTTAAAATTGTTGGGCTCTGTTGGGTTATACTTTCTGTGTGAGAACTAACTTTGGATTCTAGCTGATTAACCCTATTACTTATGGCCCTCATCTGTTCTATTTGTGTATTAACTGTGCCAGTTAGCTGTGTTACCGCGTCTTGTAATTGCTCCATTGAAGTTACTTTTTTAGAGAATTTCGATTAAAAAAAGGAAGAAAATATATATTTTATTTTTACAAAGGATTTTTATTTTATTTTTATTTATTTATTTATTAAAAATTTATACAATAATAAATTATAGCATAAATTATTAAAGCGACACTAGCTACGAGGCTTTCGGTCGTCTTTTACATACAAAAGAGGTGTACTTAAAAGAGGTTAAAGTAAGTTTAGGAAATACGGAAGATAACTACTTATGTTATATACTTAGTTCACTAGATAAAATTAATGATGTTTATGTTGGTATGGTGCTTACGTTAAATCGTGTTAAGAATATTATTGTCTTTTAGAAAATTATATACTAGTAGAATGTTGTCGGAGCTGGGAGAAGATAGGAATGCAGTTAGATTTATGTTGTGCTCGTGCTCGTATTCTTTTGTTGTTGGGCACTGGATGATGAGGTGCTCTACCGTATTTGCGCCGCCGCATAGAGGACAGCACGATGGTGTTTTTCTTGTTAGCAGGTGAGAATGGCTGAATATTGCGTGGCCTAACCTTAAGCGAATGTAAGGCCTTAATATGTTTGAGGTCAAGCCAGTAGGATAACTTGGAGCTAGTTTTTTAGGATTAAGTTTGTGATACAGATGACCTTGCATTTTCCAGTCTTCCAAATCGAGGTGGTATCTTTCTTTCTTCACCGCGTTATAAAGATCTGCTTTCGTAAAGCTTTTGAGCGTTAGTGATGGAGATTTTGCAACCTGTTTAGCAGTGACGTCAGCAAGTTCATTTCCCCTTATGCCAGAGTGACCGGGCAGCCACATAATCTTTATTTTGTTGGGTGTTGAAATAAGAGAGTTTCTGATAGATGATATGATTTTGTTCGTATGTCTTGGCGATTTTATTGCTGTGATGCATGACTGGCTATCGGAACATATCATAAATTTCCGTTTGGTTTTCTTTGCGTAATTGACAGCCAGTTCGATTGCTAAAGCCTCGGCTGTAAAAATTGTGCACGTTGGGTACAGGAGTGACTGTGATATAACATAGCCTTCGTTATTAACGACAGCCAATGAAGTGTAGTCTGATGTCTTAGAGCCATCCGTGTAGAGGAAATTCCAGCTCGATGCGTGATAACGTGCAAATATCTCTAAGAACGTGGCTCGAAATTTTAAGATTGGAGTATTTGTCTTAGAGAGACTGAGCAAGGCATCTTCGAATGATGAGGAGCTGATGAACCAAGGAGGAGCAGTTGCAATGACTCTTTTTTCTCGGAGAAGAGCTATGACATTCTTCTTGGCGAAATCGATTGACTTGAATAGGGCTGATTTTATCTTCGGCATAGTCTTCCTTGAGATTGCGTTTTTGTAAGCGGTGGCGAGCGTTGCATTTGTCGTTTCGAAATGTTTTGCGAGAGTGCGTGATGTGGTATCAGTTACCCTGCTCATTATGCTTGGTAAGCCGGCTTCAGCTAACATCAATTTTATTGGTGAAGTTGGAAATGTGCGAAGGCTGCGCCGCACGGCATCGTGGTAAGGCACTGACACCTTACGTATCAAAGACTTTGCACAGTGTCCGTAGATTGGTAGGGCGTAATCTATTTTTGATAGCAGCAATGCTCTGACAACATTGATAAGTGTAGTAGGATGTATATAACTATGTTTGCTAGATAAATACTTAACAATATTTAATCTTGTTGTTAACGAGCTTCTTAAATATTACAGTGCGATTTAAAGGAATATTTAGAGTCTATGATTAATCCTAACACCATTAGGCATTCCTTAGTTTGAATAACATGGTTATTGATATTAAGGGATACATTGCACGAGTTCCTCTTCCGGCAAATATGTAACAGGTTGGTCTTTTCGAGCGACAGTTGGACGCCTGAATTTTCCGACCATGTTGTGAGGTCGTTGAGAACGTTGGTGAAGGTATCCTTCACCAGCTGGGTGTTGTTGTGTTTGGAGTATATGACTACATCGTCGGCATATATTTGATGCTCAATGTAATTAAATTTGGAAAGAAGGTGGCTTATTTCATCAAATGCTATGATGAATAGCAAAGCTGATAGGGGTGACCCTTGAGGGGTGCCATTTGATAGTTTGTATACAGGCGAATTCGAGCCATTAACAGAAACTGTGAGCTTTCTGAAGGTGAGAAAAGATCTTACGAAGTTGATGATTTTAGGACCAACTTTCCACCGTTGGAGCTGGTTTAGAATTACATGAATTCCTATGTGGTCGAAGGCTTTTTTAAAGTCTAATGAAAGCAGGGTTACGTGGTTTTTACAGGACAAGGCATTGGATATATAATTGTCAAGACATAATAGAGCATCAATTGTACCGTGCCCCTTTTTGTAGGCTACCTGGCGAGAGCTAATAAGGTTATTTCTTTCAGCGTACCATGTAAGTCGATTGCTTATGATCTTTTCTAAGAGTTTCCCAAGGCAGCTTAAAAGGGAGATGGGACGATAACTGTTAACATCGGTGGAGGACTTTCCCGGCTTGAGGATTGGGATTATTTTGGAGGTTTTCCAAAACTGAGGGTAGATACCAGTATCGAATATGCTATTGTAGAGCTTTAATAGTCGCTCCTTGACTGAAGTTGGGAGGTTCTTAATTAATGGGTAGGAGATTTTATCTAGTCCAGGCGTTTTGCCTTTTACTGAAGAAAGGGCGAGCTCAAATTCTGAGAAAGATAACGAGGATTCTATTAATTTTGCCGACGAGGAGAGATTATATGTTATGTCAGTGGGATTACTTATGGCGAGCTGCTTGCTATTTCGAAATTGGGGGCTGAAATTTTCATCGGCACTTGTGTTAGAAAAGTGGCTCGCGAAATGGTTTGAAATTTGATCGGACGTTATTAATGAACCGCTTGAAGTATTTAATTTGGGAATAGATGTGTTTTTAGGTTTACCAGACAGGATGTTGATATCGTGCCAGATTTTTTTGGGAGAGGACGAGGGGTTTATTTTTGCGGTAAAATTTTGGAGGCATTGACGCTTAGCTTGTTTAGCTTTACGTCGGAAAAGGGCATTCGATTTTTTGTAAGCAGTCAAGTTGTCGCTTGTTTGGCAACGTTTATACACTTTCCAAGCGAATTGCTTATTAGATCTAAGTGTATCTAGGGTGGAGTTCCACCACGGGGAATTTTTAGCGTGCATCTTAGTGCTAGTACGTGGAATAGACATATTTGCGGCGGACCGGATTATTTTTTGGATGAGTGCCGCTTCTCTGTTAATATTTTCAGAGACCGGGTTCAAGTTGTTAGAGTTTCGGCATAAGTCCGAAAACTTATTCCAATCAGCTTGATCGGTTTTAAAAAGGCAGCTTCGCTTGGGTCTACTGTGAGATTGTACTGAGTTTATTTGGCATATTATTGGATAATGGTCACTCCCATGTAAATCTTTTAAGATGCTCCAAGTACAATGAGGTACAATAGACGCGGAACATACGGTAAGGTCTAAGTGGGAAAATGTACAATGGGTAGAAAAATGGGTAGCGCTGCCATCATTACGGCATACGAGATCTGAAGCTAAAAGTGCATCTTCGACATATGTACCTCTGTGGTTCGACGACGGAGAGCCCCAAATAGGGCTCCAGGCGTTAAAGTCACCCGCGAGGAGGACTGGGGTTGAGACCTGATGAAGCAAATATAATATATCAGAAGTTGAAAAACTTTGCGACGGAGGAATATATGCGCATATTATATTTAACTTGAAATTTAAATCAACTTCGATACCTACTGCAGATAAAGAGGAATCAATGGCAATTTTTTTAAAAGGTAACCCTTTCTTTACCAATATAGCAATTCCTTGTTTGCTTGATGCTACGGTTGGTAAGTTATGAAAAATGCTGTTGTACTGATGGGAGTGGAAAGCGTTTATGTTGTATGCTAAATGGGTTTCATTAAGAAGAATAATTGACGGGGAATAGGTTTGAACCAAGAGCTGAAGCTCATGGTAGTTGTTGTAAAAACCATTCATGTTCCATTGTAAAATTGAGGACATGATGTGATTTGATTAAATTAGAAACAGGTAAGGGTTAATTGATTGTTTTGTTTTGTTTTATTTGTTTTGCTTTTAAGTTAGGTTATTTGCTTTATATGTCATCAGAATGTGTACCTGAGTATACATCTGCTGACATTAATGTGTCATCCATGTGACGAAGAGAAATAGTATCAGAATCTGAGATTATATGGTTTGTGATGTTGTTCGGGAGATCCAATGAGAGATCTGAGTCCGAGTTTGAGTATGTTTTATAGTTTGAGTTGTTGATTGAGTTAAAGTGAGGTTGTTGTAGTTGAGTGTGAGTATAAAAGATTTGTTCAGTTAAGTTAGAGAAGTTAGGCTCGTTGAGAGCCGAAAAGGGTGTATGTGTGGTTGGCTCGGAGACTGGAGTAGTGTGTGTGCTGTTTTTAGTTTGAGCGTTAATTTCATGTGTTTCTTTTAGTTTGGGAGCGCAATTAGATAATTGCGAAGTTGAGGGACTGTCATTTAAAGACGAGTTTATTTGTTGGTTATCTTTTGTAGTTTTCTTGCTTGCAGGGCGCGATACCGTGGAAGAGAAGGAAGGGCGATTTTCTGGCAGAGGTGTTTTTGTATTGTAAATTTTAATCGCTTCTTTCATGGTGCATTTTTTTGTTGTTTTTATTATTAGAATTTCTTTGGCTTGTAAGTATTTTGGACACTTATTAGAAGAGGCCGGGTGGTCTGCATAGCAGTTGGCGCAGAAGATGCGTGAGCAGGTGTCGGGGTCATGGGGAGGGAAGTTGCAGTTAGTACAAGCTGCTACTCCTCTGCAGTGTTTGATGGTATGACCTAGCAACTGGCACTTTTTACAACGCATGGGGTTAGGTATATATGGTCTGACGTTCACCTTGCGCCAGGCTATGTTGAGTTGGTCAGGAAGGTTGTGGGAGTCAAATGTCAACAACACAACTCCAGTAGGTTTTAGTTCTTGTTTTTCGTCTTTCCTTTGGAATTTATAAGCAGCGACTATGCCCTGCGAGCTTAGCTCGCTAATGATTTCAGATTCGGGGACGTTGTTTAAGAAGGGAGCGAATACAGTGCCTTTGCTGTAGTTCAGGGTCCCGTGGTATTTGGCTTCTACTCTACAAATTCCAGGAAGTTGCTTCGTGGCAATGAAGCGTTCAGCTATGGTTTTA
The DNA here is from genome assembly GCA_030068015.2 of Neoceratitis asiatica. Lineage (NCBI taxonomy): Eukaryota > Metazoa > Arthropoda > Insecta > Diptera > Tephritidae > Neoceratitis > Neoceratitis asiatica. The sequence goes on from CM061529.1 coordinate 1,138,153, forward strand.
TTCTTGACAAGGAGCAGTATTGTTCCATCTCGGAGTTCACTAACTGATATAATTTCATTGCTTATTGCGCATATGGCTTTATGAACTGCAAAGCAGGAGAATTGTGAAATTGTTTTATTTACCTCAGTTGATACTATTGTAATATATTTGGGGTCACTTATAATTCTCTTAGTTGTTTTTAACTTCGGAAAGTCAAAGAAGTCGGAAATGTCTAGTTTTTGTTTTTGTTTGTTTTTGTTCTTTTTAACTCCGGAACTACCGGCAAGCGGGGCAAACCGATTGGTTCCTGGAGTGTATTGGGGGGGCGGCCCAGGGGCCATTGTTGCACTTTAATAAGCGATAAGAAATTAATTAAGTTGTTTCTTTTTGAATTGAAAAAAGTATACTTAATTTATTTGATTTAACACTTGTGACAAAGCACGTGGGTTACACCACAAATGGCAAGAGAACACAGAGAGACCGATCGATAGATAACCGTTCGAGTTGAGTGACAGTCGAAGACTGTTACAAAGGATTAATTTTTGCCTATATATACAACACTTTAAAAAATTTAAATTTGATTTTTCGTTTATTTTTGAAATGTATAAAAATATCTTACATTATTGCTATTATGTTGAAGTTCATCCTTGCTCCCGGTTGCTTCGTAGTGGTCCGTTTTAGAATGTCCTCTTACTAGGGTACGTGCACAAAACAGTCTTGACTCAGGTGGTTTGTCGATTTTGTATATTAGTGCCGTAGTTTTCGCAGATGTTATTTCTTTGCGAAAATTATATTTTTATAATTAGCACCTTTTCTCAAGTGCTTTTATAATTCGCACTAAAATGTTTTTGGTAAAATTTTATTGTTTTTTCTTGCACTTTTTTTGAAACAATTTCTTTGTTGCTTTTTATAACTTGCACTAAATGTTGTTTAATTGAAAATTTTTAGTGTTTTTTATTGCACTTTTTTGTGAAACGATTTCTTTGGTGCTTCTATAACTTGCACTAAAATGTTCTTTTTAAAATTTTAGTGTTTTTTCTTGCACTTTTTAAGTGAAACAATTTCTTTGGTGCTTTTATAACTTGCACTAAATGTTCTTTAATTTAAAATTTTTAGTGTTTTTTTGCACTTTTTAAGTGAAATGATTTTTTTGGTGCTTCTATAACATGCACTAAATTTTAACCGGATTCTCGGGCGCCAATTATGGTAACCCACCTTGATTGGAATGAACTTAAACTTTTTTATTGAACATTTCTCTTTTTTTACAATTTCTTAAGCTAATTATTACATACTTATAAATTTACGTTTATACTAACGCAATAAAATAATTCTGCTTATTATTTTTCTTACTGTTCTACTTATGTACTAAAATTGCTGACAGTGCAATAATTGTTTATATTTTATTTTGCGTATGCACTAATTTGCAAGTGCAAGTAACTTCAATTGCTCAACAACGGTTTCACGTAACGTCTGCACGACTTCCGTTTGGAGTTAGTACGACGAAACGTGAAGCAGTTGTTGTTGTTGTTGTTTTTTTGGAAATGCTTACTTTGTGATTTACTTTTGGCCGCTGCTAACTGTGCTAACTTGGATACCGCGACTTTACAATGTGCGATTGGTTTAACTACTGAACCTGTCTTCCGCAATTTCGACTACCTAGGACATCCATCTATAATCGAACCTAAGTTTATCCAGCGCTATCTAATCACTTTTCACTAGCTAAACTTTTGCAGATGCAGCACTGGTAAGTTCAAACACAGTCACTTCCCACGCACTAGGCACGTTGGCCTATACAAAATTAGAGAAATTAAAATTAAAGGTTTATTAGACGCTTAGATTAATTAATACTAAACAAAATACAAAATAAACCTATATATATTGGACGAACAACGATTGATGGACGTGTACATCTACTATCACCTGGAGTCCCACGTTGTAATTTGCATTCGCTGGCGTACCATGCGCTGGGTACAAAATTTTGTTAAGCGCCGCCCGTTGTGAAAATATGTGATGTAAGCTGCTCTGCAGCTGGCCGAATTGGAGCGTTGCTGTATTCTCACGACTGAAAACATGCGCGACAAACTGCGCAACAATTTTGGTTCGCGCACCTGATGACGTGAAACGTGAGCGCTTCAACAAGTTGCGCATCAATTCGCGATAGCCCAATGCAATTATTCAACAATTAAGGGTAATTAAAAGTTTGTTTGAATTTAAAAAAACTTTTCTAATTTTTATTTTTTTATATTTACTTTAACACTTTCGAATATGTATTTGCTGTTCGACTGATGACGACAAGAAAGCCCAGAATATAAATTTTGTGAACTAAGCTGCATAAATTACTAAGCGTTCGGAGCATACCATATGTTTTGTACAGGGTTGCACTCGCTTACTTATTTTTTATTATCTGTTAGCCAAATCGTTCGTTACAAGTGAATCCGATTCGAAGTCTCAAAGTTCTGTTATTGTGTTGAATTAGTTTTGCTCGGCGAACTTCTGGCCAGTAGCAATTAGTAATAAGGAAGCATAGTTTTGCCATTAAGTTTAAAAGGGAAGTTGCAAACTCGTGCTGGAAAAATTTCAACCAGCAGAAGTTTACGCGTTTTTGACTGCCATTCATCTGGGGGTGGTCAGAAACGATTCTTTTATATATAGTTCAAGCACCCCATGACTTCCCGTCTTAGATGAAATATCCTTTGCAAAATTAGACTTGCCAATAGGTGTTACTTTAGACTGAGTCGGCAATTGAAAAAACAAGTCCTCTCTCGACGAACCAAAACCAAACTCTACAAGTCGCCCACTTTTCCTGTCCTGATATATGGCGCACAAGCTTGCACAATGTCGACATCCGATGAGTCGGCCTTAATAGCTTTCGATAGAAACGGTTTTTTCGGAAGATTTATGCTTTTATATATGCAACCTCTTGACATTGCTCTAATACAGTACCTCCAGGAATTTTTACTGGTGATCTGAAGTCATTTAATACTCTCACTGAGATGCGGCCATTATTTTGCGTCTTAGCCAGGGTTTTACCAATAAGTACGTCCGGTGTAGAATTTTGTGCTGATTTGACAACCCACAATTTGTTTGTCCCACAATCTCCATTAATTTTCGACCAAACAACTGCTTCTGACTTTGGTGGAATCAGTTCACTGCCTTCTAAGACCACTTGTTTGCTGCTGTATGTGGAGTTATAATCAATGCTTAGTGGTACTTCCATGGTCTTATACTGCATCATTTTGTTACTCTAGTCGATCTTGATACTTTGATCCATCAAGAAGTCCACTCCACTGATTACCTCATCTACAATCTGCGCGACTATAAAACTGTGTAACACCGTCACATTCCCTATTGTGACTTCACATGTTACTTCTCCCACCATTTGGGTGTCCTCACCAGTCGCCGTTTGCAATCTTGCTCCAGGTAATGGTCTCACTTCTTTAGCGATCAGGTCAGTTCGAATGATGGAGTGTAATGCGCCCGTATCCACTGTTAATATTCGCTCTGGTCCATCCACATACCCACCAATAGTAATGTTGCAGGAGGCAGCATACGCCCTTTTAGACTGGCTCGTTTTAGTTTAACGACTGAGAAGTTGATGGTTCACCTTCCACAGCCTTCCGTTTTCGCTGTACTTCCTGTCTGTTGGAACCCGTCTTGCATTCGCTTGCGAAGTGACCGGGCTTTCCACATTTAAAGCATTTTCTAGCTTGGTTCTTGACAACAGAACCATTCATTCCTTCCATCGACATCAGAGTTTTCAATATTTCGTTCATCACATCTGGTGTTTCAACCTCCACTTTATTGACTTTGTATGCTGGTCTGCTTATGAGTGCCGCCGTTTCACGTGTTTGAGCATACGCAACAGTTTCAGGGAAAGTCAACTTTGGATTCGCATATGTCTCTCGCTTGGTGTAAATGTCTTTAATTCCGCTGATGAATCTTTGTATTTTCACCCTTTCGAGATGATCACCCGATGCGTCTCCGATGGCTAAATGAGCCAATCTCTGAATTTCCGAAGCGTATTCCTGTAGAGATTCGTTGGGTGTTTGGTCGCGCTTTTTTAACTCCATCCGGTAAATTTGTATTCTGTGTCCGCTACCATAGCGTCTCTCCAGGGCTCGCATCAATCCGTCGTAATCATTTCTCTCATATTCGGGTATAGTTCGCAAAAGTTCTTCTGCAGGTCCTTCCAACGCAACGAATAGTGCAGCAGATTTTTTCTTCAGCTATTTATACAAATTCTGTAGCCGGAAAGGAATTTTACCGTCAAAGGATGGTGTTTTTTCCTTAGAAGCGTTCACTGAAGTGATTGGACGATTCAACTGCAAATCCCGGACACGACTTGCCAATTCGCTGATTTTGGTCTCAAGTAGATCCTGTCTTTCCTTAAGTTCTGCATTGTAAGATTGTTTAATTTTATGCATCAGACCACACTGTCGACTCTCCACGGTCTTCGTATACACTCTCAGCTACGGCCGCTATATTTTCTTCACTGCGTGATGGAAGAACAATGAATGCTGGGTCTTAAGATGGTGTTGCGAATAGAACGCTCAGTAAGCCGATTATGTTGACCATAAGTTGAGCGAAGCGCTCAACACCTTTACAGAACGCGAATTTCCGTAATAAAGTTGAATTAATTGTAAACGTTGTTCAGGCGGCCGCGATAGCCGAGTGGTTAGCATTGCGTACTGGCATTCGGAAGGCCTGGGTTCGAGCCCAGATTCGAGCAACATCCAAAATATAAAAAATAAATTTTTCTAATTGCGGTCGCCCCTCGGCAGGGAATGTCAAGCCCTCCGAGTGTGTTTCTGACATAAAATAAAAGCTCATAAAAATCCATCTGCCGTTCGGAGGCGGCTTAGAATAAATTGTAGGTCCCTCCATTTATTGGTATAAACATCAAGACGCAAAACCACAAATTGGAGGAGGAGCTCGGCCAAAAATCGCTTCAGCGGTTACAAAGCGCCAAATATATATATATATATATATATATTCAGGCGTTTGTTCCAGTCTTTCCATGATGAAATGCCAAACAATACTGAACCAAAATAAAATGACAGCTTGACATGACTCACGCGTGATCTGTCAAAAACAGCCTAGTGGAAAAAGTACATATACTTGGGTCACCTTTTATATATCCTGAGTTTACTCATTTTTTGGTCAAGAGGGTTTGAAACATTTGGTTTTGCAGCTTTATTGGCTCTTGGGCCATAATTTGCATTGTTGTTATAAATTGTGTATGCACTGGAACAAATTGAGAATCACGGCCGCTATTTCTGTACTGTCTGGAATGGAGAGTGGGGCCATTTCCCTTGATTTCAATACGCTAGCATGTCATTTGGCCAGTGTTTGAGCTAAATCCAGAGTCAGCCATTTATAGTTTCTTACCACTTTTTTTTTAGTTATTCTCGCTAAGTGAAATGTATTTACTAATAGTACTGGCAAAATTTTTCCAGTGACCCGGCTAAGTGACCCTAAAAAAGAAGATAGAAAGTTCCAACAAAATTTTCGAAAGCATATGCTACGATAGGAAAAATATCCTATACCAAAACCTATGTATATTTATTTCCCACAGCTAGCAAGAAGGAAAAAGAAACTATGTGAAGGAAAAGTAACCCTGTGTCTGTGTGGTTGTTATTGTTTTATTTGAATATGTCACAATTTTGCAACGGTGGTGCTCTCGATCTCTAGCACAATTCCATAGGAAATATTTGTATAGTATGCATTTCCTAGACAAAGAGAATACCCCTATTGAAATTTTTTAAGAAGTACTAACACGATAAGAAAAGGCGCTCCATTCACCAGAAAGCACAATAAAAAATATTGCAGAAAAGGATGAAAATGGCGAGTAGAAGGAAGCATAAAAACGAATAATGCAGTGTAAGGGTAGTGATGAGAAACTGTTGCAATTATCGATCAAAAAAAGAGAGGCGAGCAACGTAATTGGGGTGCCGTGTAAAAGCCTTACAACTTTAAGGCGATTAGTTCAAAAGAAAGCTCTAATTCTCCTAAATGTTAACGAAGCGCAAAAAAGTATAATTTTTTTCTGAAAAAAGCTAAATTATAATTTTCATTTAATTATTTGTTTGCCGGGTTAACTCATTATTGGTTCTCAGTTTTATCTCATTCTACATATTCACGAACGTGTATGGAAAGAAGTCTGATGACTGTTGTTGTATTTTTTTCACTTTACCCAAACACAAAATATGGATTGATACAGCTCGAAAAACTAATTGATGATAATGAACAAGGACCTGAAAAATCATATAATAAATTTCTATTTAAATAACGGCTACACTGCTTACCATATGCATGTACATTTATGCATGTGTACTCTGGCTAAAATGCGAAGCGAATGTCGGATGAAAGAGAGAAGCCAATAACTGGCATGTTCTAAAGCGTAAAATAAGAACATTCGTTATCGAGAACGCTTCGATCATTCCAGGCTTTCATAGAGAACTGCCGTCAAGTATATAAGGCCGACACAAAACTGCCAAGCTCTTCAGTAAAGTAAACGCGTTGGAGATTACATTACAGTAAAGTAATAAACAGTACATTGTGAAAGTTGTATACAAGTGATTGTAAATAGTAAAGTAAATTGTAATTGAATCGTGAATTACTGAGTAATAAAAGGACATTAAATAAATTCTTTAAAAATAAAGAAACTGCAAATTAAGGTGGCGATTTTATTTAACAATCCAGAAATCGTACTCGAAGGATTTGGGAAATCATCGAGGTTTAATCAGCAAAATCGTAACAATTGGTGTCAGAAGTGGGATTGTTAAATAAATCCCAAAGGATAAGATAAGATTCAGGATTTGACGATACCTCCTCTCAAGGAGTTGGCAAAGCGAGGATTGTCTACAACAGGAAATAAGGCAGAGCTGCAATCGCGACTGCGGGAAGCAATGGAAGTCGATGGCATCGATTTGAGTCAATACGAATTCCGCCGCGAGGATGAAGAGGTATCCTTGAAGGATATTGACAAGGAAGAGGCTATTGATTCTGCGAAGGAGTTGGAGCAGCCATCAAGTAAGATTCAAGAAAAGGCTCCTAGCTCATCTGCGGGTATTGATATGAACATGGTATTGGCTGCAATTTCACAAAAGTTGGATGCACAGGATACCCGCAATTCACAAAAGTTGGCTAAAATTTCAGAGATTTCACAAAAAATGGATTAATGCCAGCATTACATCACAAATGGTTGAACAGATGGAGCAGATATTATCCTTAGGAGGAACAATCGTGCAAATACAGCAAAATCTGGTGAGAGACGATGCGGAACTTAAGGAAAGACAGGATCAAATCGAGGAGCGACAAGACAAAATAGAGGAGCTAATTGAGACCAAAGTGAACAAATTGGCAGGTCGGCAAGAAAAAATAGAAGAGTTAATTGAAGCCAAAGTCAACACATTGGAAGGTCGTTTCCGGTATTTGCAGTTAAATCGTCCAACCACCTCAATGAACGCTCCCAAGGTAAAAACACCATCCTTTGACGGCACAACTCCTTTCCAGATAATCAAGCTCCAGTTCGAGAAGACGGCTGAGTTAAATAAGTGGACCATCGAGGAAAAATCCGCTGCGCTATTTGTTATGTTGAAAGGACTTGCAGCGGATATTTTGATGACAATTCCCGAATATGAGAGGGATAACTATGACGCAGTAATGCGAGCCCTGGAAAGACGCTATGGTAGCGAGCACAGGAGGCAAATTTACCAGATGGAGCTGGAACAGCGTGACCAAAAACACAATGAATCTCTGCAGGAATATGCTTTCGAAATCGAGAGATTGGCTCATTTAGCTATTGGGGACGCGTCGGCTGAATATCTCGAAATATTAAAAAGCCAGAGGTTCATCAGCGGAATTAAGGACGTGTACACCAAGCGAGAGACTTACGCGAATCCAAAGTTGGCATTCGCTGAAACATTTGCGTATGCTCAAACACGTGAAACGGCGGCACTCATAAGCAGACATGCATACAAAGTGAAGCGTTTGGAGGTAGAAACACCAGATGAGAGGACTGAAATATTGAAAACTCTGAAGTCGATAGAAGGAATGAATCATTCTGGTGTCAAGAATCAAGGTGGAAAGTGCTTCAGTTGCGGAGAAGCAAGTCTCTTCGCACGCGAATGCAAGTCGGGCTCAAAATCTGAGGGTATAATAAACATCCGGAGAATAACAATTACACGAGCAGGAAAGTGGGAGACAAGCCACTTAAGAAAATGTCAGCAGGAAGACCCAGACTTGGAACTGATAATGCACGGATTGAAGGTGAACAGACGGCCAAGTAAAGATCAAATGGCAGCGGAAAGCCCAATCGCTAAGGCATACTGGGCCCAATGGAGCAATTTAGAATTGATATCTGGCTGTTTGCATAGAGTATGGAAGAGTGAAGATGGCCAGTACTCCAGAAGGCTAATAGTAGTTCCGAGGTTGAGAATTCCGAATATTCTTAAGGAATTTCACAATGGTCCTAGTGGAGGGCCCCTAGGTATTAAGAAAATGCTAGTGAAGATCAAGTGGAGGTTCTATTGGGTTCGTTGTCGTCAATCGATCGCTTAGTGGGTTGCTAACTGCAAGAAGTGCATAGCAACTAAAGGGCCAAAATCACGAAGCCATTACAAATTGAAGGCCGTCATACCTGTCCGATGAACTGTGAAGGTTTCCAAAGTGGAGATTTGGTGTTGCTGTGCAGTCCACAGCGGATGAGAGGTTTGTCTCCAAAACCTCAATGCGTTTGGGAGGGTCCATATAAGGTAATCAAACGGCTAAATGACGCAGTGTATCGAATCCAGGATGTTGGGAGACGAGGAGGCTTGCTGCGTTTGGAACAGCGAATGTGTCTGATCGGGACGATCAGACTTAGGTGGAGGGCAGTGTGGCGAAAATGCGAAGCGAATGTCATATGAAAGAGAGGAGCCGACAACTGGCATGTTCTAGAGCGTAAAACTAGACGTTATCGTAAAGAGAAAGATTCAATTATTCTAGGCGGTTGGTTGCGAGCAACCGGATTGCATTACATTGAAGTAATAAAAACAGTACATTGTGAAGGTTGTATACAAGTGATTGTAAATAGTAAAGTGAATTGTGAATTACTGAGAAACAAAAGGATATTAAAGAAATTCTTTATAAATAAAGAAACTGCAAATTAAGAGATCTCAGACTTAAAGTTGTGGATTGGATTTCATATATTCGCAAGCAAAATATGGTGAGAAGGCGGAAATTTACAAAATGAATCTCTGAGGAAGGAGTTATCCGAGTTTGAACGATATTTTTAGAGAACAAATAAAGCTAAAAACAATTACTATTTTCTTAACGATATAATTTTTCTCATAATAAAAATTATAATTGCATAAGTGCTTAAGTAAAACTTAAAAAGTAATTATAATCCACTAAGAAAAAAATATTAAAAAAAATAATAATTAAACTGTTATTTAAATTTTATTTTATAACGTAAAGAATCGGCCCCTGTAAAAAACAAGTTTTTATAACACATTATTAAACAAGCACTGGATGCTTGCTGAAAGTTAATAGTTAAAAATAATGTATTTATATACTTATAAAATACATTTTAATTTAAACTTACATTCATTCCTACTGCATATTCCACTAGCTCTGCCTTGCAACTTTTCACGTCTTGGACAAATAAATATTCCCCACTATGAGCAATGGCTGCAATATTTTCATTGTATTCATGTGGAGTTGTAATACTTTCGTTTCCATTGTCATCAGCAAACGGTTCTAGTTTTGTTTTAAAATCTGTCTCTTCTAAGTTAGATTTTTGTTTTAACAGAATGCCAAACCTTTCGAAGAAGCCACCATCAGTATTCTGCAACCTTAAAATAATTCAAAAATTTTATATTTTATTCCTTAAATATTTACATTGGATTTTCCACAAAACTAAATAGTAGTGGCATATCTTCACTTTTTGCTCTATCTAGTTTATCTTCCACAATTTTTGCCTAGATACAATTAAACTATTAATCAAAGCGTTGGGTATTTCAACTTAACTGTATTTAACTCATTAATAAAATATGTTCCTTAACTTATTTGTATTCAGAAAGAACGTTCTAAAAAAAAATTAAGTTTAAGTCATTACGCTCAATGTTTTCTCATACCCTTCGAGTTCAATCACTGTATTGTGAAATAAAAGCAGCCAACTTTGTTTTCAGTTTCTTAATTATATATAGGGTGTTTTTTCATGATGGCGACCGATTTAACAGCTGTCAAGTGATTTATTCTCAGTTTGGTTGGGCAATTCATCATGAATAGACTCACGCCTGAACAACGCTTGCAAATAGTGCAATTTTATTTCGAAAATAATGGTTCTGTGCGGAAAACGTATCGCTATGCTAGCGCAATCCGGAACAAATCGGCGACAGTAAGTGCATAGCCCAGGAGAATTCTATAATTAATGCAAATTTTTGGGCCTTGGCAATTCCTTCACTGTTTCTATTTTTTCTTTCGCAGTACAAGCGCCCTTCGTGAATAAAGCGCACTTCTTAGGACTTAGTTTAAGACCAGCGTCAGCTATACCCTGGAAAACTTCTTCCAAATTAATTTTTTCCTTAAACCTTTTTTCAATAAGATGATGTCGTTAAGATACACCAAGTAAGTCTTCCAACGTAGTCCCTTTTTTTTTGCTAAATTAACCTCGATTATTTCCTTCGAGTTCGATGACTGATTTCAATGATTTTTACACTTTGCATATACAAATTAAAAATTAAAACTAGCTTTGGAAAAAAGTCGAAGTGTTTGCCAAAATACTTGAAATGCTCGCACTGCTCGAAAAGTTTGAGCAAAACCTGGATCTCTACTATTTACAATCACTTATTTTACAACTTTCACAGTCTACTAGTTATACTTTATAGTAGTGTTGTAACCAGGTATCTATAAAACTGACTTACCTTTCGACCATATATACTAGACAGATTGGTCGTATTAACGCCTACAATGGTCGAGAGGTTCTCGATAACGAAAATTCTCGATAATGAACAGTCTCATTTCTCATGCCAGTTATCGGCCTCTCACTTTCATCTGACATATGTTTGCCTTCCACCGGAGTCTGATCGTCCCGATTAGACACAATTGCTGTTCCGAAAGCTGCAACTGTCTCTAAGTGAACCACTTTCATCTTGTTTCTTTCGTCGTTTAGACATTTTATGGTCTTACAGGGACCTTCCAAATTGCATTGAAGTTTGGGGAACAAACCTTTCTTTCGTTGTGTATTGTATAACAACACTAAATCTTCATATAGGAAACTTTCAGAGTTCACCGCCTTATCATACCTGGCCTAGTGACAAAATACTCATAATTACAGTTCGTTGCCTCACAAGAGCATTTATCTCTCTCAATTCTTCTTCAAGAATGTTAGACGCTTCCTTTCCAATTTTCTAACATCACCATTTACACCACATCCAAAGCATATCCTTGCAGCAACCAACCTAATAGAACCGCTACTTGATCTTATCCAAGGTTTTGGCAGTTACCAGGAGTACTGTACTGAAACCATTATGGAATTTCCTGAGAACGTCTAGATATTTTAACTTTGCCCAACAACTGTGTGCAAACAGCCAGATATGAATTTTTAATTGTGCCCAGCATACTTCCGCGATGGCAATTTCTGCTGCTATTGTTCCTTCTTTGACCGTCTGTTTATCACCAATGCGTTCATTAACAGTTCCACGTCCGGGTCTTCCTACTGATATTTCCTTACCCTCAGCTTTAGAGCAGTGCTTACATTCCAAATTATATGACCGAAGGGACAAACCGTCAGTATTTCCGTGCGTATTTTTTTGCGTTGCTCAATGGTGAAGTATTTGCTTTGCAATCTGTCAATCCAGCTGTCATTCGAGTTTCTTTAACTACAGTAGCCACTTCATTGCTACATAATCCGCTCTAACTCAGAAAAGTTGTCCGTACAGGTATTTGCGGAAATGTTTAATACAATCCATTAATGCTAGTAGTTTTCTCCGAGTGAATTGTCAAAGACCCTTGACAGTTCCAAAGCTGTTGTCTCTTTATCTTCTTCGCTTACTTCCACTTGCCCATTACCTCTGAAGGCCGAGTGTTATAAATATAATCATTAACACCCAACTTCATGGTGGTGTTTGGGTCTCTGAATTTCTACTGATGGCTTAAAGTTCTCACCGGTCTTCCAGAGTGAGTTCATGTAGAATTCGGCGTAGAGAATTAAATAAATCAGGCCGGTACATCATCACTTTGCTCTTTCCACCTCAAATATCGCTGCTATAAGTGAAAATGTAACCGAATATCCAAAAGCGTCTATTTTTTGACGTTCTCAAGAGCTGAGAATTTTATACAGCACATTATACTTTACACCTATATCCGCATAAGGTCCAGCACGGATAACAGCTACAGCCAGCTGACCATTCACAACGCCGTAGTTACGTCGATTGGGTGCTTGCAAGCAGTGGACCGCGATTTTTCCAAAAAAAATTTCCACAGCGAAAATAAACAAAATTATCGCATTTGGGGCTCCAAAAATCCTCAAATAATTGAAAAGATGCCACTACACCCAAGAAAACTTAGTGTCTGGTGCGCTCTTTAGTCCGCAGGTATGATTGGGCCTTACTTCTTTGAAAACGATAACGGCAAGACTCTAACAGTCAATTCGAAGCGTTATGGTTGTGTGATAACCGAATTTTTTGGCCTGAGATTGAAGATCACGACATAGACTATATGTGATTCCAACAAGATGGTGCAACATGCCACACAACATGAGCGAATGTGGCTTTATTGTGAGAGAAATTTCTCGGCCGCGTAGTCTCTCGTCTTGGCGATGTAAATTGGCCGCTTAGATCTTGCGATTTGACACCGTTGGGTTTGTTTTTGTGGGGCTACGCGAAAAACCATGAGCACTTGAAACCCAACATTCGCGAAATTATGGCTGAGATACTGCCCAAAAAGTGTTCGAATATACCTCAAATGGATTGAAGTTTGCAAAAATCTACGAGGGTCTTCACATATAATCTCAAGATTCAAACTTTATAATAAAAAAGAGTTTCATGAAAAAAATTATTTTAAATACATTTTATTTACGTTTATTTTGGAAACTGCAAAATAGATAACCTATGGTTTGGAAACTCTCTGTGTCTCAACAATAATTGGTTGTTTGAATAATTTTATCATAAATTACAATAGGTCGGATGAGACGCCGGCTCTGCCTACGGCGTTTATTAGGTTTATGTAAATGTTTTTGGTAAATGCAAAATCAATTACGTCAAGTATATATGTAAGTATTATTTGGATTTGTTGTCCAATAGTAGGTGTTTTCGGAAAAAGCAATTCAAGATGATTTTGGTTATATGTATGTTTTGGATTGACAAAACGCTACTTGCAATAAATTTATTACCTATAGTGAAAAAGAAATAATTAAATTGCTTCTCGATTATAGATTTCTTGATTTTTGAAGCAGTCTGAAGTTGAGCGCATATAAGGTCTTACATAAGATTCTCGGATGTGATGTTTTACACTGTTTCTAAGTTACAAGGCTCTGTTTTTGAGTTATTCCAATTGGTTTATTTACTGAATTGTTAAAGGCAAATTCAATTTTTATTCAGCGTTTTAAACAAGATTAATAAATTTTGATAGTATACCTACTAAACTTCGATTAACACTTTCAACTTGTCTATTTGTGTGTGATGTTTTTACTTGATATATACTTTAAATTCATTCGATCTTCGCGGTGGGCTGTAGTACTCTAAGTATTTGTTAAGTCCGGCAGAAGTTCACAGGTTTGTTTCTTATATCCGGGCCATTTGGACTGACAAGTATATTTAATAGATTCCTCAGTCATTTTTGTTTGAGAAAATCCTGCCTTTAGATATAGAAGTGTGAATTTTTTTTTCCAATAAGGTACTCTAAGTAATCTATTAGCATGATAAGCGATAAGTATAAGTAACGATTCCACGGAGTTGTTCCATAATGTATATAACTTAATTTTTTCAGCGAAAGATAAGTGTCTTGGTGCACAGAAGATTGGTGCATGTGAAGAAATTATGATTTTAGCTTCATAATCTGTATTCGAAGGACATCTGTTTTCTGCCAGAACTGAAGGGTTTATAACGATAGTTTTTGTTCTCCGTACTTTCTATATTTAGAGTTTTTTCGGTTATTTTATTCAAATCGATGAGAGCTGGTGTTAGTCGATTCTGTTTTTACGGGTCTTTTCCAAGATTTTTCCAAAATTTATTATTATTTGTTTCAACCACATCCTAGAAATCATCATTTAAGTAAATCGAACCATAAATAAAATTTAGGCAAAAAAGTGTTAATGGTAATCTAAGATAAAATTTGCCTATGTAGCAAATTTTGTTGTAAATCCATCTATAAAAGAAATTGTTTCGAATAGGTATGCCCCTGGTCCACAGATGCTGGAGAACTTGTCGAAGTGGGACGTCCATTCCACGGCGAAAAGGTGAAAAAGTCGCTTCTCGCATTTTTAGAAAGGGTTGAGTGAGGCACACGGACCAAAGCTCAGCTCTTCCGAGGAGCAGTTGATTTAAGCACAGCAAAGGCTTTATTATGGCTTAGATCTATTAGGAGGGCGCTAGGTAGTTGGAAGGAACTAGTAAGGGAGTAGAAGTGGAAGTTTCCACACCCCGACTACGACAACCTATTATTAGATGAGATCAGGCGGAGGACTCAAGGGGCGAATGAGTCCATCGGGGCGTATGTAGCATCAGTGAGGTCAGTAAGGTTGTAAGGTTGGGAAAAAATTGAGCTTTTGCGGGAGTTACCTCAGTGCGTTATCCTTGGCGTCGCTTTTCGCTCAAGGCAAGTATTGTATCCGATTTAGCAAGAACGAGGTGGTAATCTTCTCGGCCGGGACCAGAGCCGTTGGTGGCAATAGCAAATACCGGAAAGGAAGAGCCCACCTAGTCGAGCATAGGATCTGGGTAAAATCAAGAGTCGAACATGTCAAACAGAGGTATTACCTTGTTTCTCCCGTCATTCAGTCGTGTATGGACGACAAAACTACGGTTATGCCCGACAATGGGGTGTTAGATAAATCGCATAGTCCTTGGGTGTCAGTCATGATTAGAGAGGTCTCTTCGAATGCCTTTTGAATAAAAAACACTAGTATAGTATATTGGTTCATATGAACAAAGAAGTATTTTTATTTAAATGAATTACACCTTCTTTTCGAATGTCTCAATTTTTACATAAAAGTGTTTATTTACAACGGGAAACTTGAATTTATTGCCGACGACAACCATGCTTACAGAGCTCTCATTAAATTATAGGTTAGAGATGAAATCGCGTACCTTCAGTCAACCAGACTAGAGTAAATTGTAAATGTGTATAAAAAATGTAAATGAATTGTTAAAATAAAGAAGATATTTACAGATTTTCCTAGACTTTAGCACAAAATATTAGTTTCAATCAGTTGGTTTAATTCGACGTTCCTAAATCTCCATGTTGGACGTTTTTGGAGAAATTTTAAAATTATTTAAATTGTATTAAATAATATTACATGTTTTTAAGCAAGTGAGACTAAATTTTGAAGAAGTTGTGTTACGCAGATTTGGATGCAGTGGAGTACTGCATGCATATATAATTAACCTGATATTTTTAATGCTGGGTTGGGAATGCAGTATTATTGAGTATATGAATGTATATTTGTGTATATACATATGTACTTCAAATTTAAAACTTCAGGTAAAATGAGAGTGAAGTAGATCAATAGATATTTTAATGTGGCTTTGTTGTATGTGCGATTGATTGTTCGCTGTATTTATAATAATACTCTTTAAACACAACAAGAAAGAGATTTTCGCCAAATCTGGTTTTTGAAAGTATGTATGTATGTATGTAAAAGCAAAGTGATCACGGAAATGAATGCACTATTTTTTGGGAATAATAAATTTTCAATACAATTGTTTTTTGTTGAAATTAAAAAAACGAGAAATGACACTTTGCTATTGAATTGTTATGAAATACTAGGGAAAATGTTATAATTAAATAACCTTAGGTAGGTCTTATATTTAAATACTCTTAGGCATATGTGAACTGATTTATGTACATCTGATTACTGTAGTAACTAAAATATGTATTCGACTTTGTTTTTTGGCTTCAACAACCCATGAAATATGGAAAGTGTATTTGCATACATGAACAGGGTGGTTCGCTAATAATTTAGTAAATATTTTTTTATAGTAAAAAGTTCTCTGTATATATACATATATACACACATATATTTATTTATTTATTTATTTTTTATATGCAGAAAAAATATCTTATGTCCCCTTTTATTCAACAGTGATGGTGATGATGAAAGTTTGCAGCAAGAATACCAGTGGATATAACTGTCCACTTTTCACCGTGGCAACGACCGATTACATTTCAGCTTCTCCAAGTTGTTGTTCTCGGGTGTATTTGTTACAATGTTTTTGTTGTTGAATTGTTGCAATGAAGGCCCGTCTGATTATTTACGTTGTTAGCTTGTTGTGTTTAATGTTTTATACGGAGACGCTGCTATTTTTACAGCAGCTTTGTCTTTAACTGTTTTTTTTTTCCAAAATTCAGTTATAAAATGTGAACAATTGTTATATTTATAACTTTTAGTTAATAAAAAGGACATATACATGTAACTATGTATGTATACATATATTCAAGTTCATTTTAAGTTAGTTATTTTTTATAGTTTAATATTAATTTTTTAATGTTTTTTTGTAAAATATATTGATGTGGATATGCGCAATAATTTTTGTTTTCAAAGGTTTTTTTTCTTGTTACACTGCACAAAATATTCACTTTTTAAAATTGTTTTGTTCTATTATTATTGTTACTTTTCTCTTTCTTCAGTATAACTACATAGGTGCCATTCTGTTAGGCTCGAAGGACCATGTCTACGCGAGGGTCTCTTCGAAAGCCGAAATGTTTTTATTAAAATGAATTACACCTTCTTTTCGAATGTCTCTATTTCTACATAAAAGTTTTTATTAAATTTTAATGACGAAGATTTGTTGTGACGAAATGTATAGTATTAACATTTAAATTGGTAAAAGTTTACAAATCAATTATTTTAATTTCGAAAATATCCCCCATTGCGCGCTCGCCAATTTTTTTGCTATGAAATCTCGTCTCTTGTTTGTCGTGCATAGCTTATATGTTAACATATACAATTACTGTGGTGCGCACAAAATAAGGATTTAAACTAGTTTGGTGCTCTGTTAAGCGCACGCTTAAACAGTGTAAACTATAGAGTTCTGAATGAATGTACCGAAAAGGATAACTACCCCCTTCACTTTGGAATATAATTTTGGAAAACATTTAGAGATTAGAGTGTCCATGTACCCTAGATTTATTAGAGATTTATTAAAGTTAATTAAGTCTCTCAGCAACTTAACATAGAAGAATCGAAAGTTGAATTTGAATGAAGATTGTGAAAGCACCGGTATTAAGCTGCCCAGATTTTGATAAACCTTTCACAATCCAGAGAGACCCGTCTGATTTCGGAATAGACAAGAATGGAGTCGTATATATATTCACAGCCAGCTGGGGCTATGATTGAGAGAATCAAGCAAGTTGAACCTTGGCAAATATGTGTAGATCTGGCAGAGCCTTTAGTGAAGACTACCAGTACATTTTAACAGTAGTAGTGAACTGTTTTTTCAAAATTTCATCTCCTATTCCATTTGTGGATAATGGTAAAGTAAATAGCGCAAGAAGGAGTAGGGACTTTAAAGACAGCTTAGCAGATCAGGAGAAAGTGTCTGGGAAAGGGAGAAGATTATCTGAGAGACTAGGGAAAATATAAGGACTAGATTAAAGCAAGCGAGCAAGCTGCTTGCAAGGTAGTGCAATATTCGTCGTAGGGATGTATAGTATATGCCTGGAGCTTTAGGGCGGAGGAAGAATTTTATGCTGTTGAACGCAGCGAATTTTTATATGGTGAAATTACCGCCAAATACAGCCTTAAACTTTCGGAACCACTAAAGGGTAAACCTGTATATATAGTTTTGTGCCAGAAAGCTTTTGGAGGCTCATGCAAATTCAATATATTTTAATTTCCAGTGGCCGAGCCAATTTTTACCAGCGGAGGTAAACGTCCCTTTTGTGCGATCATGACAGCATCTCTAGCCCTAATGTTTTTTTAAAGGAATTTGAAAAAACAATTCAGTACTCTATGAGTGTCCTGTTACTAACAATTTCCATGTTAACATTTTTATGTAATTTGTGTTCTGAATTAGTGTTGTCAAACGATAGTAGATTTCAATTTGAAGAAATTGGTTTGTAATAATTGTGACCAAAAGTAAATTTTTCAATCTTCAAATAATACATTTTTACAACCACAAATTAGTATAAGATCAGTGATTAATGTTATATTTCAGAAATTTCAATAAGAGGCACCGTTTCTAAATTACAAGCTACTAAAAACAGCTAATGCCATTTGTTGAAGTAAATGGCAACATCATAATATATACTAAAATTATATTGGAATTATTTATATTTTATACCAAAATACTGTATATAAAGGAAGCTTCAATAAACTGTTATTTCTTCTTGCTGTCAACTTGGATCTGAACACACTATCTGCTGTCTCGTTATTTCTTATAGCCATCATTGCTATCAGGGTTATGGGCCCAGAGTTAGGCTCCAACTGTATTGGTAACTATTGTGTTTTTAAGAAAGCAGGTATGAATTCACTGATAGAGAAGCTGGACGACTCCAACTATATGTCGTGGACCATTCAAATGAAGACTGTCTTAACACATTTTGATTTATGTCACGTGGTAAGTGGCAAGATTGTTAAACCCGAAGATACGACTTCACCGCAGACGCTAGAATATGACACGAAAGATGAGAATGCTCTGTCTGCGGTTATGCTTTGTGTGAAGCCTAGTTGGATTAATCATATAAAGTTATGTGAAACTCCAGCTCAAGCATGGACTAAGCTGAAGAATGTTCACTTGCCCAGAGGTCCGGCGAGGAAGATTATGATGTTTAAAGGTTTACTCCAGTTCCGTATGTCGGACAGTGGTAGTATGAGTAATCACATCAACCGTTTCACTGAGTTCGTCGAAAATTTGGCGCAAGTTAACGTTGCGATCGACGAACATAGACTTACAATTGTCTTATTGTCCAGTCTTCCTTAAAGTTTCGAAAATTTCGTTATTACGATCGAAGCGCGCGATGTATTATCTAATTTAGAAGCACTTAAAATTAAATTATTAAAACAGGGTGCTCGCCAACAACAATGCAATAAATTATATATAAATCAGGGTGAATAACTTCTGCAAGCGCAGAATGGAATGGAATGTAGTTAACTGCAGATCAAAGGAAACAGAGAAGAAAAACGATAAATATTTAATGACCTTGGAAAATGAAAGTGCTGGCAGATTTAAGAGAAAATACTGCTACCCAACAATAAATCAATTGAGGCTATTGGGCGAGGTGATGTAGAATTAGTAGTCAGATATAATAAATATAATATACTGCACTTGAGTGAGTTGCAAAATAAATTTATTTCAGTAAGCAAAGCGATTGAATCTGGATATTCGGTGGTGTTCAGCAATAAGTGAAAGTAAAAAGTAAGAAAAATAGCGTATTACTGACTGCGTATAACAGAAAGTCCAAGAGACAAATGTATGAGTGTAGCTCATCATGAGGCCATAAAATGGAATGCTCGATTCGGTCGTATAAATTTCAATACTTTAAAAGACATGGCTGTACAAAGAATTCTTCGAGGCTTAAAATTCGTCAATAAAGGTGTCATCTTTTATGATACGTGCGCAAAGAGTAAAATTACTGCCAAGCCGTTTAAGCCATCTAATGAAAATCGTACAAAGGACCTTTTGGAGATATTTCGCAACCTTCCTCGATGAATAATCCAGATATATATATATGAATATTTTTTGAAGACAAAATATTGTGTTCTGGAAGCTTTTAAAGATTTTAAAACGATGTGCGAAAGTTAAAAGAATAGAATGCATACGTAGTGATAATGGGAGAGAGTATGTTACTAGTGCATTTCAGAATATTCTAAAAGAAAACAGAATCAGGAGACAGCTTACTGCTCCCTTTACCCCCCAGCAAAATGGTGTTGCCGAGAGAGGCAACAGACCGTTGGTGGAAATGGCGCCGCGTATGTTCACAACAGGTCAGCTACGAAAGCAGTTGTTCATACTACACCACATGAAGAATGGAACGAAACCTATAGTCGCACACTTGAGAACTTTTGGTTCAAAAGCAGTGTTGCTAAATAGTAAGCACTTTAAGAAATTTCAACCCGTGTCGTGAATGTAAAATACAATGTTTGAAGTTTTTACGTCCTCACCTTTCTACTGCAGAAACAGAACTCAATTTTAATAATTTCATAACTAGTATTTTTAGCTAAAGTTTTGTTGATGAGAACAACAACTTGCTTACACCAATTACTGCAGACGCTGACATCAGCACTTAGCATTTTGCCGGATGCGCGTGCAGTTGGTTGCTTGATCAATCAATTTAGCCGTTGTGCTAGTTCTTTGAATTAGTGCAACTTCGAATTCAAACAGGAAATGTAAAATATTAGTTAGCGAAATTGACTTTTAATTTAAGAGTCAGCGAAATTTGACTGTGTGAAGTTATTGGTGCGATTGCCAAAAAGTAAGTAAGTATGTAATTCACTACACTGTAGTGCAGACAAAAAGGTAATTTATTATGTGTTAACTCCTCCGCCCTTAAAATCGAGCATCCTCGATCGATGAGTAAACGTAATATTTAGGTATGTCTTCGATTCCTTTTTCTATAGTGTTTCGGCTGAATTCTTTGCCTTTATTTATTTTAATTTTTAGAAAAAAACTTAATTTTAACATAGTGCTTATAATAATTAATATAATAATTCCTATAGATCTTACATTAATGGAAATATATACTTTATTACGGTTTTCCTTAATTCTTCTAGTTCGTTAGTTTGAAATTCTTTAATTGAGTTTAATGACAATATTTCTTAAATTTTTTTCTCTTTTGCCATAGGCTGTAAAATGGCAGGCAAGGGGTTTTCCCCTGATATTTCTTTTGAAAAATTAACTTTATTACCTACTTCTATAGTTGTATTAACATGTTTTATTAAGTACGTTCCATTTATTTTAATACTTTCGTTTTCAAATTTAACGAAACCTTGGTATTCATTTAAAATATTATATCGTTTGTAATTTCTTCAATTGTTTTTATGTGTTGATTATTTATTTTCCTACAATTATCTACTTTACTTTTCAGCAGTTGTGCTATGCAAGTGCCGTTCGTAATGTCTTCTAAAGAATACTTTGAACATATTGACAAATTATTATATGTTTTACAATTTTTTATTTTTCCATACATTCATTCTTACATACTAGTATAGATTCGTATTTGATTTTATTTATAAATTTTCCTTTCTTTATTGGCCTAATTTGTAATGATCTACAATCTTCTATTCTTGTTGTAGGCAGGTTTATTATGTAGATTAAGCTTTCTTTATCAGAAGCAATTTTTATATCGGCGAATTCTAGTGCTTCGTCAATATTTATAAATGGAATGTTTTCATCTTCTAAAAAGTTCTTCTTATTTCCATCTCTCTATCGGATAGAATATATGAATTTATAATGTTCGATTTTGCCCAACGAATGGCATAAGCAATGTTTATTAATTCTTCCTTTATTGTTTCTAATTTAAACTTTGTCTCGAGTAATAGCTCGTTATCAATTTCTTTTTCTTCTTGAACTAGTTTAGATATTTTATTTGAAGTCTCTATGACTTCATTGATTTTTTCATTAGTTAATTTATTTATTATTACTTGCCTATTATTATTTTCTAAGACGTTATTCATTTTTTCAAGTAAAATGTTAAAGTCGCTATGGTCTGGATTTCCTGCTATCCATTTCCATGCGGAACCTATAATATCTAATGATCTTTTTCTAAGTGTTTTGCTTATCCTAACTCTATCTAAATAATTTTTTGATTGATTGATGAGGGATGAAAGGATGGGTTTTGAGGGATGATTTCGAAGTTATTCGTTAATTGTAGTATCTAAATGTCTTATAGTTGTGTCATATTCCTCTAATTCTATTACATGAATAATTTTAAAACTTCCTGTTTGTAGTTTTGCTGGTCCTGAGTCAATTGTCACGAGTTGGGATGATGAATAGTGCAAGAATTGTACGTTTGCTTCAGTTATCGTTATGATCGCAATCAATATTAGTGTGAGCTGCATTTTGGCAAGTGTGCTTATTCCTTTTTCCTGTTCCGGTACTCTGGAGCACTGGCTTACTCTTCTTGCTGCTAGTGGTTCTCTCGCCTGGCTGGTGTCGTGATGTCATTTGGGCGTCAGGGAAGTTCCTACGTTCCCATTCACGCCACTTTATGTAATATTTTATTACTGTGTCACTTTTAGAAGTAGAGAAAGTTTTTTATTTTTCTTTCTTGTGTCACTTTTTTAGAAGTAGAAAGTTTTTTTATTTTTTTAGAGTTTTTCTTTAAAAGTTTCCTTTTTCACTTTCGCTTACTGTGGCACGTTTTTTTTTTTGGTTCTCCTTTTTTTTTGGCACTTTAAGTGGCAATTTTTTTGGATTACCCTTTTTTTCGTGGCACTTTTAATTTTTCAGTCTTCTATTATCTTGGTGACACCGACTCTACACTGCCAAGGTTTTTAGCTCGGGCGCCAAATACAATGTTTGAAGTTTTTACGCCCTCACCTTTCCACTGCAGAAACAGAACTCAATTTTAATAATTTTATAATTAGTATTTTTAGCTAAAGTTTTGTTGATGAGAACAACAACAACTTGCTTACACCAATTACTGCAGACGCTGACATCAGCACTTAGCATTTTGCCGGATACGCGTGCAGTTGGTTGCTTGATTAATCAATTTAGCCGTCGCGCTAATTCTTTGAATTAGTGCAACTTCGAATTCAAAACAGGAAATGTAAAATATTAGTTAGCGAAATTGACTTTTAATTTAAGAGTCAGCGAAATTTGACTGTGTGAAGTTATTGGTGCGATTGCCAAAAAGTAAGTAAGTATGTAATTCACTACACTGTAGTGCAGACAAAAAGGTAAGTAATTTATTATGTGTTAACTTGTATTATGATTGGTTATAGTGACGAAACTAAGAGCTATCGGTTATGTAGTCCTGAACTGAAACGAGTAATCATCAGCCGAGATGTTATAATTTTTGAAAATGAAATAGTAAACGATGATGTTGACCAGTTTCATATTATGGTAATCAAAAGCAATAGTCAAGAGTGCTCAGCGAATAATGTGTGTGTTCACGAAGAAGCAAATTTGGGCGGGGGTCAAGCTTAAAATCTGCACTCAGATATAAATGAAAACTTGAAAGAAAGATATAAAATTTTTTGTGTACAAATGAGATGCAAACTTTAGAAGAGTCTGCAACTAAATCCTACGGAGGTGAAGTTAGCTCAGATGAAAAGCGATTTGGTCGAGGGCGTCTTAGATTTTTGAGGACAGGGACCGTAGGTCGGACCAGAAAAGTATATAACGAGTTAAACGTAATGATCGAGAAAGCAGTTATTCCCGTAAGTGTTGAAGAAGCTCTCAACGGACAAAATGTCGAAGAATGGAAATTAGCGATGAGGAAGAAGTACGACACGCTCGTAAAAAATCTTACATGGAAACTAGTAGAATTACCAAAGGGGCAACACGCGATCGGTAGTAAGTGGGTGTTCACTGTAAAGCGAGATACTCACGGAAGCATTCAGCGATTTAAAGCACGTCTCGTAGCAAAAGAATGCAGTCAACGTTATGGCATTAATTATAAGGAGACATTCTGACCAGTTATAAGGTATACAAATATACGTTTACTGCTTGCGTTGGCGGTAGAACATAATTTTTATTTGCACCAACTCGACGTTTCATCAGCATACTTGAATAGTGACTTACAAGACGACGTATATATGCTTCAACCGAAATGTTTTATTGATGAGAGGCACCACAACAACGTATTGAAATTAAAGAAGCCACTAAACGGGTTGAAACAGAGTGGGCGTGAATGGAACTCAAAATTATATAGCGTTCTCCGATGCATTGGTTTTGCTAGGTGCATCAGCGAACCATGCGTATATAAGATGCACAGTGATGGCGTCAAATCACTGATTGCAATGTATGTTGACGACCTAATCATCGGCAGCTCCAACAAAGACGTGTTATTAGGCATCAAGAGCAAAATGTCCAAGAAGTTTGAAGTAACTAATGGAGGACACCTTGAACACTTTTTTGGAATGGAGTTTATTCGTGACGGTGAAACTGGTGCTATACAAGTTGGCCAGAAGCAGTATATTACAAATTTCCTTAGGAAATATGAGATGGAGAACTGCAAAAGTGCAGCCACTCTATTGGAGCCAGGTTTCCAGGTAAATTGTACTAATTCTACTTGCAGAAAAGTTGACAAAACTGAATACCAATCGGCGATTGGGACACTCATCTACCTGGCGATGACAACACGGCCGGACATTTTACATTCCGTTTTTAAGCTATCTCAACGCAACAATGATCTCCAGCGGAAAACATATAACACGCTACCTGAAGGCCACGATTGACTATGAACTTATTTACACTAAATCGGCTAAGTCAGTTGAATGCTATGTCAATGCCGACTGAGGAGGGGATGTTACCGACAGAAAATCATTTTCTGGAATCTGGAATATGTAAAACTCTCAGTGGCGGCGAAGGAGGCTTCGTATGTTAGGAAGCTGTTAGAGGAACTGGGAATTCTTCACGAAGGTCCGATACTTCTTCACAACGACAACCAAAGCGCTCAGTGTTTGGTCAAGAGCGCTACACCACCACGCCACGCTCGCAGCAAACACATTGATCTGAAGTATTATTATGTACTTCAACGATTTGAAAGCCGAGAAATTGATGTTAAGTACACACCAACTGACAACCTGATGTCAGATATATTAACTAAGAATTTATCTAAATTCAAACACAATAAGTTTACTACACAGCTTGGAATGTTTTAATAAATTATTAGAATCTAGAAATGTATATAGTATAAAATACACATATTAGGTGTTGAGAAGGAGTGTTGAAGTATATGGCAACACCATAATATGTACTAAAATTGTATTGTATATATTTTATATCAAACTACTGCATATAAAGGAAGCTTCAATAAACTGTTCTTTCTTCTTGAATATTGATATGAATCGCAGATGAAAAAGTGAAAGAGAAAGACAGATCACCAGCATGTTCTAGAGCACGAGAACCGAACGTTTGGGCCACCTACAGGTATAAAAAGAACGCCAGCTACCACAGGTAGTCGAGTAGAAGACGTAGTAACGATAATATCGTCTACATCGCAACTAGCCATTTTACATATCTCGTAGCAGCCCCACTGAAAGAGGGATATGTTATCATAGCAAAGATAACTAGATACGAAACTCTTGATTTTTTATTTTATTTCTTTATTCCAAAAATCCGCATTTTTTTCTAGCATTTTCGAACATTGCCACTGTGATAGAATTGGGATTTTGAGAGGAAATTTGGGTATATTATTACGTATAAGAAGTACAACAATCGTCTTTAACTGCAAATTTATTGCAATATTTTTTTGAAAAACATTCGAATATATAATTCTATTAACTTTTCACATTAAAACTACAATAAATTCTGTAGTATTTCTTGCTGAAGCACACTTCTTTTGAATTTAAAACAGTGGATTTCTTACTGGTGGTTGTTCAGCAGCTGTTGAGTATTGCCCGACCAGACACTGCTGCCAACATTAGAATGTGAGATGGGGGAACGCTCTCAGCTGCAATATTAACGAATTTAAGTAAGATTCGTATGTAGTCATCTTTGGTCAATAGTTTTCGACGTTGCTTGCAACCAGAGTATGAGGGAGTACGGAAACTATCAGATGATTTCCCGGAACCAGCCCACAGCTGAGAACAGCCTATGTATTTGACAAGGACGTATAGACGTTAAATTTAGATTTTGACAGCTAGTATGGTGGAATATAGTACAGCGCAAGGTCGCTTTGATATTTTGTTAAACAACCTAATAAATAGTTTGCCTAAAATTTTTCATTTCATGAATATATTTTATATTTTGTCGATAGGAAATATAAGTCCTATAAAAATATCCTATATATACTTTAATATTACATTGAAATAATCGTGAAATTCGAAGTTTTATTTAAGCCTTTTTTTGTTCAAATTGTAACTACAGAGAAATTCACCAAAAAATAAGTAGTATGCTTATAAGCAACTTTGTCGGGGTGAATTTCACATAAATATTTTCAAAGAATTTTTCAAAGAATTCAAAGAATTCTGTAGATGCTAACAAATGAAGGTATGTAAAACTAAATTAAATCTTTGTACATTAGTAGTATTTGTTATTAAATGTTGCAGAATATAAGAGTCCAGAACTTCAGAAAATCAACTCATTGAAAAAAGCAAAACACCGCGCTTGTGTATTCTATACACAAGATGTCGAGATCTACATATTTTTTATATTTGGAAAAACAATGCCGCTGCCTAGTGCAGCTTACGACCTAGCGGAAGGTCCATCATGTTTTAATAAAATGGAGATTAGTGTGGGACTAAGCTGCTGATGCAATTTTACTTAATTACATAATGCTTTATAGAGCTCAAAGATATTGCAGAGCTTAATTCTTCGATTTACTGCTTTTTTCAGGAAAGACTTGCGTAGACGAGAATCGATTAATAATGTGGTAAACGTGATGGTACAATGTTGTGGCAAATTTGGCTATTGTTTCTCTATATTGCTAAGTTTAAGATCGCATGAATACGGCAATGGCATTTTTACTTTACGATAAGTTTTGGTTAATTGTTTGCTCATTAGAAAAACATACATATGTAAGTGAAATGTCTTTGAAATAAACATTTTTTTTCTGAAAATTATAGCGCCTATAGTTTGGCGGAAAATTGAAACCCATGTATATGGAATTGGAAAAACCTGTTGCCAGGTGCTATGTGAAAAGTTTCAGCCATCTGCTATTAATTACATATGCGACTGTATAATACATATTTATATAATTTTATACTCATAGACTGAAAAATATTTTCAGTAAATAAAAAAAATTAAGAAAATATCTTCGTTACTTATTTGGAATAGGACGGTTTGAATAGATAATACTGCTTTTCAGATCTCGCTACGGCTCTAACATTTTTATAATTTTGAATTTTCCACACCAGCATAGGTATGCAACTGGGCGTGTTACCGATATTTTAATGAATTTAATAAATACAAAGCTTTTGAATTCAAAATTCATAGTATATACATATATAAACACACAAAAACACAGGCAATTAATTTTCAACAGGGTTATATTGTACAGAAAAAGTATGAGTTACGGAAAATTTGTGAAAGCCAAAAGTGCAATATTTTAATTAATAATAGACATAAAGGAAACTACCAAATATTATTTGATTTAATTTTTCTTTATTTCTATTATATTTTTCCTGCTAAATTTTATTAAATAGCAAACTATAATTCGATATATATGTTCCACGTTCTTTTCTGTATCCGAAACAAATATAAAAGGTACTAAGGAAAATATTCTCAATTTGACGGAATTATTAGTCAATTAGAATTAGGTGAATTAGCATCATATTTTTAACATTTTATTTTTATAAAACATTTGTAATTAAATGGACTCAGAGAGAAAAATAAATTATTTGATAATTTTACTACTATAAATATTACATATATTAGTACTAAAGGGAAATATAGTGTTATATGAGAATAATTTATTTTGCCGCTGTGCAAGCCCTTGCAGACAAATCTCATTTCACCATACCATACAATACCTGCCACATCTCGTGATGCTATTTTGCAACGAGGGCGTATGAGAGTTGAATTTTGTACGTCAAATGTTAAAAAAAAAAAAGAATTTCCAAACTCCCTTATACTCTGCGTGCAAAGGCAAAATGTTAC
The DNA here is from genome assembly GCA_030068015.2 of Neoceratitis asiatica. NCBI lineage: Eukaryota > Metazoa > Arthropoda > Insecta > Diptera > Tephritidae > Neoceratitis > Neoceratitis asiatica. The sequence goes on from CM061529.1 coordinate 1,166,040, forward strand.
CAGCTCCCAGTATGCACGTATATTTCTAAACAAATTTACGATTTTCGGGTACAAACTTCAGAATTCAGATGTTCGAACATAAGCGCCAATCACACATATATGATTTATGGTGATAAATAATTAATTACGATTTCAGTTTTCATTTCTTTTGAAAGAGGTGTATTATTTTAGTTTGTCCAATTTTTTTTAAAAGCCAATACTGGTAACCTTGTATAACAGCGAACAATTAGCTGAGTAATTTTTTCGTAAAAATTCAAATCGCCACTGCTTGCTACGGTACAAACATCAGTAACGGCATCGTTAAGCGGTGACAATGGCGCTCTCAGATGATAGGTTGTGACAGTAATGTTATTGACTATTGCAGCATAAATTGTAATTATTGAGGAGTAAATAAACGTTGAATAAATTCTGACAAATAAGAAGCCGAAGGATAAAATGTGGAGTTTTATTTAGCAATCAAGTGTATTCAAAGTATTAAGAAAGTCATCGGCTGTACTCTAAAATTTACAGAAATTCTCTAAAAATTTGAAATTTTTCATAAAAAAAATTAAAAACGAGATTTAAATCAATTTAAATGAATTTATTTAAACAGGCTAAAAATTATAATTCAAAACTGTCTTTTCAATTCAAGTAAACAAAATGGTATAAAATAAATGAAAGGTTAAAACTAAATTAAAACATAATAGCCCCTTAGCTGGAATGAGGGTGCTGGCTCAAAGTTGGTCTTTAGAAGGATGGTCTCTTGTCCTCAGGCGGTTTTGACTTGCTGTTTTCATGATTTTCTTCAATATATACCATTGTACAGGTCTACAAGTAACAAAACTCATAATTTTCACATACACACATTCTCAGTTTTTTACCCATACATGTGTAACAGAACGCTGTGTGAAAAACAGATTTGCAATAAGAATATAATGGAATGAAAAAGCGAATTTGGGGGATAGGCACCAACCGCAGGCACGAGCCGTGGGTTGCCTTTCAACTATTTTGTTATATTTCCTTGATTTTTAAGTGAAACCGCTACTTTTTAGTCGAGTGTATTGCCGTGATAAATATGTCTTCGATAAAAGCTTTAAATTTGTTTATAGAGTTTAACTTAAGTTTTGGAAGATAAAAAAAAAAAGAATTTATTGATGGACATGTAATGCATATATTAATTTTATTATTACGGCGGGTATAAATTAAATATTTGTGAACGGTTTAGATATTTATATATGACTTAGTAGTTTGTGCATATACCTGAATTATATGATATATTTCAAAATGGTTTGGTTTTTATTCAGTTCTTATACTTATTTAACTTTTTTTGGGAATTGTTTTCGTTTCGTTATTTTCTGAATCGTGCTATTTAGTTTAAGTTGTAAATTTATCATTTATTTTAGTCATATTTATTACATCCCTGAGTAAAAAATTGGACTGTTTCGATCAGGTGATCTCTGCTGTTTTTTGACCATATGATAGTTTATCTACATGTAGGGCTGTACGATGATATAAACCCCATAACTGGATTTACACACTGTATGCGTTTCGCATCTGTTGAATAATTTTGCTCATCTTCATATTATACCTTACTAACAGAAGGCTTACACTTAAAATAAAGAAATTTTCTCATAAGGGTTTATAATTCCGGCTGATGTTCCTCATTTAGTGTTTTGGAACTAATACTGTATTCTTATTTACTGAAGAAATTCCAACGAGTTCAAAAGTACTAACTTCAACATTCGCAGAGGATACAGCTGTTTGATGTAGAAGCAAGTACCCAATCAAAGCGTCGAATACAATAGAAAGCTAATTGGTACTTTCCGCTAGTAGTTGCCTACGCAACTAGTATCCGTAAATACAGCGATTTCATCAAAGACGTTGCGACATCTCACAGGCGCAACGAGAATATTCATAAAGCCCTTCAAATAACAATAGTAAACACATAGGTGATAAATTTTTAGAAAAAATACCTGTCGAAACTGCAGTCATCTGCATCCCCAGCGAACATTTATCCTGTCCAGTAAACTGAACACGCCTTTAAAGAAGGGTATGCTATTCTATTGAAGAGCAACGGCTTACATGTCATCCATTACTACTAATTGACTAAAGCTGTAACTTACTAGTTATTAAGATTCTTAAATTTATTGTTAGGCTTTATTTAAGAAGATCCCAAAAATAAATTTATAAATTTCTTTAGTGTTATAAAAAGAGAGAAGGAATTTATTGGCAATTTTTCGCGTTTTTTGCTCTGATGTTGCTATAGTGCTGGTGTTGCTAGCACACTGTTGAATACAAATACTTTGTTATCAATGTCAGTTTGATACTAAATTTCGGAATTAGTATATAAGTGACTGCTTATGTAGTTTTTAGATTAGTTCGGGATGTCGTGAGACGAGAAAATAAATCACCATTGGTTTCAGCAAATACTTACTCCTGTCTAAGTTTTTGGTGACTGAAAAATCAATCATATTGGATAGTTTCTTTATATCTTCATTTAGCAATTTGCAAAACTCGATTTAGATGAATTTCAGTTCAAACCCGCATATTTGAAAAAGTCGGTTGCATGAAGGCTATATGATAAAGTAGTCCGATTCTAGATGCTTTTTGGAGGATTTTTTATCCATGAGGACTTGGGAGTTATATGATATAGTAGTCCGATTTCGATGATTTTCAGAGCCTATGTGCAATTCATACTACTGGTTTGTAATACCCAATTTCACGCTCCTAGATGCTTGTTTGGCGAATTTTCGACCCAAAACCTCATATCTGAACAAATCGGTTGTATGGGGGCTTTATGATATAGTAGTCCCATTTCGTTGATTTTCGGTACCAATATTTATTTTAACTGGTTCGTGTAAGAAACCAAATTTCACGCTCCTAGATGCTTGTTTGGCGAATTTTCGATCCAAAACCTCATATCTGAAAAAATCGGTTGTATGGGGGCTTTATGATATAGTAGTCCCATTTCGTTGATTTTCGGTAACAATATTTATTTTAACTGATTCGTGTAAGAAACCAAATTTCACGCTCCTAGATGCTATTTTGGCGTATTTTTGACCATAGCCTTACACCTGAACAAATCGGTGTATGAGATCCATATATTATAGCGACCGATTTGCAACCAATATGCAATTCATTAGAATTTCATATATGAAGAATCGTTCGTATATATGCTATAGTGGTTCGGTCGTTTGGGCTGATTTGCCGTTGAATCTTTTTATAATACAGTTGCCACTTATTTTTTTGCAATAAAGAACTTCGAGTATTCTTTCGAGCTATGAATTAATTTTGGACCTTATTATTTTCTATTAATATATTAAGTGACTTTTGATTTCTATAAGGTCATCGTGTTCTGGTTTACCTGTCAAAAATTTTAGTACAGAATCAAGAAAGTTAGTTGATCTTTGGGGCTTGCAGATATTTTATTTGAGTTGATTTTTCAATGATTCAATTTTGTTGACTTAAATTTTAGTGTCAGGGTGGTTTCCAAATTGTATGCAGATTTTATTATATTTTCGTGAGGCGCGATTATTTTTGATAGGTTGGATATGTGATACAGGAAAACTGTATTCTGATAAACGTAAGCAGGATATGCTTATACAAGCACATATTTACTATTTTTAAATTTACCATATTGTGTCATGTATGTGAGGTCTTATATCCCTGCTCCTTTATTGGTCGTTGTTATTTTTCCGTTATATTCTTTATGATTTTTCTCCTTTTGTGCGTCTTGGAGTGTATTACGTATCCTTCTTTGTAAAATAATTTCCCTTTTCATTTGTTGACAGCACTTCTTTTGGTGTCGTAACAAATCGTGAAAAAAATTGTTTTAATGAAACAATATTCTTGCTGATTGAGGATTGATATGTAAGGTAATGATATTAGTATAATTAAGATAATAATTTTGTATTTCCATTAATATTTTGTTATTTTACAGAATTGCCTTGAACGGATTGAATCAGGATGCTGCACTGCAACAACAACATTTTTGGCGAGTTTGTTTGTACATATATCTTAATTGTTGGTGTGCATATCAATTGTTTGCTAAAAGCTAAATTGTTTGCTAAAAAAAATTATGATAAAAGTGCGGTGCACCAGCATGTTAAAATACAAATCTTTGCTTTATATAAAACATTTAATTTTCCATTCATGTATAAATGTACATAACATACATATGTATGTATGTATATGTGTAAGAAGAATAAAATAAAAGATAAGAATTTTCAAAATGGAATTTTTTATTTATTTTACATTCGCATAGAACAAAATAAAAACCCGACGCCGGCTGATTAAAAAATTTTAAGAGCACAACTGTACTTTATGGAATAAACTTAATGCGTGCAACAAGGATGTAATATCAAATTTACAAGGGGAAAAATCTATACTCTCTTTAACAAATTGAGTATGCTTTCACCCAGTTTTTTATTCTGTTTTGAACAAACGTTTGCTTAATTATCTAGTTTTTTACACAGTTTTGGATGGCAGAGTATGTATCTAAGTGTATGTATTCGCCAACTTTGTTCAGTTTTTTGGTCGGCGTTCGTACTTGTTGGTAAGGCATATTTCACAGTCTTGTACTCTTCTTCAACAAGCGTCACGCATGTTTGTCCTGTAATACCTGAGTGAAATTTCTTGGGCATTATTTTTATAGTTTCTGTGAGCACGGCTGTGTGTGCCTTGTATGACTTGTTCTTGTTGTTCGGTATTGGTGATATCGTCCACTATTATTTGAAATAACATTTGTTCGCGTATTTGAAGAGCGTTAGTTACCTTTGGTTTAATTATATTTTTTCGGTTTAGAAAAAATGTTTTGTGAGGATATTTCGACGAGGTTCTCGTCTGAATTTTTTATAATAATTTGATTTTTAAAGCAGTCTTATTGTTGCTTCACTTGTTTGAGTCTTTATATTGGGGAGCTTTGTGGGGAATGTCGGGAGTCATCAGAATTTGACATGTTGTTTTTTTGCTGGCGAAAGTGCATCAGCGACAACGTCCTGACGTCCGGGTTTGTAAACGATGAAAATTTTCCATCTTTGGGATTTTTTGATATGAAGATTAAAGATTGATGGTAGCGTAATTACTAGCATCTGCGATTAGTTCGAAAAGTTTGTTAAATTTTGAAAGAGTTCAACCTGGACTTGCAGTTCTTCTTTTATTTTGTTCAGTGCTTGTATTTTGATTCTTTGTTATGTCATCGTTTTCTCCTCTGAGGAACGTAGTAAGTGGTTTTACTATAGCGGTATGGTTTGTATTTTTGCGGGGCTACTTTGATCCTATGTTGTTTTTCATTGGAAATCTTCATGTTGGCTTGATGAATCGCGCTTATAATTGTGCGGGTGTGTTCGATATATTCTTCAGGAGAGGAGGAGTAAATGAGAACGTCATATATATAAACATAAGCGAATTGAGCTGGTATTCAGGATGTTCTGATTTCCATGTTTATCCAGAAGCACATCAAATTCTTCTAGTGCATCTGTTTCCAAAAATGCGAGATCATGTTCTTACAATGCTATAATTATTTTTGATTTGATTATTGAGTGACCATACAGAGTTTTTACATTTATAGGATTAATTGGAATAGGCTTACCGATATTACATTTTGTACTATTATTTGCTTGTTCCGCCAGTGTCAATTAGAATGTTTAAAAGTTTGTTTGTATCGCGGCAGTCCCGCAATAACAACGTATAAACTAACGTTGTACCTTCTACTGTACGTTGAGGGTGCGAGATGTAGGATTTCGTTCTCTGATCTGTGGATCTCAACGAAATAGATTATTTGGTGGTAACCCTTGCATATGGCGGTCATAGCTGTTTTTTTGTGCTGCGGAAGGTTTCTTGTTGTAGTTTATAGATCTCAATTCTTGATGTGACCTTTACGTTTTATTCATTTCATTTCTTCGAGTAGCACTCTATTTATTATCGGTTATTAATCGATTAAAAATTTAAAATTTCTTACATTGTTTTATAGAGAATTCACTCTTCGTCAGAGAACGTAGAATATAGAGAAGGTGCAAAGCCAGCGTATCTGAATTTTCTGGCAGAGAAATTTCTTCTCATGTAATCGTCATTTCCTTCTCGTCTTGAATTTCTGTTTCATCTCGACATAAATTAACAGACGTTTTTATTTTCTATTATGACATGTGTTAACGACCAAATTGAATTTAATTTTGCAACAATTAATTACTGATATTACATTTTACCATTTTTTGAATATTATTTTGGAATACAAATGATATATTTTTCTTTCTTTTACAAAAAAATCTGTTACATGACTTTTTGCATATAAGCCTATATGCTGACGTACATGTGTACATCCACATATGAAGTCGAATCATTATGCATATTTATGAATTTTCAGTGCATAAAATCATATCAATTGTTATCAGCACTACTTTATACATACAAATGTGTACATGACTTTCATGTTTATCTAAATCTCCGTACAAATGTATGTGCTATACATATGTATGTATATACAGATATAATGTCGACTCATTATGCATATTTATGAATGTTCACTGCATAAAATCATATCAATTGTTATCAGTAGTTCCTATGCACATATATTCGATCTTCATGTTCATCTAAACTTCCATACATATGTACATATGTGCGTATGTACAAATATTGCTTATGTTCATGCACATATGTATGTTTAAAAAAATCAAACATCGTCTCCATGACAACATTATTTTCATGGTCGTTGACTAAATTTCCAAAAAAGCCTTATTGTCAAAAAACGCGTGCGCATTACCAACAAAGAATATACCGCAAGCAGCACACACCTCCCTGCGTGCGTCTCTTCAACAAACCCATGTGCCAAAAATTGAAAGTTGAAGAATTTTGTGCCTTCACTCGACTATTGTAAAACGCATTCTCGATAATGCAAACTGAGTTCTTTACAATTTTTAAACGAATGTTCAGAAACAGCCCCTGATTTTATTTAAATATAAATTTTTTGATGAAATTTATGTAAAATACTTCAAGATTACCTAAGATTTATAAGAAACTTGCAATCAATGAGCAATTACTTATGAAAATGTTATGTAGCTAGATGCGCACTGCATAGTTCAAATGTAATGTGAACATTCGTGATATACATAGTTCACTGTACCTGAATTCCTACACCAAAATGCGAAAATAATAATTTGGCTGACTTGAATAGCTTTTGTGATTTCGGCAATTTTCTTTCTTGAACAAAAATCAAATATTCTTAAATTTTAGAATTTTAGCATCCTCGCCACTTCAGCTTGTGGACAAGGTGCGAGAAGGCAAGGTAGTTCCTTGCTGGGCAATATGAGGTAATAGGCGAACAGCAAATTTAGCAGCACGATTCAATAATGGCTTCATTTCAGCGGACGATGATTGAATTTGAGTCAGTCACAAGAATTTGAAGCAATGCGTGTTACGGGATAGGCCATGCAAATGTATGTTGTTGTTGCTTCACATTTCGCAAAGATGGTTCTATTTTTTTCATGCTCGGCTGTACTATGTATAGAGGAATATTAAGTTTGTTCAGCTAACGGTCGTGAGATAATCAATATACATAGGTATAAACATATTTATATAAAATTTCATGAAATGACGATTTGACTTTGTATGTCCGTCTCATAGTGTACACTCGAGTAAGAATTGTAAAATGTCTCCAACAGTAAGTAATATAAACATCAGCCGAGTGAGTAACGTTCGGTTTCGCCCGAATTTAGGCTTCCCTACATTATTAACTTTCTGCCTTTCGCGAAGAAGCAAATGTTGGGACAAATAAGCGAGCTAATGTGCTCGATTGTCTTTATGAATGGACGCATTTCGCTTATTGTAGGCGCATGCGTTTATGAATGAAAATGTTTACATGTTGAATGTGCATACATATCCAAATACTTGAAAATCATACATACGTACATATTTTCACGGACGTACATATGTATGTACATATGTACAGATATTGTTAATGTTTATATGTTTCCATATGTTGATATATAAACATGTACTGTTTTTACAGACATATGTACATAAATTTATGGTCATTTATATATTTCATTTTAATTTCTTATGGAAATTTGTTTATTCATGAATAAAACACAGTATTGCATATAATTATTTACTTATATACGTAAGTCCATTTTTTAAAGTTTTCAGGATAGCAGTTTAAAATTTCATACTTCCATACATCTCCATATGAAACTCAGTAGGTTTTTAGCTCATAATTTCTGTTATAAAAAAGATACATGCCAGATATATTCATTACAAGTAGACTTCCACCTAATGAATGCGGTGAAGCCAATATCTCATTTTCGTACAATATTGAGTTAGGCGTATATATATAGGTGCATATGTGCCAAAGCAAAATGCCGTCGGCAAAATTTGCGATATTTTTATCATTTTTATCCCTGTTAGCAATTTACATTCTGTATACAATGTAACATACTGTTTTGCTCAATTCTGTTTACAGCAATTTGGTGCGAAGATGTGAGGAGTGTGGTACGATTACGTTAGACCAAGTAATCGCGCTTCTTGCCGTTTTCCACTCTGGTCCGTAATTGAATCTTCTCTATATTCTACGTTCTCTGTCTTTGTTGAATGTCATTTAGTGTTGTTGTTGTCATCAAGCGATGAAGGTGATAAGCTTTCGTCGTTTTTTCGCAATTCGAGTGGAATGCCCGTTGGTTTCGGGATTCAAGTTTCGTCTTACCTATAACTTTGCTTAAATGGGTTATCAATATTTCAAGACATCCTGTAATATGATTTAAAAATATATTTTTTATTCACTACGCCGATATGCGTGCTCTTTGTTGATATACTTTAGTCTATTTTGTTTACATAAATCTTAGTGCTTCTTATACTATTGAGATGCGTCGGTTGTTATCGCGGTGTAGATTATTAATTTGCCAGTTGTTTACTATTTAAGTGTTTCTATTTATCTTGGTTATTGTTTGTTGATGCGTTAGTGCATTCTATTTGTTCTAATGCATGTCAAAACAAGTTCTATTGTTTTCATGTATGTGAGCTTTGGTACACGATAATACATTTAAAAAAAATTTCTATTGTTTTGATATTGTTTACTTGAAAAACGCTCACCATGGTGTATGTGATCTGGAGTGATTAGAGTTAAAAGTAGTAAGTGATAATTTGTCGTTAACTACCGGGACATCTGTCATCCGGGTGGTTATTGCTGTACATCTTAAGCCCAGGGATATAAAAACTATACTTTTTACTGAGCATCTGAGCATTATATCAATTTCACGACTCTGTAGAAATAATTTAAGGTAAAATTTTTTGCTGATTAATACAGTTGGTATTTCCTATACATATCCTAAGTATTCGGTTTTGCACCTTAAGTAGGTCTTGGACCATACTTTGAATGGTTGACTTAAATTTTGTTATGCATTAAGTAAGGGGTGATGGTCATTTTACCATGGTTTGAACTGGGTAAATTAGAACGGGCCACTGAATACCTTGAGTGAGTCTCGAAATTTTTTTTCGTTTTGTTTCCATCATCATCATCATCTTTATTTTGGTACCAAAGAGATAAATTCAATTAGATACCAGAGAATTGGACACTCTGCCAAGTACATTGGTGGAGGTTTGGCGTTGGTAACAGCGGACTCACCCTTCCACTCAACTTTGCATTCTGCATTCTGTGTAGTTAGGCAAATCTAGTGTCATTTGTAATATATGTGATATTTATGTAACGATCAAATCCAATCTTTGCTGTCTGGCTGTATCACCTTTTCCATATTTGTCCGCCACACTGGAGTTGGTGCTGCCCCTATACTGCTTGTTTTCACATGTCCTTGTGCGTCTGCTGCTGCTAGTGCAAAAGAACCCAAGTTTTCATTGGTGTTGTTAGCGCCATTATATCACTGTTTATATACTTATTTTTTATGTTTTTTTATTTTTTTATTATTATTATATTTTCTTTATTATTTATATGATTGTTTATTGCGCCAAATCAATCCCTATGCACTTGGTTAAACAAATATATAAAAAGGCCATAGGACGATAAGTATAGTGAATCGACACCAGAAAGATATAAGCCTCATCATTTCAGGAAACCTTGTTACAAATAAGAAAATGTAAGTTTAAGGTCTTTATCGAATAATGTTGACTACTTTACAAATTATTAATTTTGGCCATAAAATCTGGGCCATAGAGAATAGAAGGGAAATAAAATTTTTTTTTTATTGATTGATTGCGGCCGTCTGCAATAAGTTCACTTTTAAACTCTCTCGCAATCGGCGATGATTTCTCAAAACCTTCGAGTCCGATCACTGGATTGTTAAATAATAGCCGCAAGCAGCTTTGCTTACAGTTATTTAATTATGAATAACTTTTTCCTTGTCTGCTCATAGGGAATGGACCGGCTAAATCCATGGCAGCTCGTTCGAATAATGCAAATGAATTATATCGCTTCATTTGGCCATGAGTTCTGAGCTTCGGCTCTTTACCTGCAATACACTCTTTGAGGTTAGCAATCCATTCCCCGACCGATTGACGGTAACCAACACATTAGAACCGTTGCCTGATCCTATCCAAGGTTTTCGTAATTCCCAGGTGTTCTCCACTTGGACCATTATATAATTCTTTGAGAACATTTGGAATTCTTAAATTCGAAACTACTATTAGAGTGCGGGAGCACTAGCTACTTCACTTTCCCACACTGTGTGCAAACAGCCAGATTTAAGTTTTAAGCTTCTCCATTATGCTCAGTATGCCTTCGCGATGGGACTTTCTGCTGCCATTTGCAACTTGTTCGTCGCCAATCCTTGCATTAATAGTTCCAAGTCCGGATCTTCCTGTCGAAATTTCCTTAACCCTCTCATGCCCGAATTAAAATGGGTGTGGCAAAAAAATTTTTTGAGTAGACATATAAGATAGAATTGACTTCAATATCAACTGACAAAAATTTCAATGTCCTAGGTGTCCTTGTCCAAGAGCTACAGGATGTTGCATATATGCAACATTAGGCAATGGTGTTATAAATTTAAATACAAGTTGATTATTTTTCAAATTCCGTTTATTTCAATTTATGTATGGTAGGATAGGTTGCATTTGCTGCCTTTAGAGCTTGGAAACTCAGTGTTGCACAGCCTACATCTGTCCCTTGTTCCCTATTCGGGCCAATAATTATAACCATCAAATCTTAGGAATTTTTCAGGCTATGCAACATATGCTCTTTTATTGGGGGTTGATTCAGATTCAGCACCCGTAGAAGGAGCTGGTGATGACGGAGTCGATAAAGAAGGTGATGAAGTTTCTGAATTCTGAAGTAAACTAGCTTGCATATTTTTAGCTGCATTATCCAAATTTTTCAAAGTTTCATATTTGCATCTTCTTCTTCCTCAGTCGAATCATCCCAATCTAAGAGGGAGCTGATCGAGATTCGGTGATGAAGTTTCTGAATTCTGAACAAACCAACTTGCATATTTTCAGCTGTATTATCCTTATTTTTCAAAGTTTCTTCTATAAATCTGCCTATATTTGCATCTTCTTCTTCCTTAGCCGAATCATCCCAATCTAAGATGGCAAATTTTTTAATTTTAGCCTGAGTCAGACCTTTTGGGCCATTATAATGTGTATACAAAAATAGGGTTTTAATTTGAAAAAATTACCACAATAAATCAATGATGCATATACGCAACACAACATTTACAAAATTATTACACGCAAACTAAATAATATTTTCATACTGTTTTTTTTATTATTCACTTACCTTTCTTTTTTTAAAACAACGTTTTTTGCAAAATGAATTTGTTAACTCCAATCCAGGGAGAACAGGTACTAACTGAACACGTGCCCAGCTGACTACCATTTTAATTAGTTGTAAGCCTAAACAACACATGAGACTATTTTTTTGCGAAAGGTTCAAAGAAAAATATGTAAAATAGCTGTACTTAGACGCTCATAAGCACAATGTTGCATATACGGGTTAAGTGGCTTACCTACCTCTCTTCTGCTGGTTTAATTGCCATTAGCCGGACTTTTATTATGTCTTCATTACCCTCAACTTTCGAGCAGTGTTTTCGCCCTCCTTCCTGTCTATTAGAGCCCGTCTTTCAGTCGCGTGCGAAGTTATTTGCTTGCCTGCGAATGAAGCCCTTCCCGGTATCGATCTTTTTGCCGATTTCACCACTACAAATATTGTAATTGAAGAATCTCAGCGTTTCTACCATTTCCTTTGCTATAAATGATTTTTCCACCTCAAAACATTTCGCTTTGTAGGCTGGTCTCCTTAGGAGTGCCAGTGTTTCACGTGTCTGAGCAAACGCCACAGTTCCAGCGAATGTTGATTTTGGATTCACATATGTGTCTCGCTTGGTGCATAGTCTGTTAATCCGCTAATGAACTTTTGAACTTGTACGCTTTCAAGATGCTCACCCGATACGTCGATAGCTAAATGAGCCAATATATCAATTTCTGAAACATATACCTGCAAAGATTCGTTAGGTTTTTGGTCGCGCTTCTCCAGTTCTATCTGGTAAATTTGCTTCCTGTGCTCGCTCCCATAGCGTCTGTCTCGCATTAATGCATTATAATTATCGCTCTCTTATTCGGGAATAGTCAGAAAAATTTCCGCTGCTGGTCGCTTTATCGCAACGAATAGTGCAGCGGGTTTTTCCTCAATGCTCCAACTATTTGACGTAGACATCTTATCGAACTGGAGATCTGTCTTCCTTTAAGCCCTGCGTTTTAGTTCATCAAATTTTCCTGTATTTGTGCAATTATTCTTTCTAGGGATGATATCTGCTCCTTTTGTTCAACCCTTTGTGCATACGACTTTTGTGATATTTTGGCACCTTGTGCATCCAACTTCTGTGACATGTTGGCATTCATTTGTGATTTATTTAACTCTCCCATTTGTGACAACCATTGTTACGATGTTGCTAAATTAACCTCGATGATTTCGCAAGTCCTTCGAGTCCGATCACTGGATTGTTACATAAATCTCGCCACTATTCTTGCAATTTTTTTAATTATAAGAAATTTATTCAACGTTCATTTAAAACTCTTATCGTCTACTATTTTTACTTTACAGTAGTGTTATCCCCAAAGATTTCGCTGCACAACTGACTTTCCATCAGTGTATTCTTCGCCCGTATATACCACAAAGATTTTGTTATTAACGCCTGGAAAGCTTAAGATATTCTCGATTACGTATACTATCGATAACGAATATTCTCGATTCTAGTGCTCTAGTACATGTCAATTACTAGTCTCGCTCTTTCATCTGACATTTGTTTCGATACAATACTTAATTGTTTTATAAATGAATAATAAAATTAGTGCATCTATTAATATCGAAACCGAACATTTAATTGATAATATAATATTAAATTTAAATTTTTATTTTATCGCTAATTTCAGAAAAATCTGTATCCAGATAGATAATTATTGTATTATTTTGCTAATCTTATCTCCCTTGCATTGCTTTTTGCCAATAGTAATGTGAGTATACTTCATTTTTTAACACAAACACTCATACATTTAAAAGCACAGATCAAAAAGCAACAAAAAACACACCAGTAAATCGATCGCTCGTTCGATCGAAGGATCCGAACGTGATCCGACATTATAGTGGATCGATCGTTTCAGCGACAGACCGCGAAACCATTTTAGCTCGATCGGTCGAAACAAACCCAAACGGGCACTACTTCAACCGATCGCGATTTTGGTGTGAGTCATACTCGATCGCGATCAAAGAAAACGAGGGAAAGTTGAATTTTGCCATTAATTTACGTTGTTAACAAAAAAAAACTCTTATATGTAAGGCTTGAAACAAATTCAAGTTTGGTAAAACGAAAACTCAAAATAAAATAATTTTTGAGCATTAGACCCCCTTTTGTATGTATGCAATAACATTAAAATTGAGTAGTACATCAAATTAAACAATAATTAATGGCTGTTTTCGGCCATACAATAATACTTCCTTTTGGATTAAAACCTCGTGGAGTGAACATCAACTTGTATTTTATCTCCAAATAAATACTTAATTATATCTGCAATCCCGAAAGAGAGAAACGCAGATTACACTGTATACAAAGTTTTCGAAGGATATGACATGTAACTGTCGACACTATTAAGCCGTCCGACGGATATAGTACAGTTGTTAATTCTATCAACGCATTTATAGCGAGCTTAGATTTCACATATTGTGAAAAGGGCGAGCGTTATCGATCGTCCGCCGCACACCAACAATACCACTTATTGTGTCACTCTGCAATAAATGCTGTAAAGATATTCTCTTCGTGTTTTCATTCCTGGCTTTAATAGGACACTATATCTTCTGTTTCATTCACGACCAACAGACCTTCAATCTGCGTTAGCCTTCCGTGTTCAATAATTTACCCGCGGTTAGGCATGCCTATTGTAAGAGGCGACTAGAATCCAATACTTCCCATGGGTGGGTCGTTATACAGAAACGACATGGATTTTTATCCTGTCAGGGGCTGTCACTACCACAATATTCCCCTTAAACCAATTTGGGGAATATTTTTGCGGTTATCACAACAACAACAAATACCCCTGAATGTTGGTACCAAACAATCACAACAATACAATGCTAACGGACAATCATTCCCATAATACGCTGCTCTTTGCTCTTTAAGAGGGTTTGACTTGCTGCGTAGGCCAAGGTATTGGCCAAAGCGTTCACATAATATTTTTTGTGTAATAATCTTTTACTTGCAATCTGCCTTATTAACATTCAGCAAATGTGAGTAACTAAGTATAAATAACCGTGTAGAAAATATTATAACATTATTCCATAAATATGGCACTGAAAAATTTGCTAGAAAACGAGACCAATACTTTTAAGTTTTTTTTAGATCATGCCATAGATAGTATGCAGGCGACTTTTTTATATCTAGGACGGTAATAATATTTTTTTGTTCAGACACAGATAATCCGTAAGAAATAGAACAGAGCAGCATTTGGCTGGCTAAGGTTATCTGCAAAACAAGTCACATTTTTTTATTCAGTTCTGCTTCTATATATTTAAAAAAATATTATTTATGGTTCGGTTGACTTGATCTTTTGTACGTAGTTTCTCCATAGAGAAACATATAGAGTACTTTTCTTTCTGTTATGTAGGCCATGGACAAAAACACTTAGCAAAATTCACAAATAAACGTAGATCAAAGTAGAGGCATTGATCTCTTTATGTACGAGACATGTACATATAAGTACATACACGTTCATAAGCAGATAGATCATTCTTTACGAAGTAGCTTATGATCCTCCTCTTCAACACCGGCGGATGAGGATCGACTATGTTTAAGGTTATGGACTAACTGGGCGTTTACGACGTGAAGTCAAGTTGTGGTGCTGTGTACTTTACGAAAGCCATGTTGATGCGTAGCTGGTCTCAGATGGTGTGTAAAAGCCGGGTACAGCAAGGCCTAAATTTTCTCCGCTACTGAGGAAAGGAGATATAGGTCTATAAGATCCTCCCTTGCTGACTGGAGTCCCAGTTTTAGCAGCGGAACCACTATATTCGCTTGTCACATGGTTGGTATAATTGCAATGGTCAAGGACAAGTTGAGGACCTTGGTGAGGTAGTCTGCCCCCGCTGTACTCAAAGTTAATAGCATCAGCATGCTTATTCTGTCGGGGCCGATGGGTTTGGAGGCTTTAGCTCGATAATCCCCTGAACCTCCTCTCTGGAGAAATCAAGCACAGAGCTGGTGTTTGGCAGTTTGTCGTTTAATTTTGCCGGGTGCAGTGTCAATTGCCGGCTAAAATAATTCTCGCTGTATGAAATTTAAACGACGACACGATGTCGAAACTCTGCGTTAAGTACCTGGTAAGGAGATCTCCGGGATCGGCTAGGCGAAGTAAGTCCCGCCTTGAGGTTTGTAGGTATCTTATGCTTACTAATTTTATATGGAAAAAATACAACTTCGTATATATTTCACTTTATTCTTACTTTAACATTTTTTGAGGTTTCAGTATTTAAGTTTGTTGAAAAGAAAATTTTCATTAAATAAAATATTTTTAATCCATTAACAAACTCGCTTATAATATTGTATTAAATATTTTCATGAGTCATACCACATATTTGGCAATCCTGCCAAAGTAGTCATACCAACAATTTTTTTAGTAAGAATTTATTTATATTGTATTTTGAGCGGGTGAAACGAATGCAAAAACTTCGTATATAAAATTTTATTTCTAAAAGAATTTGCAAAACAAAAAAATTTTAAATTTGAGCACCAAAAATTATTAAAAAAATTTTCATATTCATGTTTACGCTAGTTCATTACAAAAAGCAGCTGTGCTGTTATTGTAATTTGTTGCTGCCTTAGTTCTCGCCAAAAGGATGAGTTGAAAATGTCCCCAAAATGATAGCGAATCGTCCAACTGTAGTGTATTCTCCTCATCAAACACTGTCAAATCGAGCTGCCAGCAACTCTCGTCCACTCACGACAAAACAAGCATTTTTTTCAACAACAATTACAACGTCAACAAAAACGGTCGAAAAAGAAACAGTATCATACAGGACCTAATTCATCGTTCTCGCCCTTCTCCTCGGCATGATATCACGGTGTTCATCCCCACTTCCAGCGTCATACCGCACCAATCTATTACACAGACATCAATCTCAGTATCAATATGACCACAGTAAAACTAGAATTAATGTATTTATTTAGGACAATTTATTTAACATTTCACTTTCAAATTTTAACGTTTGAGAAGTTATCATCAGAAATCAAATTGCTTCAGTATATATTTACTATTAAATTCAAAAGAAAAAATTCGAATACGACTAATTTAGTTAAGACAACATCGCTTTTATGTGAAAACTTTCAGAAACTATCTTTGGAATAAGTGAAATCAAGAGAGGAATTGATAAAAAAAATTCAAAGTCTCATTCATCACGTGGGAATCATTTTCGAAGACCCTTCAGATACTGTTCAAAATCTCGTGATAATCAGAATCGGCTACGTATATATAACTATTAATTTGGAAATAAGGCTAAGAAATCTGAGCAACCATATGCTTTTATGAAAGGCAATAGTTCAACAAACTAAGGTTTTCAATTGTTGCAGCGACAAACGATGGAAATTCAAAGATTTCAACTCGTCGCTAATTTATTTTTAATAAAGAAAACAAATCGAATTTTTTAATTTATATTGAGACAGAAATTTCGAAGCATAAGGCAATTTCGATGCCCACAGTTTCTAAATTTCCGTGTTTAAAAAATTCTGAGATTTGTTTGGTACGATAATTTCAATTTCAATTATTACAAATAAATATAAATTGTGTATTAAGATACTAGCGTGCCTTGCTCCACCAATAAAAAAAATCAAGAAAATCTAATTGAAATTTTGAATTCTCGATTTTTTTTGGAAAAGGAAACAACAAAAAAATGATTTAAAATTTTTTTCCAAACTTTTTTCATTGAGTCGTTAATTGAACGTGCCCTATACCTGACGTGCTTTATCGGCTAGTATATTACACCATATAGTTTGATTTTACAAATACTGACTAACAATTCTTCTGAAATGAATGGAGCAGGAGAAAATGAAAAATATGAACAGACAAATTATAAGTGGCAAAAGAAAATACAAATTATTATACACCCAAATCGATTTGATATTCTAAGTGTTTATGACGATGCCCTGCAGGAGGCTTGTGGGGATAAAAACGTGGAAGTGAACGAAGAAGAGTTGATTATTCCAAAGCCGCCACCTTTAATCATACCTGGAGTTTACAATATAAGTGAAATGATAAACTCTATACTACTTACTACCTCTGTTAAAACTTCAGCAGAACTGGATAATGCAGTAGAAGCTTTTACAAACTAAATCCATGAAGCAGCTTTTGCTGCTGCTCCACAAAAATAAATGAGTTCTCACCTCGTAATCTAATACACGTATCTGCTGAGATCAGAGCATTAATTCAATGTAAACGACGTATACGAAAAAAATGGTCAACTG
The DNA here is from genome assembly GCA_030068015.2 of Neoceratitis asiatica. Classification (NCBI taxonomy): domain Eukaryota; kingdom Metazoa; phylum Arthropoda; class Insecta; order Diptera; family Tephritidae; genus Neoceratitis; species Neoceratitis asiatica. The sequence goes on from CM061529.1 coordinate 1,183,958, forward strand.
ATAGAAATCCTATAGATAAAACTACTCTAAATAAAGCTACTAAGGAGCTAAAAGAAAAATTGAAAGAGTTTAGAAACAAATATATTTCGAAAAATATTAAGAGTTTAAATTACCGACAAATTGACGACCTGTACCTATAAGAGACAGTAATAACGTTTGGCGTAGAACAGACAAAAGCAAAGCAAATGCATATGCTAATCACCTCTTTTAGTAGCGGCGGCAGCAACAACGATGCTGAAATATTAGAATTTCTTAATGCACCATGGGAATTATCTTTACCAATGAGTTCCATTAGACATTATATCTAATTCTCAAGTATATCTAATAAAGTATATTAAATCCTACTTAACAGAAAGATTATTTTATGTAAAGATAAATAACGAAACACTTTATTATTACTTTAACATTTTGTGAGATATGTGAATGCTGGAGTAGCACAGGGAAGCGTGCACGGTCCTCTACTTTACACCATTTACACATATGACATACCTGTAACAGAAAATTTATTAATTGCCACATATGCCGATGACACCGCAATACTATCGTCAAGCCAGGCTTCAATAGAAGCAACTAACTTAGTCCAACAAGAATTAAATAAGATACAGAATTGGCTAGTTAGGAAAGTGAGGGCAAATGTAAATAAGTCTGTACACGTTTTATTTACATTAAGGAAAAGCAAGAGCCCTCCATTGTTTTTAAATGGGAATGTTATTCCTAAACATGATAGCGTTAAATACCATTTAGACAAACGATTAACATGGAAAAAGCACATAAAAACTAAAAATAATTGAAATAAAAACTAAACAACTTTATTGGCTACTCAGACATAAAGCGCAGTTATATTTTTTTAAATAAATTACTATTATATAAAGCCATATTGCTAGTAACTCAAATATTGCAATTTTACAAAGATACCAGTCAAAAACCCTGAGACTAATTACAAGTGCCCCTTGGTTCATCTCAAATAAAGCAATTCATTCAGATCTGAATATGTTATTTATTAATCTCGAAATTAAAAGATTTAGCACAACATACTTACGCAGGATCAGCTATCACGATAACCCTTTGGCAGTAATGCTACTGGATGAAAGCAATGAAACTATTAGGCTCAAAAGACATCATGTTCTAGATCTTTCATTTAGAACTTAATTATGGTAAAAATGGACAAATAAAATTATTATTATTGTATTTTATTATTGACCTCACGGGAGATCAATAATATAAGTTAAATTGTTATTTTGTTATATAATTTGCTTATTATTTCTTTTTAAATAGATTGCAAATAATATATATTATAAAAAAATTCTGTTGATATTTGCTTGTAGTGGTGGTGATTTTTCTTTTGTATTTTTGATTGCTGATATAGCGATACCGATCATAGGAGCTGATTTCTTATGTAAATATGACCTTTTTTTGTTATTTAAAACAAATGTTTAGTAGATCCATTAACAAATATATCAGTAAACACAATTTCGTATTTTTATAATGTTCTTCCAAATTTTTTTTTACAGTAGATGAGCAATACACAAAGTTCTTAATGAAATTTCCTTATTTATTGTTAAACCAGATTATTCAAAGCCCGTTAAATATACAACAGTTCACAGACTTGGAATAGAAGGCTATCTTACCTTTTCTAAACTACGGCGCTTAGATTCTATCAAATTCAAAGTGACTAAAACAGAATTTGATCAATGGCTGTGTATAAAATCCAATCGGAATTTTCTCTATTTGTTTTATTTTTCATTTTTTCATTGAGTTATGAGCCAGAACATGGCGTTGACACTTAATTAAGATTTTCCTAATAAATCTATTTCAATGAACTGCAATTTCCAAATATAAACATTCATCGATATCTATATATATAAAAATCAATGCAAATTTTGATGAAAGCCTATAACTTGAAAACCACCGGATCAAAGTGAAGTTTTCATGAGATTGGAGCAGCCATTCCATGACCATTTTAGTGAACATTGGCCACCTACCCATAAAGTGAAAAAAATGTTAATGAATATAAAATTTAAAAAAATTTAAAAAATTTCTGATTTAAGAATAAAAAATTTTCGATTAAAACAAATATTTTGAAATTTCTTCATACAAAGCTAGCATTTTACATTAGATTATCTAGATTTTTTTTAGGTATCGCAAAGTACGCTAGCTACTTATGCTTACATACATACACATTTAATCCCCTCTTTGAATATACTCAGCTGCAAACCCACCTAAAATATTTGTTTAAATTTTGTATATTTTAAATGTTTACGACAGAAAAATTTTTTTTGAAATGGAAAAAATATAAAGTATATTTTGCAATTGTTATTGGCATATTTAAAAAAGTTTAACGCGATCTTAAGTTTCATTTAAAATAAAACAAAAACTAAAAAACAAAAAATTTAGTGCAGTACCACTGAAAAGGTTTAAGTGCTAAAAATATGTTTGTATAAACAAACATACATGGGTGCCGTTGTCAAAGTGCTGGTTAAAATACAGTATGAAATATATATTACACATACATAAAGTGGTTTTTACATATATAAAAAAGAAAACACTTAATTGTTTACTGTGGCCTATAATTGTTTGTGGTTATAAGTTATGAGCTTTATTCGAAATGCCTATTTGTTTGTTTCTCGAATTGAAAATTTTTGGTATACAACAAACAAACATATATTGTATAAAGCAGAAAAGGTATGTTGTGCGTGGGGAAAATATAATTATTTAATCATATATTTTAAAATATCAAATAATTACAAAATTATACCTTATATAACATTAACACTAACTTACCTTTACCCGAAATATATAAAAAAATTAAATGCTTACCTAACCTGTATAATTTTAAGAATGACAATTTTCCACCATAAATTATATTTTGTAGATTGTGCAGAATAATAAATGGGCAAGTGCATTTACTCGTACATACAAAGCAAAGTTGTACATAGAATATATCAAAATCAATACTGACTAAAATTAAATTACACTTAAATAAAAAAAAAAGCCGTAAGATCTAATATACGTAATCACTTTAATACGGAAGAGTAAGAAACCCAACAGCAACCACAGCAACAATAACATTTACAACAAGAACGGAGTATAACAAGAGACAAGACACAGGAACACCAGCACCACAAGCCGAAGGAATCACCAAAAGTCCCAAAAATCTCTTTAAAAAACAAAAGCGGTTTGTAAAGGGTGTTTTTTATAGAGGTATAGAACTTTAAGTTGCAATAAAACAACGATGGATTATTCGATTGACATGAATTTTATTTATCCGAAAAATAATCTTGTGGCATTACATTTTAAATATGATTTCTGGCATATGACCGCCACGGCCGGCGCGGATGTAGTCCAATCTGCACGTCCAATTTTCGATGACTTTTTCCATCATTTGTGGCCGTATATCGGCAATAACACGGCGAATGTTGTCTTCCAAATGGTCAAGCGTTTGTGGCTTATCCGCATAGACCAATGACTTTACATAGCCCCGCAGAAAGTAGTCTAGCGGTGTTAAATCACAAGATCTTGGAGGCCAATTCACAGGTCCAAAACGTGAAATTAGGTGGTCACCAAACGTGTCTTTCAATAAATCTATTGTGGCACGAGCTGTGTGACATGTTGCGCCGTCTTGTTGAAACCACATCTCCTGGACATCATAGTTATTCAATTCAGGAATGAAAAAGTTAGTAATCATGGCTCTATACCGATCACCTTTGACTGTAACGTTCTGGCCACCATCGTTTTTGAAAGAGTACGGCCCAATGATTCCACCAGCCCATAAAGGGCACCAAACAGTCAGGTTTTCTGGATGTAACGGTGTTTCAACATACACTTGAGGATTACCTTTACTCCAAATGCGGCAGTTTTGTTTGTTGACGTAGCCATAGCCATTCAACCAGAAGGGCGCTTCATCGTACGTAGTGCGTTCATGGACGTAGTGCGCGGTACGTTTTCCGCACAGAACCATTATTTTCGAAATAAAATTGCACTATTTGCAAGCGTTGTTCAGGCGTGAGTCTATTCATGATGAATTGCCAAACCAAACTGAGAATAAATCACTTGAAAGCTGCTAAATCGGTCGCCATCTTGAAAAGTAATGCCAACTTAAAGTTCTATACGTCTATAAAAAACACGCATTACTATTATTGCCAGAAGCCAAAATAAGTCACTTTTTTCTCACAAACTAAAATTATTTTAGCGGATTTACCGAACTGTGTTTCATACATCATATACAGCGAGGTATTCAAGTTTCCAAAAATTAAAATGTCATACGAATTTTGCGCAAACCCCCAAAATCCGCTTAACTATAAAATTGAAATTTCTCAGTTATATATTTTAATTTATAATATATATAAATGTCGCTAATCATATAAAATATCAACTTTCTTTGACATTTTTTATATTTTGAGGAGTGAACTCCTTTATTCTGTTCATAAGATGCGACTGAATTCTTAATTTTAATTTGCTTAACATTAAACCTTAACCTCTAAAACAGTTGCCACTGTTGTCCTTTCCCACGGGAAATGTTAGTGCGGGATCAGCCCTTTTCAATTGCGTGTGCGAGGTGGCCTTCAAATGGAGTATTGTTTTACATATAATAATTGAGCTATGCGATTTGTGAATATGTAACATACCACCCTTAAATTCGAACGTCCTCTTTCGGCACGATATTATTCCTTCATAAATATTGAATGTTAGTAGTTTCGTTAGTTTGAAATTTTTTTATAGACTCTAATGAGAACATTTCTTCTAATTTGTTGTTTTTTGACAATTATACAATTCCGTCTATTTCTATACCAACATTATATTTTATAAAGTTGCACCATTAACTTTTAAACTTTCATTATTGATTTTTATGACATTATCGAATAGGTTTAAAAATAGTAAATCACTTGAAATTTCTTAGACTGATTTTATATGTCCTTATTAATTTTAGGACAGTTTTCGATTTTACTATTTAGTAATTAGTAAATGTTTTTACACATATCATTTAATATATCTTCCTCTGTATTTTGAGAGCAAAAAGCTAAATTATTATAGCATTTACAATTACTTTATGCACCATATACTTTATTTAGACATAATAGTATTAATTTAAAGTTTATTTTATTAATTATTTCATTTTATTTACTGGTCGTATTTCTATAGACCTATATTCATCTTTTTCTGTTGAGGGTAAACTTATAATATAAATTAAGCAATTTTCATTTGCCGCCAGTTTGACTTTTGCGATTTCTAGCGCATCATCAATATTAAAAAAGTGGTACATTTTCATTTTCCATAAATTTTCTTGTTATATTCATTTCTTTATCTGACAATATAAATGAATTTACTATAGTGGCTTTGGCCCAATGAATTGCATAAGCTTCTTGTTTTTGTCTGAGCCTTTGTATGATTGTTATTGTTCAGGGTGGGTAAATATTCTACGTCCAAAGAATGATTCGACCGGTTTCCGTCCTGTAATTGAATGTATTAAGTAATTATATTCGTATACTGCTCTGTCTAGTAATTCTTCAAATGTATTAAAAGGAACTTCAAATTTGTTACTATCCTATTATTAAAAATATTTGGATCTTGAAAACGCCTATTTTAGCTTCTGCTACTATGCTTGATTTTCCTGACCTATATAATGGCAATAATTTATTTTTCATTAACTGCATAGTGTGCTTTTGTTTTATTTAGGGTTCGAGAAATGAAAGTTATTGGTTTTAATTTTTGTTCTAGTACTGCGCCTATGGAATATTTGGAGGCGTCTGCTGTAAGATCAAATTCCAAATTATAATTGGGAAATTGCTGTATTACATCTTTTGAAATAAGAGCAGATTTTATTTGATCGAAGCTTCTTTTGCTTCTTCTCTTCATTTGATATTATTTTTTTTTTGAAATATTTTCAGAAATTCTGTTTTCTCTCAGTAAATTTGTAAGTAGTTTTGCCAATTTCGCGTAGTCAGGTGCGAATAGATATTTTGGTAAAATTCATTAATTGTTAATCGTCTTTAAATAAGACATGTCATTTGGCATTCAAAGTACCAATGTCTCTTTTATATGCGTAATATATTGCTAAGAAGCGAGACATTTCTGCCCAGTCAAAAAGTATTATACGACTCTAGTGCGATATTGGTTTTTCTCTTTTTCTAATAACTAAATTCTGACTCACTTCAGGGATTTGGTCCATTTCACTTATATTGTTAACATACCTGTCTTCTATTATTTGGTCCGTGAGATTTTTATTTGTACCATTATTTATGCGCATCGAACATACTCGCACCTACTCACAATCTATGCTTATATCCAAATCATACTAATTTTTTGCAATTTGCCCCTTTCCCGGTCCCTGGTCCAGTTCTGGGAAAACTAAGTTATTTCTTTCAAGCGTATCATCTTATTATTTATTCAGTATTGGGTTTCCGCCACACGAAAGCCATTCCATCTTAGCCGGAAGGGTTGAACTTCGATTCGGCAGCAAAAATTTCTGCGTTCCAGAAGTCAAAATCCTTGGTTGAAAGCTCCCTGGCAAAGGCAACACGGCTTAGTTTGCTTTTTGGCTAATGGATGGCTTTCTTCGGTATACTCCGCCATTGAAGTCGTGCGCGCGTAGTATCCGTCGAACAGTTTCAGCACATAATTATTTACCTAACTCCTCCTGAACCTCTGTGGTTAATTTCGGATCTGATAGTCTGGGATTTTCTTTAATTTCACCAGTTAAGTGAAGATACTAAGGGAACATATCCCCGCGCTTCGGAAATTTTGAGAAGTAAAGCATATGTTAACGATCATGTTATCCAAGTACTCAAATAAGCCGGATTTCCGTTAGAAAAAATCGCAGCAAACAACAGGTTGCTGAAAGACATCCCTCAGTCTGATCTTCTAGACAAAGAATTTCTCAAATTCCAAGAGGCAAGCTCTAAAAAAAACCTTGGAAAAAATTTAATGCTCTCACTGACACGTTTTCGTACTCAGCTGACCCACTCAGACTCAAACACTACCACGAAACGACAGAGCCTCTCATCTGTCGAGAAACTTTTGCACCCGCCAGTAAGGCTATTTCATATAAGAATAACAGCGAAAACTCTCCTCCAACAACTCCGGATGGAAGAAACAGAATTTGTGCTTGCATTTATCTATGAGTCCATGAAGGTGAAGTTACAACCTCTCAGCTGCTCACAGCTAAGAGTAAACTTGCGCCCCTACAAACCGTTTCTCTCGCAAGACTGGAATCCTGAGGCGCAGTTCTGCTCGCGAAATTAGTGAAAAAATTCGATCCTCTTGTAATCTCATATTTCATGAACTAATTTTGTGGGCAGACTCCTCCATTGTATTAGCATTGCCGTGGACATGGAATACTTACGTAGCAAAGAGGACGGCCCAACTTCTCGAAAATGTCAATAATGCTACTTGCCGATTTGTTTCTAGCGCTGACAACCAATCTGATTTAGGTACGAGGGTAGCTATACCCTAAGATCTCGTCCGTGATAATTCACGGTTCTACTCCGCCTTCTTCTAGTTCAACTCTATTACACGCAGAAATCGGCTAATGATTCGCAAATCCAACAGGAATACTACATCCTTCGACTCCGCCAGAAAATCAAGTCATGCATGTTTTGATGCAAGAGGTACATAATTTATAAGATAAAGATGAGCTCGCAATTAACAGCAGCCCCAACGTTCCACATCCTCGCTCCCTTTTCACACTACTGCTGTCGATTTTGCTGGGCTATTCTTCGTGAAAAACTCTCCGCCGAGGATATCACACCAGAGCATACGTATGAGTATTCGTATGCTTCTTCAGAAAGGAAGTGTGCTCCAATGTAAGGACAGAAGCATTTAAGGCAGCATTCGGGCGATTTGTTGGACGAACAAAAGAAATTATGCTCCCTTCTGGAGGAAGTCTCAGACAATATCGGAAATCAATATGCCATTCAAGGACTCATATGGCAATTTATCTCCCTATGTTTTGCATAAGGGAGGACTTTCGGAAGCGGCAGTGGAAAGCTTCAAAACTCATTTCACTAAATTCGATAGAACCCAATAATTTACTTTCGAGGAGCTCAATACTCTCCTGATACGTATCAAAGCAGTACTGAATTCCAGAACACTTTCGCCAATGTGCCAAGATCCAGAGGATTTGAAGGCCCTAGTTCGAGGGCGCTTCATGCCTCTCAAAATTAATCACTAATTAAAAAATTACTCGTCATTTCAGCAAGCGCTAGAAAAACGAATACCTGCAGCAACTTCAAAAACGTTACAAATGGAAATTACACAGCGCAATTTGCAGTTGAGTTTATTGAAAAAGGGAATTGAAAGTGTGGTGAGTACGCAGGTAAGTATTCGGTTTGGAATTCAGGTAAGTACATATAGGTGTAACTCAATGAGGTCGCCGTCCATGTCTTCAACAGATCGGAATTTGTAGACCATCAAATTCTCTTGTTGGTACCAAAGAAAGAGAGTTATGACACTATCAACACTATAAATGTTGTAGATCGTTTTCCTATACCTCATATACACGATTTTAATAAGACTATTAGAAAAAAGATATTTTCAAAACTAGATTTAGTTCGAGCAAATCATGAATTTCCCATAGCAGAAAAACATGCTATAAAATAGAAATTACTTCACCTTTTGGCATTTTTGAGCTCATTCCAATGTGTTCTGGATTTAGGAAATCAGAACAGACGTTTCAAAGACTCATCAACGAAGTAGTTGGTAAATTACATTTTGTTTTCGCGTACATTGATAATCTGTTAGTTGCAAGTGAGAGTGAGGGAAAAGATTTTAATGATTTATGTGTACTTTTCTAGTATCAACATTTTTGGAAATAGCATAACTGAAATAGGAATTCGACTTACGAAAAATAGGGATGAAGCTATTCAAAATTTTGAAAGGTCAAAGTCAATAAAACAAACACCAAACTTATTCCTATGGTCAATTATTACCATGATATATTTCAAAAATTGCAGAGTTTACTGGTGTAATAAATGACTTAATTAATAAAACTTCTAAAAAAAAGGAGAGACAACTTTGGTTTGGGATGACAAACCGATTTAAAAATTTGAAAATATTAAAGAAAAGTTTGCATCTAAGATTTTGATAAATCATTTTAGTAAAGATTCAAGACTTTCTTTAACTTTAGATGCTTCCAATAGTTGCAGTTGGTGGTGTTGTGCAACAATAATTCAATAATCAGTCTGAACAACTTTTTTATTTTTTCGAATAAACTTTCTCCAGCAGAATAAAGTGCATTTGACAGAGAATTTTAAGTAATTTATTTGAAAATTAACTATTTTTGGTATCTATTAGAAGAACGACAATTTACTGACCATAAGTCCTTCACTTTTACGTTAAATTCCAAAACCGAACGTAGTTCATAGCAGATAAGGCATGTTGAGTTTATTACACAATTTACATGTACTTTACAGTATATTAATGGCAAAGCAAATGTTGTTGCTGGTACTTGTGATGTAGAAGCAATACAAAATTTTGAAATTAATTTTAAAATTTTATCAAACGAACAGCAACAAGATAACGAAAAAAAAGCCTTTCGGAATACCAAACCAGTTAAAGCTCCCGTTTTATTGAAAAATTTATATAAAAAAAACATAAACAGTAAGTGGTCAACGACGGAAAAGGGTGAGACAACCAAAACGAAAACAGGGTCAACGGTACAGACTGGTATTGATCGATACACAAATACCACAAACGTAAAGAGGTAATCAAGTCCATAAAAAAAATATAGCAATGCAAAAAAATATATACCGTGGGCTACACTATGGATGCTTGTGACATTACATTTAATGGTAACAGATTTGCCTCACTAAGCAATGAAGAATATGAAACGCAGCCACCAATATCAAGCCTCCAAAAAAAAAAACTAATTGCGGGAACGCAACTTGCTTGTATCAAACCTAGCAAAACTAATAGGTACCAAGAATTTCCATATCGTGCCGCTTAAAAAGGGTAACATAGATGAGACGGAAATAAAACTATACTGCTAAAAGCACTTTCGAGAAGAAGTTACATTTCTCTCAAAGAACAATGAGAATTATTACCCTTACCGGCTGAAGAGCTCAAAAGCTCTGATCTTTGTTATTGAGTGAATTGAAGCTTCGGTTGACTCAAGTGATCTTTGTTATTGAGTGAATTGAAGCTTCGGTTGACTCAAGTGAAATAAAAGAAGCTCTAACGCTCTATGCTCCCGAGCTCAACTCAAATTAAAAACAGCAAGACGCAACCAATTTATAGTCTAAAATACTTGTTTCACCGCAGAACCTCGCTGGATGGTCCACAATAATATATAAACCTAAAAGGTCGACAGTTATATAACACGGTCATGAGTACAAAAATATATTAGATTTTAGTTTATATGTTGGGCCAATATGTGTTTAATTTTTTGTGTTTTATATTTTGAGCTTTGCGGCCGTAAATTTTAAAGCAAAAACTGTTTTCTTTTCTGCCTCCTACGCGTTTCGATACATTTTGTATCTTCTTCAGGGAGTCTATTTATTATAGAAAACATAATTACATAGTTGTCAAAATACATACAAAGACATTTCTTCCAAACATACCTAAACAGAACTGATAAAGAAAAGGCAACTTGTTTTGCAGAGCATCTCAGTATGGTATTCCAGCCAAACTCTGCTACAGATAATGCACCTCCCCTGCTAAATCATAGTGTTGCAAGATACAATGCTTCTTGCGGAGCATCTTTTTCAGAGCTAAAAAGGATTGGTGTCGTCCTAGATCCAAAAAAAAAATCTCCTAGATGGCGCTTTGTGGTTTTGCGTATTGATTTTTTTTTTACCAACAAATGTAGGGACCTACATTTTATTCTAAGCCGCATCCTAACGGCCGATGGATTTTTATGAGCAGCTTTTATTTCAAGTCAGAAATACATTCGAAGGGCTTGACAATCCGTACCGAGGGGACCCATTACAGTCATAAAAGTGCTAGGGAAGCCCCTTAAACTAATTGAAGAATGGTTAGCAAAATGGCGCATAAAGGTCAATGGAAGTAAGTGCTAATATAACATTTTTACATAAGTAAGCTAACGATATCACATACTTCGAAAATCACTTAGACAGGCGCTTAACCTGGAGACGATATATCTCGGCTAAAAAAAAATTCAGCTTAAACTTAAAGTCAGTCTGCATTACCTTACAAGGAGAAAATCTGTATGTGCGTGTAGGGAATCCAATTATGGGGTTCAGCTTGAGCGACAAATATTGATATTTTATAAAGATTCCAGCCTAAGACTCTAAGAACTATGACGAGCGAACCATGATACATTCGTAATGAAAACATTCAAAACCTAAACATCAAAAAGGAGGTAGAAATTGTTAAACAAAGAAAAAACCTTTATGTTATTTATTATGTTATTATGTTTAGTTTAGTTAAAATGTTTTATTACTTGTTGTGAGGCTTCCGATATGGAAGTAGATTGAGTAAGTAAATTAAATGTTAGAAAATATCTGGTGCGAATGTTCAGGTGATTATCCTAGAATATTCGTTCCAAATACTTTACGCAAAATAGTTTGTAATAAGTTAAATAATATTTCGCTTTCGGGTACTAAAGCTACCCTCCTATTATTCATCAAAAAGGTTTCTTGGCCCAATAGGAATAGATAAGTTATTACTTAGTCCATGGAATGTTATCAGTTGTCAAAAATTAAAAATTGATATGCAAACGAAGTTTATTTCTGAGTAAAATTCCAATTCGAATGAAAAGATTTGAACACATTTTTTAGATATTGTGGGACCTTTAACTGTATCAAAGTTTTGGTCTGAAGCATATTTCTACACGACAGTTGTGAATAAATTTTTTATAACCCCTGATTAGCGCAGTCGATTTTCTTCTAAATGGTTTTCAGAATTAAAAAAAGTTATTAGGAAACCATCCCATTACATGAGGAAAATACTCTTCATGCCATGCTCAGGCTAATTTCCTTTCTTCTGATTTGCCCATTTACTTATTTTGCTGAGATAAATTTTGGGGAAATCCATTTACAGGACAAAAAAATTCAATTTTTTTATAGAAACACAAGTTTTTGCTTAAAATAATATATTATTAACCGCAAACTAAACAGCTTATAAATACCTTTATTTAGGTATATAAATTGTAATATAAATTTTCTTAAATACAAGTATATTCGCGTACAGTGGCAACCACTTAAGTGTTCTAACTAACAGTTAGTGCAAAAAAAAACATATGAAAAGGGTGTTTTTATAGAGGTATAGAACTTTAAGTTGCAATAAAACAACGATGAATTATTCGATTGACATGAATTTTATTTATCCGAAAAATAATCTTGTGGCATTACATTTTAAATATGATTTCTGGCATATGCCCGCCACGGCCGGCGCGGATGTAGTCCAATCTGCATGTCCAATTTTCGATGACTTTTTCCATCATTTGTGGCCGTATATCGGCAATAACACGGCGAATGTTGCCTTTCAAGCGTTTGTGGCTTATCCGCATAGACCAATGACTTTACATAGCCCCAACAGAAAGTAGTCTAGCGGTGTTAAATCACAAGATCCTGGAGGCCAATCCACAGGTCCAAAACGTGAAATTAGGTGGTCACCAAACGTATCTTTCAGTAAATCTATTGCGGCACGAGCTTTGTGACATGTTGCGCCGTCTTGCTGAAACCACATCTCCTGGACACCATAGTTATTCAATTCAGGAATGAAAAAGTTAGTAATCATGGCTCTATACCGATCACCATTGACTATAACGTTCTGGCCACCATCGTTTTTGAAAGAGTACGGCCCAATGATTCCACCAGCCCATAAAGGGCACCAAACAGTCAGGTTTTCTGGATGTAACGGTGTTTCAACATACACTTGAGGATTACCTTCACTCCAAATGCGGCAGTTTTGATTGTTGACGTAGCCATTCAACCAGAAGTGCGCTTCATCATTAATGGACGTAGTGCGCGATACGTTTTCCGCACAGAACCATTATTTTCGAAATAAAATTGCACTATTTGCAAGCGTTGTTCAGGCGTGAGTCTATTCATGATGAATTGCCAAACCAAACTGAGAATAAATCACTTGAAAGCTGTTAAATCGGTCGCCATCTTGAAAAGTAATGCCAAATTAAAGTTCTATACCTCTATAAAAAACACCCTTTATTAATTTTTACTAAAATAATCCTGCAAGGGTTACTTATAACGGTTGCAATGGCTTTTTTTTTAACATCTGCCTTTTTCCACCATGTTACCGAAAATATAAGTGTATATCATTAAAATCAAGAAAATAGGGCGACCTCGCCTACTTTTTCATTTCCTTCTACCTTTACCTAGGTTATTGCTGCTGTATAACCCGCTGGGGATTCCGCGCGTTGGTGGTATTGTAGTAACCGCGAAAATATTCCCCAAAACGACTTTTGGCGAATCGAAATTTCGTACCAAAACAAACAAATAGCCGATTGAATTTAATAAAAAATGAAAAATGTGCAAGCGTAAGTGAATTTTAGAAATAAATATAAATAATTTTGAAGATGGTGCAGTGATTTGTTAAAAATTTAGGTAAGAAAGATTAAGGAAGGAATATGTAATAAAGTAATGATAAGGTTTTTGCATTTATATAAAATACATGGCGATGAGAGAAAATGTTGCTGAATGCACAGATGCCCCTTTCGTTTTGCCCTCGGTATTGTCACTGCAAAAGAATTTCGGGAATGGATGTGAACCTTTTTTTAAAATACCTATAGTAAATGGTTAAAGACTAAGAAAGGGACATTAAAAATTAAGTTATTATGTGAATTTAGTTTAAGTCCAGTGCAAAAAGTGTTTTACGGATTAAGAGAGTGTATGGTAAATTGTATCAAAACTAGTGTACATTTTGTCAATGCATTTGTTTACAACAAAATCTATGCATTTTTATATGAGTGTGCATATATTTTGTTAACATCAAAATTCCATATACATATAAGACTGAAGCTGAAATGAAAATTACGTTTAATCCTTCTCCATTCATACTCCAGTTAAACACAAAGCTTAAGGAGCATGTACATAAACTAATGATTTAGAAGAATCAATTCAGAGAAGTCGTGCGAGAAATTATTTTTATTGGATAATAGTTTCGCAAACTCGTGCATATTTAAAATTTATATTGTTTTATACATACATAATTAATATAAACATAATTAATTTTTATATTTCTAATAAACTTTTCTCTTATTTCATATCTTTCCAATATTCACTCCGATATTGATTTAAAAATCATATAAATTAAAAATTATTAAATTAAATATGAAATCTTAAGAACCTCTTATGTGTATTTTCATTTTATTCTTTTCCATATGATTATCGCATTGATGAAGAAGCGAAAATAGCAGATACGCATATATATTAGTCTTTAATTAATTAATTAAGCCCAACGTTAACCCTCCTCCCGCCCAACCGACACGAGGGGCACCATCCGCATAACGTACGGAATTTGCCGAATCATGAAGTTTTGAATGAGTTAAGAGTTTTAGAAAGTCGAGATAAAAATGCTCACCTACAGAAAACAAATTCATCAGCTGAAATAAAAGATTATTTATACTACAATAGAAAATTAGTGAATTACTTGTTAAGAGAAGTTAGTATAGTATTTTTCGTTACGAAAAGTGAGTCTGTCAAGTCGAATATGCTGGAATAGCAATTGAAATCTTGACATAAACGGCGAAACGGTTCATATAATTCAAAATTTATTTTATAAGATTTTAAGAATATTGGTCCAAATTGTCGTAATCGTCTACTTCACCTAAGAGAAATGAACTGCAAATCAGTCCATTTAGAAGCTTGAATAAAAAATTATTCCTAAGATTTCTCTGCCTCTAGAAAGTGTGGGCAAATGGCGCAAAGCGAACATCAAAAAATGTTTTTGAACGGACTCAATTTTATCAGAATGAATTTTACTATTACGGTTCCACACAACCGAAACGTACTCCAATATTGGTCTTACTAATGACGTAAAAAGTATGTTCGCAATGTAAGGGTCTCTGAATTCTTTAGACCACCGCTTTACAAAAAATTACATACTTGCTCTAGACTATAGTTGTTTATTGTGTAAGCTGGTGATTGAACATATTTTAGTGTAAATAGAATGGTTTTACATTTGTTAAGGTTAAGAGGCATATCATTGTCATTACAAGTTACTAAATTGTTCAAATCGGTATGTAAAAAACGTCTTTCATTAATTGAGGTATATGCAGCGAATGTCAGATGAAAGAGAGTAGCCAATAACTGGCATGATTTAGAGCGTAAAACGAGAGCCTTCGTTATCGATAACAATTCGATTATTCCAGGCTTTCGTTGCGAGAAGCCGAAAGTATATAAGGGCGACACAAAGCTGCAAAGCTAATCAGTCGTAAAGTAAGCGCATTGGTGATTACACTACAGTGAAGTAATAAAAATAGAACATCGTGCAAGTTGTAATACAAGTGATTGTAAATAGTGAAGTGAACTGTAATTGAATTGTGAATTACTAAGTAAAAAAAGACATTAAATAAATTCTTTATAAATAAAGCGGCAGTGGAAAGCTTCAAAACTCATTTCACTAAATTCGATAGAACCCAATAATTTACTTTCGAGGAGCTCAATACTCTCCTGATACGTATCAAAGCAGTACTGAATTCCAGAACACTTTCGCCAATGTGCCAAGATCCAGAGGATTTGAAGGCCCTAGTTCGAGGCCGCTTCATGCCTCTCAAAATTAATCACTAATTAAAAAATTATTCGTCATTTCAGCAAGCGCTAGAAAAACGAATACCTGCAGCAACTTCAAAAACGTTACAAATGGAAATTACACAGCGCAATTTGCAGTTGAGTTTATTGAAAAAGGGAATTGAAAGTGTGGTGAGTACGCAGGTAAGTATTCGGTTTGGAATTCAGGTAAGTACATATAGGTGTAACTCAATGAGGTCGCCGTCCATGTCTTCAACAGATCGGAATTTGTAGACCATCAAATTCTCTTGTTGGTACCAAAGAAAGAGAGTTGTGACACTATCAACACTATAAATGTTGTGGATCGTTTTCCTATACCTCATATACACGATTTTAATAAGACTATTAGAAAAAAGATATTTTCAAAACTAGATTTAGTTCGAGCAAATCATGAATTTCCCATAGCAGAAAAACATGCTATAAAATAGAAATTACTTCACCTTTTGGCATTTTTGAGCTCATTCCAATGTGTTCTGGATTTAGGAAATCAGAACAGACGTTTCAAAGACTCATCAACGAAGTAGTTGGTAAATTACATTTTGTTTTCGCGTACATTGATAATCTGTTAGTTGCAAGTGAGAGTGAGGGAAAAGATTTTAATGATTTATGTGTACTTTTCTAGTATCAACATTTTTGGAAATAGCATAACTGAAATAGGAATTCGACTTACGAAAAATAGGGATGAAGCTATTCAAAATTTTGAAAGGTCAAAGTCAATAAAACAAACACCAAACTTATTCCTATGGTCAATTATTACCATGATATATTTCAAAAATTGCAGAGTTTACTGGTGTAATAAATGACTTAATTAATAAAACTTCTAAAAAAAAAGGAGAGACAACTTTGGTTTGGGATGACAAACCGATTTAAAAATTTGAAAATATTAAAGAAAAGTTTGCATCTAAGATTTTGATAAATCATTTTAGTAAAGATTCAAGACTTTCTTTAACTTTAGATGCTTCCAATAGTTGCAGTTGGTGGTGTTGTGCAACAATAATTCAATAATCAGTCTGAACAACTTTTTTATTTTTTCGAATAAACTTTCTCCAGCAGAATAAAGTGCATTTGACAGAGAATTTTAAGTAATTTATTTGAAAATTAACTATTTTTGGTATCTATTAGAAGAACGACAATTTACTGACCATAAGTCCTTCACTTTTACGTTAAATTCCAAAACCGAACGTAGTTCATAGCAGATAAGGCATGTTGAGTTTATTACACAATTTACATGTACTTTACAGTATATTAATGGCAAAGCAAATGTTGTTGCTGGTACTTGTGATGTAGAAGCAATACAAAATTTTGAAATTAATTTTAAAATAAGAATATGAAACGCAGCCACCAATATCAAGCCTCCAAAAAAAAAAAAACTAATTGCGGGAACGCAACTTGCTTGTATCAAACCTAGCAAAACTAATAGGTACCAAGAATTTCCATATCGTGCCGCTTAAAAAGGGTAACATAGATGAGACGGAAATAAAACTATACTGCTAAAAGCACTTTCGAGAAGAAGTTACATTTCTCTCAAAGAACAATGAGAATTATTACTCTTACCGGCTGAAGAGCTCAAAAGCTCTGATCTTTGTTATTGAGTGAATAGAAGCTTCGGTTGACTCAAGTGATCTTTGTTATTGAGTGAATTGAAGCTTCGGTTGACTCAAGTGAAATAAAAGAAGCTCTAACGCTCTATGCTCCCGAGCTCAACTCAAATTAAAAACAGCAAGACGCAACCAATTTATAGTCTAAAATACTTGTTTCACCGCAGAACCACGCTGGATGGTCCACAATAATATATAAACCTAAAAGGTCGACAGTTATATAACACGGTCATAAGTACAAAAATATATTAGATTTTAGTTTATATGTTGGGCCAATATGTGTTTAATTTTTTGTGTTTTATATTTTGAGCTTTGCGGCCGTAAATTTTAAAGCAAAAACTGTTTTCTTTTCTGCCTCCTACGCGTTTCGATACATTTTGTATCTTCTTCAGGGAGTCTATTTATTATAGAAAACATAATTACATAGTTGTCAAAATACATACAAAGACATTTCTTCCAAACATACCTAAACAGAACTGATAAAGAAAAGGCAACTTGTTTTGCAGAGCATCTCAGTATGGTATTCCAGCCAAACTCTGCTACAGATAATGCACCTCCCCTGCTAAATCATAGTGTTGCAAGATACAATGCTTCTTGCGGAGCATCTTTTTCAGAGCTAAAAAGGATTGGTGTCGTCCTAGATCCAAAAAATCTCCTAGATGGCGCTTTGTGGTTTTGCGTATTGATTTTTTTTTTACCAACAAATGTAGGGACCTACATTTTATTCTAAGCCGCATCCTAACGGCCGATGGATTTTTATGAGCAGCTTTTATTTCAAGTCAGAAATACATTCGAAGGGCTTGACAATCCGTACCGAGGGGACCCATTACAGTCATAAAAGTGCTAGGGAAGCCCCTTAAACTAATTGAAGAATGGTTAGCAAAATGGCGCATAAAGGTCAATGGAAGTAAGTGCTAATATAACATTTTTACATAAGTAAGCTAACGATATCACATACTTCGAAAATCACTTAGACAGGCGCTTAACCTGGAGACGATATATCTCGGCTAAAAAAAAATTCAGCTTAAACTTAAAGTCAGTCTGCATTACCTTACAAGGAGAAAATCTGTATGTGCGTGTAGGGAATCCAATTATGGGGTTCAGCTTGAGCGACAAATATTGATATTTTATAAAGATTCCAGCCTAAGACTCTAAGAACTATGACGAGCGAACCATGATACATTCGTAATGAAAACATTCAAAACCTAAACATCAAAAAGGAGGTAGAAATTGTTAAACAAAGAAAAAACTGCGTAATCATCCGAAACCTTTATGTTATTTATTATGTTATTATGTTTAGTTTAGTTAAAATGTTTTATTACTTGTTGTGAGGCTTCCGATATGGAAGTAGATTGAGTAAGTAAATTAAATGTTAGAAAATATCTGGTGCGAATGTTCAGGTGATTATCCTAGAATATTCGTTCCAAATACTTTACGCAAAATAGTTTGTAATAAGTTAAATAATATTTCGCTTTCGGGTACTAAAGCTACCCTCCTATTATTCATCAAAAAGGTTTCTTGGCCCAATAGGAATAGATAAGTTATTACTTAGTCCATGGAATGTTATCAGTTGTCAAAAATTAAAAATTGATATGCAAACGAAGTTTATTTCTGAGTAAAATTACAATTCGAATGAAAAGATTTGAACACATTTTTT
This sequence comes from Neoceratitis asiatica, assembly GCA_030068015.2. Classification (NCBI taxonomy): domain Eukaryota; kingdom Metazoa; phylum Arthropoda; class Insecta; order Diptera; family Tephritidae; genus Neoceratitis; species Neoceratitis asiatica. The sequence continues at coordinate 1,202,914 of CM061529.1, forward strand.
AGATATTGTGGGACCTTTAACTGTATCAAAGTTTTGGTCTGAAGCATATTTCTACACGACAGTTGTGAATAAATTTTTTATAACCCCTGATTAGCGCAGTCGATTTTCTTCTAAATGGTTTTCAGAATTAAAAAAAGTTATTAGGAAACCATCCCATTACATGAGGAAAATACTCTTCATGCCATGCTCAGGCTAATTTCCTTTCTTCTGATTTGCCCATTTACTTATTTTGCTGAGATAAATTTTGGGGAAATCCATTTACAGGACAAAAAAATTCAATTTTTTTATAGAAACACAAGTTTTTGCTTAAAATAATATATTATTAACCGCAAACTAAACAGCTTATAAATACCTTTATTTAGGTATATAAATTGTAATATAAATTTTCTTAAATACAAGTATATTCGCGTACAGTGGCAACCACTTAAGTGTTCTAACTAACAGTTAGAGCAAAAAAAACATATGAAAAGGGTGTTTTTATAGAGGTATAGAACTTTAAGTTGCAATAAAACAACGATGAATTATTCGATTGACATGAATTTTATTTATCCGAAAAATAATCTTGTGGCATTACATTTTAAATATGATTTCTGGCATATGCCCGCCACGGCCGGCGCGGATGTAGTCCAATCTGCATGTCCAATTTTCGATGACTTTTTCCATCATTTGTGGCCGTATATCGGCAATAACACGGCGAATGTTGCCTTTCAAGCGTTTGTGGCTTATCCGCATAGACCAATGACTTTACATAGCCCCAACAGAAAGTAGTCTAGCGGTGTTAAATCACAAGATCCTGGAGGCCAATCCACAGGTCCAAAACGTGAAATTAGGTGGTCACCAAACGTATCTTTCAGTAAATCTATTGCGGCACGAGCTTTGTGACATGTTGCGCTGTCTTGCTGAAACCACATCTCCTGGACACCATAGTTATTCAATTCAGGAATGAAAAAGTTAGTAATCATGGCTCTATTCCGATCACCATTGACTATAACGTTCTGGCCACCATCGTTTTTGAAAAAGTACGGACCAGTGATTCCACCAGTCCATAAAGCGCACCAAACAGTCAGTTTTTCTGGATGTAACGGTGTTTCAACATACACTTGAGGATTACCTTCACTCCAAATGCGGCAGTTTTGATTGTTGACGTAGCCATTCAACCAGAAGTGCGCTTCATCATTAATGGACGTAGTGCGCGATACGTTTTCCGCACAGAACCATTATTTTCGAAATAAAATTGCACTATTTGCAAGCGTTGTTCAGGCGTGAGTCTATTCATGATGAATTGCCAAACCAAACTGAGAATAAATCACTTGAAAGCTGTTAAATCGGTCGCCATCTTGAAAAGTAATGCCAAATTAAAGTTCTATACCTCTATAAAAAACACCCTTTATTAATTTTTACTAAAATAACCCTGCAAGGGTTACTTATAACGGTTGCAAGGGCTTTTTTTTTAACATCTGCCTTTTTCCACCATGTTACCGAAAATATAAGTGTATATCATTAAAATCAAGAAAATAGGGCGACCTCGCCTACTTTTTCATTTCCTTCTACCTTTACCTAGGTTATTGCTGCTGTATAACCCGCTGGGGATTCCGCGCGTTGGTGGTATTGTAGTAACCGCGAAAATATTCCCCAAAACGACTTTTGGCGAATCGAAATTTCGTACCAAAACAAACAAATAGCCGATTAAATTTAATAAAAAATGAAAAATGTGCAAGCGTAAGTGAATTTTAGAAATAAATATAAATAATTTTGAAGATGGTGCAGTGATTTGTTAAAAATTTAGGTAAGAAAAATTAAGGAAGGAATATGTAATAAAGTAATGATAAGGTTTTTGCATTTATATAAAATACATGGCGATGAGAGAAAATGTTGCTGAATGCACAGATGCCCCTTTCGTTTTGCCCTCGGTATTGTCACTGCAAAAGAATTTCGGGAATGGATGTGAACCTTTTTTTAAAATACCTATAGTAAATGGTTAAAGACTAAGAAAGGGACATTAAAAATTATGTGAATTTAGTTTAAGTCCAGTGCAAAAAGTGTTTTACGGATTAAGAGAGTGTATGGTAAATTGTATCAAAACTAGTGTACATTTTGTCAATGCATTTGTTTACAACAAAATCTATGCATTTTTATATGAGTGTGCATATATTTTGTTAACATCAAAATTCCATATACATATAAGACTGAAGCTGAAATGAAAATTACGTTTAATCCTTCTCCATTCATACTCCAGTTAAACACAAAGCTTAAGGAGCATGTACATAAACTAATGATTTAGAAGAATCAATTCAGAGAAGTCGTGCGAGAAATTATTTTTATTGGATAATAGTTTCGCAAACTCGTGCATATTTAAAATTTATATTGTTTTATACATACATAATTAATATAAACATAATTAATTTTTATATTTCTAATAAACTTTTCTCTTATTTCATATCTTTCCAATATTCACTCCGATATTGATTTAAAAATCATATAAATTAAAAATTATTAAATTAAATATGAAATCTTAAGAACCTCTTATGTGTATTTTCATTTTATTCTTTTCCATATGATTATTGGATTGATGAAGAAGCGAAAATAGCAGATACGCACATATATTAGTCTTTAATTAATTAATTAAGCCCAACGTTAACCCTCCTCCCGCCCAACCGACACGAGGGGCACCATCCGCATAACGTACGGAATTTGCCGAATCATGAAGTTTTGAATGAGTTAAGAGTTTTAGAGAGTCGAGATTTAAAAATGCTCACCTACAGAAAACAAATTCATCAGCTGAAATAAAAGATTATTTATACTACAATAGAAAATTAGTGAATTACTTGTTAAGAGAAGTTAGTATAGTATTTTTCGTTACGAAAAGTGAGTCTGTCAAGTCGAATATGCTGGAATAGCAATTGAAATCTTGACATAAACGGCGAAACGGTTCATATAATTCAAAATTTATTTTATAAGATTTTAAGAATATTGGTCCAAATTGTCGTAATCGTCTACTTCACCTAAGAGAAATGAACTGCAAATCAGTCCATTTAGAAGCTTGAATAAAAAATTATTCCTAAGATTTCTCTGCTCTAGAAAGTGTGGGCAAATGGCGCAAAGCGAACATCAAAAAATGTTTTTGAACGGACTCAATTTTATCAGAATGAATTTTACTATTACGGTTCCACACAACCGAAACGTACTCCAATATTGGTCTTACTAATGACGTAAAAAGTATGTTCGCAATGTAAGGGTCTCTGAATTCTTTAGACCACCGCTTTACAAAAAATTACATACTTGCTCTAGACTATAGTTGTTTATTGTGTAAGCTGGTGATTGAACATATTTTAGTGTAAATAGTATGGTTTTACATTTGTTAAGGTTAAGAGGCATATCATTGTCATTACAAGTTACTAAATTGTTCAAATCGGTATGTCAAAAACATCTTTCATTAATTGAGGTATATGCAGCGAATGTCAGATGAAAGAGAGTAGCCAATAACTGGCATGATCTAGAGCGTAAAACGAGAGCCTTCGTTATCGATAACAATTCGATTATTCCAGGCTTTCGTTGCGAGAAGCCGAAAGTATATAAGGGCGACACAAAGCTGCAAAGCTAATCAGTCGTAAAGTAAGCGCATTGGTGATTACACTACAGTGAAGTAATAAAAATAGAACATCGTGCAAGTTGTAATACAAGTGATTGTAAATAGTGAAGTGAACTGTAATTGAATTGTGAATTACTAAGTAAAAAAAAGACATTAAATAAATTCTTTATAAATAAAGACTCTGCAAATAAAGTTGGTGACTTTTATTGAACGTACCTGAAAAATTTGGGAAATCATCGAGGTCGATTCATCAAAATCGTAACAATTGGTGTCAAAAGTGGGATTGTTAAATAAAACCCAAAGGATAATAATTGAAAAATGGTCAAAATTCAGGATTTGACGATACCTCCTCTGAAGAGGGAATTGGCAAAGCGTGGATTATATACAACAGGAAATAAAGCAGAGCTACAATCGCCACTGCGAGAAGCAATGGAAGTCGAAGGCAACGACTTGAGCCAGTACGATTTCCATCGGGAGCATGAAGAGATATCCTTGAATGACATAGACAAGGAAGAGGCTGTTGATTCTGCGTGGGAGTTAGAGCCGCCATCAAGTAAGAGTCACAAATCAATGACAACATGACACAAAAGATGGATGAACAGAATGTCAGCATGTCACTAAAGTTGGATGCACAGGATGTCAATATGTCAGAAAAGATGGATGTACAGGATGCCAAGATGTCACAAAAGTTGGATGAATTAGAAGGAACAATCGCACAAATACAGCAAAATCTGCTGAAAGACAATGAAGAACCTAAGGAAAGAGAGGATCAAGTCGAAAAGCGGCAGGACAAAATAGAGGAGCTAATTGAGACCAAAGTAAACAAATTGAAAAGTCGGAAAGATAAGATAGAGGAGCTAATTGAAGCCAAAGTCAACGCATTGAAAGGTCGTGTCCGGGATATGCAGATAAATCGTCTAACCACTCCAGAGACCGCTCCCAAAGTAAAAACACCATCCTTTGACGGTAAAATTCCTTTCTAAGTCTTTAAGCTCGAGTTTGAGAAGACGGCTACAGCAAATATCTGGAGCATAGAGGAAAAATCTGCCGCACTATTCGTTGCGTTGGAAGGACCTGCAAACTATACCCCAATATGATAGAAATGATCACGACGGATTGATGCGAGCCCTGGAAAGACGCTATGGTAGCGAACACAGGAGACAAATTTACAAGATGGAGTTAAAGAAGCGCGACCAAAGATTTAACGAATTTCTACAGGAATATGCTTCGGAAATTGAGAGCTTGGCTCATTTATCCATTGGGGACGCATAGGGGAGCATCTCGAAAGGGTAAAAATGCAAAGATTCATCAGTGGAATAAAAGCCATATACACCAATCGGGAGACATATGCGAACCCAAAGTTAACGTTCGCTGAAACTGTTGCGTATGCTCAATCACGTGTAACGGCGGCACTCATAAGCAGATCAGCATACAAAGTCAATAAAGTGGAGGTTGAAACACCAAAACCTAAATATTGGGAACTCTGAAGTCGATAGAAGGAATGAATCGTTCTGGTGTCGGGAATCAAGTTGGAAATTGCTTTAAATGTGGAAAGCCTGGTCACTTCGCACGCGAATGCAAGACGGGTTCCTACAGACAGGAAGGACAGCGAAAACGAAAGGCTGTGGAAGGTGAACCATCAAATTCTCAGTCGTTAAACTAAAACGAGCCAGTCTGGAGGAACTGTATTAGGGCAATGTCAAGAGGTGGAAGCCATTATCAACTGTAATGATTCATCGGAAAATAGCTCCATTAGCAGAAAGGACATGGATGAAGATATAAATGCATGGATGCAAGGGTTGGGCGACAAGTACAAGCAAAAGGCAAGCCAACTTATCGGCAAATACTCCAACATGTTTGACAATGATGGCAACAAACCAGGCAGGACCAACGTAGCGAAACATTGCATTGATACTGGTGACACTAGGCCAATTCGTCAAGCTCCTCGAAGTGTCCCACTAGTCAAACGTGACGCTGTTGGCCACATGATTAAGGAAATGAGCGAAAGCGGTACTTGTAAAAAGAAAGATGGCCAGTTGCGGTTCTGCGTGGACTATCGGAGATTAAATGATGTCACAAAGAAAGACAGTTATCCTTTGCCCAGGATCGATGATACACTAGACTCGTTAACTGGCACAGAATGGTTTTCAACACTTGACCTTAAGAGCGGATATTAGCAAGTGGAAATTAGTGAAGAAATTAAAGAGAAGACAGCCTTTAGTGTTGGCAACGGTCTATGGCAATTTAAGGTAATGCCACTTGGATTATGCAACGCTCCTGCCACTTTTGAAATACTAATGGACCATGTGTTCAAAGGACTACATTGGAAGACCTGTTTGGTGTATCTGGATAACATCATCGTATTGGGAAAAAGATTCGATGCACATCTGAGTAATTTGGAAGAAGTTTTCCAAATAGCTGGCGCTGGTCTCAAACTAAGTCCTAAGAAGTGCTTTTTATTCAAGAAGGAGGTGAATTACTTAGGTCATCAAGTAACCACGAAGGGCGTTTGTACTGCGAATGAAAAAAATAGAAGCAATTAAGGATTGACCAAGACCCAGGAACTGCATGAATTCAGAAGTTTTTTTGGGCTGTGCACTTACTATCGTCGATTTGTTCCGAATTTATCCAGCGTAGCTCATAGTATCCATGAGCTCACTATGAAAAATAGATCCTTCGGGTGGTAAACTAAACAAGAGGAGGCTTTCCAAGCTTTTAAAGAACGGCTTTGCACTGCACCTATGCTAGCGTAAAAGGTTCCAGGTGCAACATTTATTCTGGACACAGATACTAGGTTAGGGCATAGGAGGTGTACTTTCGCAAATGATTGATGGGCAGGAGAAGATAGCTGCGTAACTCGGAGAGAACTATTAGCGTTGGTGGATTGCATTAAACACTTCCACAAATATTTGCATGGTCAACATTTCCGAGTTAGAACGGATCATGCAGCGCTGAAGTGGCTACTACAGTTCAAGCCTCCCGAAGGGCAGTTAACACCGTGGATTGAGAGGCTGCAAAATTATTACTTCACCATCGAGGACCGCAAGGGTAATACGCATGGAAATGCTGACGCTATGCCCCGTCGACCATGTAGTTTGGAATGTAAGCACTGCTCAAAAGCCGAGGGTAAGGAAGACATAATCGACGTCCGGCTAATGATGATTACACCAGCCGAAGAGTGGGAGGCAAGTCACTTAAGGAAATGTCAGCAGGAAGACCCGGACTTGGAACTGGTAATGCACGGATTGGAGGTGAATAGACGACCAACTAAGGAACAAATGGCTGCGGGAAGTCCCATCGCGAAGGCATACTGGGCAAAATGGAACAGTTTAGAGTTGATATCTGGCTGTTTGCAAAGAGTATGGGAAAGTGAAGAATGTAGCCGGTCCATTCCCTCTGGGCAAGGAAACCAATACGTTCTTGTGGTTATGAACTACTTAGGTAAATTTCCTCAGGTCTACCCAATTCCAAACCAGGAAGCGAAAACAGTTGCGGATGCATTCACTCGCACCTCACTCGTTACCAGGTACGGTGCGCCTATAGAATTGCACTCAGACCAGGGAAGAACCTTAGAATCCGCGGTGTTCCAGGAGATGTGCCTGATACTTGGTTTTCGAAAAACCCGAACGACAGCTCTGCATCCTCAATCAGATGGCATGGTAGAGCGATTCAACCGTACCCTGGAACAGCACTAGCGGAAAGTAGTGGACAAGCTTCAGAATGATTGGATGGACACATACCGCTTTTCCTGATGGGATATCGGTCCGCAGTGCATGAAATAACAGGTCAGCCACCTGCAAGGATACTGTTTCGTAGTGAATTTCGGTTGCCTAGCGATTTACAATTTGGCATAACTGGTGGTGCAAAGAAAATTGGAAAAGAAGCGTCTAGCGTTCTAGAGGAAGAGCTGAGAGAGATACATGCTCCTGTGTGACAGCGAACTCAAATTATGAGTCACAAAATAAAGGCCAGGTATGACAAGGCGATGAACCCCGATTTCTTCTAAAATGGAGATTTTGTGTTGCTGTACAATCCATAACGGGAGAAAGGTTTGTCCCCAAAACTTCAATGCAATTAGGAAGGTCCCTACAAGATCATCAAACGACTAAACGATGTAATGTTTCGAATCCAGACCATTGGAAAGCCAAGAATCAAGATGAAAGTGGTCCACCTAGAGAGGCTTGCAGCGTTTGGAACAATAAATGTGTCTGATCGGGGCAATCAGACTTAGGTGGCAGTGTGGCGAAAATGCGATGCGATTGTCAGATGAAGGTTGATTCAGTAAAATCGTAACAATAAATAACAAGAACAGAATCGGTCCCAGAAAAGGTATCATGAAATAATATTCTTTGAGTCCTGTTAAAGAGATAGGAAGATATCCATTGGAGAAGTCTTATTTGTATTATTATATGATTTACTTTGTCGAATGCTTTACTGAGTCAGTATATATAACATCAGTATTCTTGTTTTCCCTAAATCCATTTGAAACGTGAGTAACAAATTCCAGCAAATTAGTAAGAGTAGATTTGGCTTTGCCACCCATGCTAGGAACTGGAAATTAAAAGAAATATGAAAAAAGTTAATTGGGCAGTAATTATGGCTTAAAAAAGTATAGGTATAGCAGATATCTCTGCTATCTCTCTATAATTTTCAATCGAGAATCTTTTACCATTCCTATGCAACGGAATTATAAATGATATTTTACAAATTTTGCTTGGCGATGACGGTAACCAGTAACTTTAACATCAGGTGTCAGTAAATTACTTTGTTTTAACTTATGTGCTATATACTCTGCATCTCGTTTTGATAAATTGACATGTTTTACCACGTCATCCATCCAATTTTGAGATATTGGTATCATATTTTTGGAAGCTTCAGATATTTCATAATCAGGATCCTACAACTGGTTTTGCAAGTTCGCAGTCCATATAGAAATCGTAGTAGGGCTTGGTGGCCGTGGTACAGGAATAGCATCTGAATGTGCTAACTTTCGCAAACATTTATTCATTTTAAATTTCTTTTATAAGACGCTTTCCGCTACCAAAATCTTCAGACTTTATTTTGCTGTGGTATTGCAAGAGAGCTGACACGAGAATCACAGAAATTGTGATTGGTAAAAATAAACTAAATATATTAATACTATTTTTGCATGAAAACTATCGTAAGAGTTAGGTAAAAGTTAATGTCAAAAATGAGTTACTCGATCCAAAAAAAGCGATATACGAAAGAACCCATCTAAAATTGCTTCATTTGATCAAGTTTTAATCAACTTTTCTCATACACAGGGTTGCCAACTTTAAATAAAAATAAAAATTAAACCTATAGGCCAAAAACCCAGTGTGAGGTTTTGATATGGGAGGGATAAAGTTTCATCTCCATTTGGTTTCATCAATTACAGGTAGTATTTTTTCAACATTGGTTATGGACCCAGCGCACGTAGGCATTTTCGGTTTTGGTAAAATTCAATAGTAAAATCCAGATAAAATAGCGAATATTGAAAAACTTTCCGCGGACAATGGTCGGTACAGCTAATAATATTGGATTTGTCTGAGGTTGTTATTAGAGACTGTCCGACTATTACATTGTGCGTAAAACCAAGGGAACTTATTCATATTAAAGCTAGTGTAACTTTTTTTGCTTGGATGCTTGGCGGATCTTAAATTCGATTTATCGAAAAGACAGTGCTGGGCGTAGTTTCGCTGATTAAAAGGCTAATAAATTTTAAGGTTAGCATGCAGGGCAAGTACGCGACACGTGTTAATGAGTTTTGTTCAATTGTAGATGAACTTAAAGAAGTCAGTGTTATCGTGCCGTATGACTTAGCATCTATTTTGTTACTTTGTAGCCTCCCACAGGAAATGGAGAGCTTTGTAGTGGCTATTGAAAGCTGAAACACTTTACCAAAAAACGATGTGTTGGGATCTAAGAGTTTGGGAACGGAAATTAGTTAAAACGACGAAATTGCGGCTAAAGACGAAAAGGTATTTTTGACTAAGTCAAGAAAGTTCGGTAGTAAACTCTTTGACCACACGTGGTCGAATATAATATGCTTTAAATGCGGCAAAAGAGGGCATATACATTCACAGTGCAAAGTTTTCGTTGCTAAAGAAAAGCAATGACAAAGCATGTTGTTTGTTTGAGAATAGGTCGCACATGTGCAAAGATAAAAAGTATTTAAATGAGCTTGAGCCAAAAGTAAGAAATAGTGCTTGGGTTGAGTACAACAATATATGTAGAAGTCATAGGTTCCGTGGGCTTAAAAATTGAATTTACGAATATTAAATTGCATAACGTGTGGTATGTTCCAGAAATAGTATCTAATTTCCTTTCGATTGGAAAAGCGTTGAAATATGGACATACGGTAAAATTCTCAAAGAATAAAACAGTAATGAAGACTGAAAAAAAGAGAATTTCCTGAGCGCGAAAGTCAGCGATGGTGTATTTGTTGCGAAAACGGAACTAAGAAAAGCGGTGCAAAAAGTAAACGCAATTGTTGAAGCGAAACAGTCTGAGAAATGGAATGAAAGGTTCGGACACGTAAATATGAACGATGTTCGAACGTTATGTTACGTTGTCGTACAAAAAGTGTTTTCCAAAAATGTGTGCGAACCTATGCGTATAAAATAACTTGGTGATGCATTCATTTTTATCACTAAAACAAGAAGTGATTATAAAGAAGAACCCTTTTATTATGAACGAAATATTTTATCAGAATCAAATGATAAAATTAGTCTCGTTGACCGCGATGACGGTGTAACTGAAGATGAACTTGAAAACGTTGACGCCGATGAGGTGTATTCGCTAGACGAATATAATGATCTAGTTGTTACTCGGAAAAGAGGCCGAAACTATTACGTGACGGTGTATTGGTCGTCCGGCGCGGTATCTTCGAAAGAACGCGAACACTGGAAGGCTGCCATGCAATCAGAATTTAATTCACCTTCCAAAAGGGGTACTTCGTTGTTGGTGGACAGACCAGAGCATAAGAACCTTATTGGATGTAGATGGATGTTCACAGCGAAAGCCATCTGGCGAGGTCGACAAATTTAAGGAGCGTTTAGTTGCTCAAGGTTTTTCCCAAAAAACCGAACATTGATTACAACGAAACATATACTTCGGTTGTACGGCATTCGACCATTCGACTTTTGCTGGCACTAGCAGCAAAATATAAGTTGTTAGTTATACACATCGATGTAGCAGCAGCATATTTAAATGGTGATTTGGCAGAAGAAATCTATATGGTGCAACCTCCAACTTTTGAGAATGAAAAACGTGTAAATTGAGAAAGCTACATTACAGACTTAAACAGGCGGGCACAGATTGGAATAAAACAGTTTCAGATATTCTTATGACTATGGGCTTCAGGCGATGCCAAGCGGATAGTTGTGTATACATTAACTCTTAAAAACGTGGGATATGGAATCGTGCAAACCGTCGTCAACACAGTGCGTAGAAGGTACTTAACTTACGAAATGCGAAAGTCAGTGTAATAATATCGATGCGAAGCGATATCAAAGTTTTATCGGAGGTTTGATGTATTTAGCGATGATTTCTAGACTTGACATCACACACGTTGTGTCTAAGCTAACTCAATTCAATAATCGTCGCCAAGAAGAACATTTTAAAACAGTTAAACACATTTTACGGTATTTGCAACATACGGCAGCAAAAAATACTTATAGTGAATCATATACGAATTTAATTTGTTTTACTGATTCTGATTGAACAGGTGATGTAGCGGATAGAAAATCTTACGCGAGCTACGTCGTGTTTATGTCTAGTGGTCCAATTTCCTGGTAATCTAGAAAGCAGTCCATTGTTGCTGTTTGCACTACGGAGGCAGAATATGTAGCCTACTTCCGAGCGTTATTAAGAGAAATGGGGTTTACTGGTTTTGTAAATGATTCAACAGATATGTTTTGTGACAATTAAAGCGCACAGATTTTTATTAAAAAAAACCCGATGGTACACAAACAAAGCAAGCATATAGATCTAAAATTTCACAGGAAGTGTATGAGAATGTTCATATACAGGTTAACTTTGTAAGCCCTGATTGAAAACGCAGCAGATATTATGACTAAATGTTTTAAGAAGACCAAACATGAAAATGGTTGTAAATTATTGAGACTTACTATGTTGTTCAAATTTAAAGAACTTGATATTGTAATTAAGCTTGAAGAAATTTTAATTTTTAGTTTTATAAAAACTATGAAATATTGTACTTTGCGCAATTGGGTTGAGGGGGAGAATTGTAAGAAAATATGGTAACCTACTTGCATTAATTATTCAGGGCTATTCTACATTTCGATTACGTTCCCGCTCTCCGTTCCACCACAATCGTAATTAGGTATTCTGAGTTACAATCGAATCGAAAGAAGAAGAGGAAGAGAGAATACTTTTTCGAAATCAGCTGGTTGAATGTGAATGTGTGAAATTGAAATAAAAGAAAGCAAACAATTGTAAAAGTTATTGTACAATTCAAATAAATATAATTTTTTTGTTTTTAACGTAAAATGGAATCAAGAGCCTCGGCGATGTTTCATGAGGATTGAGAGACAAGTGTCATCCATTTCAGATTAGTGATAAACTTTAAGAAATTGAGCTTGTAATTGGTAAACTTTTATATAACAAATTTCGTAATCTAGGATCAAAAAAACTTCAAACTTAATAAATATGCTTTCAAGTATATACTGGATATTTTTTCACAAGAAAGTCAATCAAGTGCTTTGACATGGTTATCTCCATCTAAACGAGTAGTAGCTGATTTGCGGAAGGCTGTTACCAACACAGAGTTGGTTATAACATAGGAATGTGTCACACAACAGTGTTAACGTCATTACACATTTTCTCGAAATCATGGAGTTTTTTACTGATGGATCAACTGTATTTCGGCAACGTTATTTCAAAACTCTCTAATTTTTCATGTTGCTATTGTGTTGTATCAAAAAGCGCCATTAAGTTCATAAAACTAAAAAAAGACATCCTTATGACTTTTCCAATTATCAAAATCATGTTTTACTTACGTTTTTTTTTTTAAATTATTTAAGTACACGAAAATGTACAATCGAACTGTTCTCCGTAAATTACAACGCAGAATACCAAATCCGCGGAACGGAGAAAATTTCGATTCGAGTCGAAATGCAGAATAGGGCTGATTATCTCATCTTCCATTATATCACTCTTTAGTTCCTACTTACTCTGAATAAACCAATCTTAGTGTAAAGTCGTGTGTTTTACACTCTTTCGTTAAAAGGTCTACAGGTGCTATTTTTTCAACATTCCTCAATTGAGCTGGAAATGTTGTTGGTTCGAATCCCTCGGCGTATGAACTAAGCTTTATTCTTACTGTTTTCTTAATTTTTATTATTTTTAATTTATTCCTATTTTTAGCGTTATTAATTAAACATTTTCTTATTTTAAAATAATAATGTCTTTCTAATTTAAGAATAATTTTATACATATATTCACTAATTTTAGGCATTCACATTTCCTCATTTTTAGCTTTTCAGTCAAAAATTGGTGCTGTCTGGTTAGTTCAAAAGTCAACTCCTCTGATGACAATATTGTTACGATCTTGCTGAATCAACCTCGATGATTTCCCGAATCCTTCGGGTACGATCTCTGGATTGTTAAATAATTATTGCCAACTTAATTTGCAGTCTCTTTATTTATAAAGACTTTATTTAATGTCCTTTTATTATTCAGTAATTCACAATTCAATTACAATTCACTTTACTATTTACAATTACTTGTATACAACTTTCACAGTGTACTGTTTTTATTACTTCAATGTAATGTAATCTCCAACGCTTCTACTTCACGACTGAATGATTTGGCAGCTGAATGTCGCTCTTATATAATAGTCGGCCGCTCGCAACCAACCGTCTAGAATATTCGAGGCGTTCTCGCTAACGCCAGCTATCGGCTTCTCTATTTCATCTGTCATTCGCTTTGCTTTTTCGCCACACTGCCCTCCACCTAAGTCTGATCGTCCCGAACAGTCACATTCGCTGTTCCAAACGCAGCAAGCCTCTCTAGGTGAACTACTTTCATCTTGTTTCCTGGTCTCCCAACATTCTGGATTCGATACACTGCGTCATTTAGCCGTTTGATTACCTTATATGGACCATCCCAAACGCATTGAAGCTTTGGGGACAGACCCCTCTTCAATTGTGGACTGCACAGCAACACCAAATTTCCACTTTGGAAACCTTCAGAGTTCATCGCTTTGTCATACCTGGCCTTCAATTTGTAATGGTTTCGCGGTTTTGGCTCTTTAGTTGCTATGCACTTCTTGCAGTTAGCAACCCACTCAATAGAACCTCTGCTTGATCTTCTCCAGCATTTTCTTAATGCCTAGATACTCTCCATTAGGACCATTGTGAAATTCCTTAAGAATATCCGGAATTCTAAACCTCGGAACTACTATAAGCCTTCTAGAGCACTGGCCATCTTCACTTTCCCATACTCTATGCAAACAGCCGGATATCATCTCTAAACTGTTCCATTGTGCCCAGTATTCTTTCGCGATGGGACTTTCCGCTGCCATTTGTTCCTTACTTGACCGTCTGTTCACCTCCAATCCGTGCATTACCAATTCCAAGTCTGGGTCTTCTTGCTGACATTTTCTTAAGTGGCTTGCCTCCCACTTTCCTGCTCGTGTAATTGTTATTCGCGGGACGTCTATTATACCCTCAGCTTTTGAGCATCGTTTGCGTTGTCTTTCCTCTCTGTTGGAGCCCGACTGGCATTCGCGTGCGAATTGACCTGCTTCTCCAAAACTGAACCACTTTCCACCTTGATTCTTGACACCAGAACGATTATTTCCTTCTATCGACTGCAAAGTTTTCAATATTTCAGTTCTCGCATCTGGTGTTTCTACCTCCAACCGCTTCACTTTGCAGGCTGGCTTACATAGCTGTGCCGCTGCTTCACGTGTCTGAGCATGCGCAACAGTTTCAGCGAATGTTACCTTTGGATTCGCATAAGTCTCTCGCTTGGTGTACACGTCTTGAATTCCGCTGATGAACCTCTGGATTTTTAATCTTTCGAGATATTCACCCGATGCGTGCCCAGTGGCTAAATGAGCCAATCTCTCGATTTCAAAAGCATATTCCTGCAGAGATTCATTGTGTTTTTGGTCACGCTGTTCGAGCTCCATTTGGAAAATTTGCCTCCTATGCTCGCAACCATATCGTCTTTCCAGGGCTCGCATTACTGCGCCATAGTTCTCTCTCATATTCAGAAATAGTCAGCAAAATCTCCGCTGCAGGTCCCTTCAACGCACCAAATAGCGTAGCGGATTTTTCCTCGATGGACCAATTATTTAACTCAGCCGTCTTCTCGAACTGGAGCTTGAAGATCTGTAATGGAGCTGTGCCGTCTAAGGATGGTGCTTTAACCCACGGGCCGTTCATCGATCTGATTGGACGATGCAACTGTAAATCCCGGACACGTCGCTCGAGCTCGTTGAATTTGGTCTTAATTAGCTCTTCTGTTTTGTCTTGCCGACCTTGCAATTCGTTGACTTTGCTCTCAATTAGATCCTGTCTTTCCTTAAGTTCTGCATTGTCTTTCTCCAGATTTTGCTGTATTTGCGCGATGGTTCCTCCTAAGGATGACATTTGCTCCATCTGTTCAACCATTTGTGATGTAATGTTGTCATTCATTGCAGACATTTTGGCATCCAGCTTTTGTGATATGCTGGCATCGATTTGTGACATGTTCGCGTGCAGTACAGACATATTTTGTGAATTACGGGCATCCTGTGCATCCAACTTTCGTGACATGTTGTCATTGATTTGTGAAATTGCATTCAACAACATGTTCATGTCCATAACGGTAGATGAGCCAGGGGCATTTCCTTGAATCTTACTTCATGGCTGCTCCAACCCCTTCGCAGAATCAATAGCCTCTTCTTTGTCAATGTCCTTCAAGGATACATCCTCATCCTCGCGACGGAATTCGTACTGGTTCAAGTCGATGCCTTCGACTTCCATTGCTTCTCGCAGTCTCGATTGCAGCTCTGCCTTATTTCCAGTTGTAGACAATCCTCGCTTGGCCAACTCCCTTTTGAGAACAGGTATCGTCAAATCCTGAATCTTCACCATTTTTTTTAATTATTATCCTCTGGAATTTATTTAACAATTCCACTTCTGACACCAATTGTTACGATTTTTTTGATTAACCTTGATGATTTCCCAAATCCTTCAGGTACGATCTCTGGATTGTTAAATAAAATCGCCAACTTAGTTTGCAAGTTCTTTATTTATAAAGAATTTAATTAATGTCCTTTTGATTACTCAGTAATTCACAATTCAATTACAATTTACTTTACTATTTACAAACACGTGTATACAACTTTCACAATGTACTGTTTTTATTACTTTACTGTAATGTAATCTCCAACGAGTTTAATTCACGACTGATTACTGACTGACTACTCTGCAGTCGTGTGTCGTCCTTATATACAACTCCCGGTTGCTCGCAACCAATCGTCTAGAATAATCGAATCTCTCACTTTACGAATGTTCTCGAATTCGCTTTAGAACATGTCAGCTATCGGCTTCTCTCTTTCATCTGTCATTCGCTTCGCATTTTTGCCACAATATGAAATAAATTTAAGGCAAATTCTTGTAATTTGGTACTTTTTGTTTTTGTTGTAGAGAAAAATACGACTACCCCTACGAGGTGAATTTTACTCAGCGAAATGAGGTCAAAAGAAAACTTGCAAATCCCAACTTGAAACGTGAGCCACTTCAATGAACCGTTCAGTTCTTTTTCCTTATTATTATTATGCCCTGCAAAGTGTGTGTGGTGTGTGCCACACATTTTCGTTTAAGGGGAACCTTTACATTATAATTGAATTGTGGACATCAATAAGTTCAATTTAATAAAGTTGTTTGATTACTTCTTATGTTAGTAAATCATTCATATTGTGGCGAAAATGCGAAGCGAACGACAGATGAAAGAGAGGAGCCGACAACTAACATCTTCTAGAGCGTACGAGACGATTATCGTAACCGAAACGATTATCGTAACCGAGAGGATTATCGTATGGACGAGATTATTCCGGGGGTTTCGTTTTCAAGCAGCAAACAAGTATATAAGGGCGACGTACGGCTGCAAAAGCAATCAGTTGTGAATTAAACTCATGGAGGTTACATTACAGTAAAGTAATAAAAGCAGTACATTGTGAAAGTAGTATACAAGTGATTGTAAATAGTAACGTAAATTGTAATTGAATTGTGAATTACCGAATAATTAAAAGCACATTAATTAAGTCTTTATAAATAAAGAGACTGCAAATTAAGTTGGCGATTTTATTTAACAATCCAGAGGTCGTACCCGGAAGATTAAGGAAATCATCGAGGTTAATCAGCAAGATCGTAACAATTGGTGTCAGAAGTGGGATTGTTAAATAAATTCCAGAGGAAAATAACTGAAAAATGGTGAAGATTCAGGATTTGACGATACCTCTTCTCAAGAAGGAGTTGGCCAAGCGAGGATTATCTACAACAGGAAATAAGGCAGAGCTGCAATCGAGACTGCGAGAATCAATGGAAGCCGAAGGCATCGACTTGAACCAGTACGAATTCCGTCGCGACGATGAAGATGTATCCTTGAAGGATGTTGACAAAGAGGAGGCTAGTGATTCTGCGAAGGAGTTGGAGCAGCCCTCAAGCAAGATTCAAGAAATTGCTCCTGGCTCATCTACCGGACATGAACATGTTGTTGGCTGCAATTTCACAAATCAGTGCCAACAACATGTCACAAATCAATGACAACATGTCACAAAAGCTGGATGCACAGGATGCCCGTAATTCACAAAATATGTCTGTAATGAACGCGAACATGTCACAAATCGATGCCAGCATATCACAAAAGATGGATGTACAGGATACCAAAATGTCTGCAATGAATGACAACATTACATCACAAATGGTTGAACAGAGGGAGCAAATATCATCCTTAGGAGAAACCATCGCGCAAATACAGCAAAATCTGGAGAAGGACAATGCAGAACTTAAGAAAGACAGGATCTAATTGAGAGCAAAGTCAACGAATTGCACGGTCGACAAGACAAAATAGACGAGCTAATTGAGACCAAAGTGAACAACGCATTGGAAGGTCGTGTGCGGGATTTGCAGTTAAATCGTCCAACCACTTCAGTGAACGCTCCCAAGGTAAAAACACCATCTTTTGACGGAAAAATTCCTTTCCAAGTCTTCAAGCTCCAGTTTGAGAAGACGGCTGAAACCAATAAATGGAGCATGGAGGAAAAATCTGCTGCATTATTCGTTGCGTTGGAAGGACCTGCGGCAGAGCTATTGCAAACTGTACCTGATTATGAGAGAAATGATTATGACGGATTGATGCGAGCCCTGGAAAGACGCTATGGTAGCGAACACAGAAGACAAATTTACCAGATGGAGTTAGAAAAGCGCGACCAAAAACCCAACGAAACCCCCGGAATAATCTCGTCCATACGATAATCCTCTCGGTTACGATAATCGTTTCGGTTACGATAATCGTCTCGTACGCTCTAGAAGATGTTAGTTGTCGGCTCCTCTCTTTCATCTGTCATTCGCTTCGCATTTTCGCCACAATATTAATATTATCTTTTGAAGTAATTTATGTTTCGTGGACCATATGATCACAAATCATGTTTTTTTGCTTGCTAGTTTTAACCAGTTAAAATTTTTCCAGCACGAATTAGCAACTCCCCCCCCCCCCCCTCTCGTTTCAAATTTTACTGGAATTGTGTGATTAGTAGTTAGAAATTTATATATTTAGAATTGTATCTCACTTTCCCTGCTTATTGTCTAAACGCGTATAATTTATAAAGGTATTGATAGGCAATGAATTAAACTTTTGTTCACTTTCTGTTTTATTTGTTTTGTCTTGTAGGTTTTCTATAATGGTTTAACAAAATTTGCATATTTTCACAATTTCGCTATTTACGTTGCACTCCTATCATAAATTTTATCATATTAAACTCATTTAGTTTAAAAAATGGATGTTTGATATGAAGCGTAATAAAACAAACTATTATTAAATTATTAAATTTTTATTTGTTCAGTTATGAGGTAGGGTAAATGTTTAAAAATTGCACATTTTTCAACTTTCGATACATTTGAGCGATTTTCTTTGGGGCTGTTTGATGCCTGACAAACAACACCTGTCGATATTTTTCTACTCATATGCACTTTATTTATAAAATTTTATATATGAATTAAAAGTATCTGATTTATTCGATTATTTTCTTCAAATTTTCTTTCATTGAATATCCACTGTCAAATTACGAAGAAAAGTAGACCAAAAGAAAAGCAAGATAACCCACTAAACCAAGTTAATGGTGTAATGTTCTTTATTTCAATGCTCCCTCTGGATATAGTATATAGTTGGTGATGGTCTCTTAAGGATTTTTTTAGTAAGGTGCGGCCGCAGGCCGCCAATTCACAAAAGTGAGTTGGCGGCTCGAAAGAAAAAGAACAGGAGCTCTATAATAAAGTTTATCAGCAACTTTAATCAAAACAATGCAAAAAAAATATCAGTCTAAAAGTAAATGACCGCTGGGTTATATGTATACCTTCAAGTACTAAAAAAGTTTTTTATTTTTGCTGATATATTTTAAATTTTTACCAAGTTTTTAATTTGTTTTTTATTTTTATGTTTTGAACATTGAAAGACATATATTAATTTTAATTTTGAAAACTAATTTTTATAAATAATTGTCTATTTAGGGTAAAATATATCAGAAAAGAGAAATTTTTCTCCCCAGAGCTTTTTAGAAACCCCAGTGGGGATAAAGTTGCATTAATCAAAAGTTTAATTCATTGGCTTTCGAATGAGACTAATTATAGGCGCCCCTCCCCCTCCGATTGCGCCTGAGGCTCCTTCAAAGTGGGATACAATTCTAAAGATTTCTCCCGTTTTATTTTAGGGTTGCTTTATTACCTGTTTTCATGATCGGTCGGAGGATTTATTTCCTGCAATATTTCGTACATATTTTTCCACATCTGTTCTTCTTCCATTTCAATGTTTTAGTTGCATCCACTTACATATATTTTCTGTAATATGAGGATATATATATTAATCCTGATGATGATTCAAAACAAACTTGTCAGTCTATATGCATGTATATGCATATTTGTTTATGAATGGAAATGGTAATATACAAAAAAATGTATACATGTACAAAAATAATTAAGGAAATAATTGACTGTTTATTAGCTTATGCAACGTGTACACATTCTCTGCTTGAGTTTAACCGTAATATATATGTATTTTTTTTAAATTTGATTAAATCTCAAAGTACAATGTTTTTTAAATACTTCAGATTAGATCGCGAGATTGATAAGTAAATACTTCAAAATTATACAGTTTATATTATTGTACAGCCATAACTTAATTGAATAACGTGGTCTTGAAGCCAAGACAGCAAAATATACATTTTATAGAAAACGATTTTTCCAATGTCATTAACCACTTTCTATGGTACCTTTTATAAAATTCTGACCGTAAATTGGAATGTATACATATAAAGTTGGCGTGAAGAATCTACGTGTATTTTCGACAAATGGAGGGATCTACAGTTTTTAATTAGCGACCTCCGTAGGGCTGATGAATTTTTATGAGAGGCACACAGAGCATTCCTTGTCGAGTAGCGATCAGAAAAAAAGTTTCTTTAATCATTCGCAACGGTTTCCCACCTCCCGTCCATCAGCGGAAGTTTTCGCCTACGTACGTACTTGCGTATTACCGTTGTTACTCTCTTAAAAAGCTCTCTCGGGTACGTGCGGGGTAGTACATATTAGTTTAGCACTAAGCAAGCAAACATAATTATCACTTTGCGAGCTATGTGAGTGGAAATGTTTGAAAAATCTAAAATGTAACGTAGCGTAAGTATAAAGCTATCTTTGTTAATCAACCCTATTCTGCATTTCAACTCGAATCGAAATTTTCTCCGTTCGGCTGATTTGCTATTCTGCGTTTCGATCAATCTTCGAAACTTTCGATTCTATCCAATTCTATGTATTCTGTATTTCGATCATAGCTACATTTTTGTACGTTGTAACATAGTTGGCGGAGAACAGTTCGATTGTATATTTTCATGCACTTAAATAATATAGTTTTAACAAAAATGTAAGTAAAACATGATTTGGATAATTGGAAAAGTCATAGCGATGTCTTTTTTGTTTTATGAGCTAAATAACGCTTATTGATACAACATGAAAGCCACATGAAAAATTAGAGAGCTTTGAAATAACGTTGCCAAAATACAGTTGATCCACCATAAGGCCATTGAAACTGGTGAGTGACACATTCCTAAGCTATAATCTGCACCAACTCTATGTTGGTAACTTCCTTCCGTAAAAAATCGCAAATCTGCTACTATTCGATTAGATGGAGATAACCATGTCAAGTAAGATTGAGTTTCTTGCGAAAAAATAGCCAGGACATACTTCAGCATTTTTATATATTTTGGAGTTTTTTCTTTTTTGAATCTAAATTCAAATATAAAGGATTACAAATTAAAAGCTCAATTTCTTAAAATTCATCACTCATCTGAAATGGATGACACTTGTCTCTCAATCCTCATGAAATATCGCCGCGGCTTTTGATTCCATTTGAGGTTAAAACACGATTTTTTTCTATTTATTTGAATTATCCAAAAATAGCTTGCATTTGTTTGCTTTCTTTTGTTTCAATTTTACATATTCACATTCAACCAGTTGATTTTGGAAATTTATTCTCTCTTCCTGTTCTTCTTTCGATTCGATCGTACCTCAGAATACTTAATTACGATTGTGGCGGAGCGGAGAGCGGGAACGTAATTGAAATGTAGAATAGCCTTGAATACTTTTTTAACGATACTAGCTTAATCCGTATACAACTCAGAAGCTGATTTGATCGTTTTGTATATATGTAATTAAATAAAATATATTTAAAAAATCAAGTAGTAATGCAGTAACGCAAACAATTTGAGGGAAGTGGCAGTTCAGTGGATCAAATATGCATATTATGAAACCACTCACTAATCAACAAATAAGAGTGTGATCAATAATTGATAGATACCAGCAATAAAAAGTAAAAAGGCTCTAATAGACAGCGTAGCCGCTTTCTTTTTATTCGCTAAACTATGTTAATGTCGTCATATACCTCGTATAGCTCATCATTCCAACGTTCCATCGTCTGCGGTATTCGCCGTTTCCAACGGGCAAAGAGCCATAATCCTCCGTAAAATCTTTCTCTCGAAAACCCCTTGTGCCATCTCATGGGATGTCAACATCGTCCACTTTTGACCAACAGCATGACGGGAGTAATGAGCGACAGGGTTGGTTTTGATTCGTCGACAGAAAGCTTTACTTTTTAATTGCCTACTTAGTTCAAAGTGGCACCTGTTACCAAGCTAGACGAAAATATCTACAAATTCAAAGTTATTACTTTCAAAAGTGACATGGGAGCCATGACACGAATTTCAGCAGATATTTCGTCTTGTCCGCGTTCACCGCAAGACTCATTCGTTTCATTGTCTAAACTTTAGAAAGCAAAACTAACAGTGCGGTTGTTGTGGCCAATGATGTCAATGTCATTGGTATACGCTAGCGATTGTACATTTTTGTAAATTATTGTACCTTGTATACTTAGCTATGCGGCTCCTACTATTCTGCGCTGACTGCGCTTGTGGTATTTTCCGGCTTCAGTTTCCATAGGCGTACAAGTTTTGCCGGGATAACGAATTCATACATTGCGGCGTAGAGGCAGCTCTTTTTTGAGCAATTGAAGGCAGTTATAAAATCGATAAAAATGTGGCTTGTATAAATTTTAATCTCTCGGGTCTTCCCCAAGATTTCGCTCTTGGTGAATATCTGGACAATAGGACTTACCAGGCCTAAAGCCAAGCTGTAAGGTTGAAGCAAATTTTTGTGGATTGGGAAGAGCACACTGAGTTTAAAATCGTCGGACAATCGTTCATTCGACCATATTCAATAAAGAACCTGATGCATGCACTTTATCAGATTTCGCCGCCGTATTTGATTAACCCGGCGGCAAGTCATTGGCTCCCGCCGCTTTATTGTATTTTAAGCGGGCATCCGTTCTTCGTCATAGCCGGGTATTGGAATGTAAATCAGCAATTCAAAATATTGGGAAATGATAATTTGAAAAATCCAGTAATTGAACGCTATTGCATAATTAAGGAAACAGATTTCTTAGGACATGTATCAACATAAAGTGGAATGACAAAGTTAAAGTAAATATAATGAAACAATTAGAAATTTATATAAAAAAAAAATAGAAAAAAATTCAAAGTTTTTAGCACTAACGGGTTACTATAGAAAATTTGTGAAAGTTTATGAGAAAGTTGCAAAACCAACCACCAACAGTTTTAAAGAACAGTAAAAATTAAAGATAAATACCCTTCCGATATTGACGCTTTTGACTTTGAGAAATAATTCACTTTGATCCATCTAACTATGTAGTAGGGGAAGTGATTTCCCAGGAGGGGTATCCGGTACGTTATGCATCCAGAACATAAAACAACCATGAACGTGATTACTCCACAACAGGCAAAGATTTTTAGCAATAATATCGAAAGTAAACTTTTTCAGACCGTACCTTTATGACAGAAGATTTAAAATTTTAGCCGATCACCAGCCCATAAATTGCTTACCCTCAAAGTACAGAGGTAAAGATGTGTCGAATATCAAAGAAAAAGTGATATATAAAAGTAGTTTTATTTTTGTGATTTCATTGGACGTCAACAAGCATTGCTTCAGATTCTTGTGATATGATATTATTCAAATTCACAATGTTGAACAAGTTGCTGTCACAATGGACTCTAAGCTAGATTTTAGAAATCATATAAATTCCTGTGCTAATAAGGCTAAAGGAGTCGTAGCTTTCATTAAGCGGTGGGCTAAGGAGTTTATCGACCCATATATTAAAAAATCATTCTACGCCTCACTCGTTAGGCCCATTTTGGAATATGGTTACATTGTATGGAATCCACATTATCAATTGCATAGTGATAATTGGAATCTGTACAAAAACAATTGTTATTATTCGCGTTAAGGAATTTACATTGGGATGCGAATAAAAGCCCATTAAGGCTTATTAATCTGCCTTCACTCCAGAGCCAACGTGAGATATTTTGAGTTTTATTTTTAACTAAGCTGATAAAAGGTATTGTCAATAGTCCATTCGTACTTCGCGAGATTAATTATAGAGTCCCTTTAAGACATCATAAATACTTCAGGCCCTTTTCCTTGTCTTGATACAAAACAAATTTTGAAATGCACAACCCATTCAGCTGACTGTGTAACGATTTTAATTCTCATTACACCAGCTTTGATTTTTCTGACTCACTTTTTTGTATAATCAATGTTTCTTAGTCGTAAATTACTTTATAGCAGCTGATGAGCAAATCTGTATCTGCTCAGTGTAAGAGGCAATTGTAGCCGCGACCGTCGCGATCGGTCCAGGTCAGTCCGGACTGTACTTGGATTTCGGTAACTGGCGCGCCCCTCGGTCGGTTGGGAGGTTGGGCAACTCTGGGTTCGTAGTAAAAAAAAAAAATTCAATCCTCGTCCGTAGAAACGATCATGCTGTTAAAATTTCAGTTCGAGTATTAGCTCATATTGTCAACAAGCGATTTCCTTACCTTACCACACGCACCTTGTCAACAAGTTGAACTATGGCAAGGATGGACACAATGCTAAAAATTTAATCAAAAAATAATAATTTTTTGGCTCATGGGTGATGTATGTTGCTTGCGGTATATTCCTTATTGGTGATGCGAATACCTTGATGGTGAGAAGGCTTTTTGGTAATTTTAGTCAACGATCACAAAAATAATGTTGTCATGGAGACGATGTTTGATTTTTTATACATAAATGTATATTATGACGGAAATTCTAAACACAAAGGGCAGACAAAAGGGGCGACAGTGTGATGAAAATTGCCCGTACTAAGGACAGACAAAAGAAGTGGCAGTGTGATGCAAATTTCCCGTACTAAGAACAGACAAAAGAAGTGACAGTATGCTGGAAATTCCCCGTACTAAGAACAGACGGACAGAGCGGCAACAACTACTCCAGGCACACGGAATGTTTCGACCATCGTTCGGAATAAACAGAGCGGCAGCCGCTATCGTAGGCAAACGAACAATCAGACAATTCTTGAGCGCGTGAACAGAATGTTTGGGTCACCTTCAGGTATAAAAAGAGCGGCAGCAGCTATCACAGCAGGACAAAAGTAGAAAACGCTGTGGAGTTAACATTGCTGTGAGCTGTGTGCTTTAGAAACAGATAACCTGTTTGAAGCAGAAAATAATTGTGTGTCATAAAGATTTGTAATTATTGAAGACTAAATAAACGCCGACGATTAAGAGGCCAAACGAACAAATCTTGGGAGTTTTATTTAGAAATCCACCGATCGGACTCGAAGGATTTGGGAAATCATCGAGGGCAGTTACGAAAAACGTTACATTATGTACATAGGTACTACTGATAAAAATTGTTATAATTTTTGTGTACAGAACATTCGCAATAAGTCTCTGAAAATTCATAAATATGCAGTATATGTGCATATATATGTCTATGTCAATGTAAATTAATAAAAAAATAAAAACTTTGAAAACTTTGAAAACAACGTTGACGTTCGGCACATATGTAAGACATATGGTTGATATTTGCATAACAAAAGCACAATATTTTCACATAGTATTTTGAAAATAAATTTAAAGGAATGATAACTAAATACACTTTCTTTTAGAGCATGTTTTAACTAATTTAAGTTAAACAGGCAATCGAAATAATACTTTGCAAACCTTTCCATTTGGTACATATGCATATACGTATTGCTTAAATGCAATGCCCATACAAAACATTGTATGTATACACAAATGTATGCATACGCACGAATATTTACATGAATATTTACACGTTTGGAACTATGGACAAATGGTTTCATATTATTGCAATAGGTTTAAAGAAACTGTGCCCATAGTTTTAATCACTTTTATATTGACTTACATTTTATATTTCTAGGTTTGAATTTTCTCAATCGAAATTCTGCAAAATACACAAATATATTAGAAAATTAAAAAAAAATTATTGGCAAATTATAATATGTACATTTGCAAGCCAGGCATTGAATTTTTGTTTGAATAAAAAGGAAAATCTAATACATATTTTGAAAAATTTAACAAAATAAATTACCTACCCCGTTACACGTTACACGAAAATTTCTTTTGGAAATTAGCGCGTCACGACAGCTATCATGGATTCTTGGTTTTATTTTAGTGAACATACGTTCGTCTCTTTCTTACACACGTATATCCAAATCCACCCATCGTTCTCTAACATTAGGAACTGCTTTTGGAGCATAATTGTGATTGTGTTAGTGATCAGCTGAAAAAGTTGAAGAAGTATTTGTGTATCGCTTACCGCCGACTTGCAAGGATGTGAATCTAGTTATTTATTACCATATGGAATAAATAAATTCTGAAATTTGTTGATGAAAATTATAAATTTGTAAAAAAAATTATCAATACACATCTTCAGCTGCCAGCATTTCGCCGTTGCAAGCAACGTCGATAACTATTGACAACATATCTCTCTTCCAGTTGGGTGGTACGGCTCAGATGTATGTAAAATGGCTATTTCAGCTATTAATCTAAGATAATATATCGTTCCCTTTTTGCGATAAATTCGTAACTACATTTTTCCAAAAATGAAATTTTCAGTGTAACATACTTTTTACTACTCTTGTTACGTCAAACTTAACCTAAAATCTTCATTATGATGGTAGCATGTTTTCTAGAGGCTTTTGAGGTTCTCGTATCTATGAAATTAAAAATCTCGTATATGGCGTAAGTACCGCCCGAAAATTTAATATGATGTTGCCATCTTATGACTGAATATCTAAAGCAAAAAGAAAAGTAAATATTAATCTAAAAAATATTATAACTTAAAATTTACAAAGTTTGAAAAGACTACCCCAAGATGATCAAAATTTTTATGATCAAGTGAAATTGGAATTTAGTGTAGTCAAATGTTCTTAGGACTACTAACAAATGTGATGTCAATCACGGAGCCATGGCCTTTTTTTCAAATGTGTTTCTATTGCCAGTGTTTAATAGCACCTCCTCAAGCGATGAAACAGCGTAGAGCGTCCCCTCCCTTATTTGTACTGACAGTACCCCACTCCAATGTCCATGCATTAAAATCACCTGCTACCACGTTCTTCTTGGTTGTCAAGACCTCACGTACTATATTAAGCAGTTTTTTTTCAAAAACACCTTGCGGTGCACTCGGTGGTATATAGCATCTGTAGAAGCTGATTCCACAGATCTTCGCTTATGTTTAAAAAGCCTTCTCCAATAACAGTTTTTTTTTGGAAAGCTTTGCCTCCGCAGGACCATATGGCGGCTTTGTTTGTGATGTCGGAGACCCATATTGCTCTGTCTATGTTTTTGTACTGTTCGCTTAGTATTGCTATGTCCACTTTCACCTCGTACACCGTCTGTTTAAGCAGTTCTTGCGCAGCCTGACAGTGGTTCAGGTTTAGCTGTACAAATTTCATTTGTTGTAGTTTTTGTACGCTGGTATAAGGGGCATTTCTTGCTACCTATTTGGTGGTTTGAGTTTTCCCTTCCCTTGCTTTTGCACACTCTAGAAGATGGAGTTTTTTCGCACGCCTGTGCGAAAAGTCCTTTTCGCCGCATCATAGACAGCACTTGCTCCCATCATCCGGGTTTCTACGTGCTACGGCCAAATGTCCATATTCTAGGCACCTGAAACATCTTTTAAGATTTGGCTTCTCTCTTACTCTGCACACTACCTGGCCTATTTGAATTTTTTGAGCTTATAACAGTATCCTTGCTTCCAGCGCGGGGAGGCTTACCGCTATTTGTGTACCCGCAAACGCAGCACTGAGACTTTTGATAACACCATAGAATTCCTACCACAACCTCCTATTCCTATATAAGCGAATATAACTACGTATGTACATATGTTCATAAGCATGTAGGCTTATATGCAAAAGGTCATGTAATAGATTGTTTGGTAAAAGAAAGTAAAACTAACTAACACGCCCTGTTTCTAGGATAATCTCGTATCAGTAAAACCGCAATTTTCAGAAAACCGGTAAAAACGTTAAGAGTTACTTAATATTTGTAAAAATTTATAATTGGAAAATTACACTTTCTATATGTATATCACCCTGAAATATTTAACAAGACTTTAGCTATCTGCCGATATTTGATTGTTATTGTCAATTTTATTTAGATACGAGCTTTCACCTCAAATACCCCACTAACTTTTTTGTAGATACGAAATAATATTTAATTATTTTGTACTACTCGCATGTTTATAATTAATTAAAATTTGTACAAACTAACAGCTGAGATCCGAAAAATACCTAAGAACATTTGACTACACTAAATTCCAATTTCACTTGATCATAAAAATTTTGATCATCTTGGGGTAGTCTTTTCAAACTTTGTAAATTTTAAGTAATAATATTTTTTAGATTAATATTTACTTTTCTTTTTGCTTTAGATGTTCAGTCATAAGATGGCAACATCATATTAAATTTTCGGGCGGTACTTACGCCATATACGAGATTTTTAATTTCATAGATACGAGAACCTCAAAAGCCTCTAGAAAACATGCTACCATCATAATGAAGATTTTAGGTTAAGTTTGACGTAACAAGAGTAGTAAAAAGTATGTTACACTGAAAATTTCATTTTTGGAAAAATGTAGTTACGAATTTATCCCAAAAAGGGAACGATATATTATCTTAGATTAATAGCTGAAATAGCCATTTTACATACATCTGAGCCGTACCACCCAACTGGAAGAGAGATATGTTGTCAATAGTTATCGACGTTGCTTGCAACGGCGAAATGCTGGCAGCTGAAGATGTGTATTGATAATTTTTTTTTTAAATTTATAATTTTCATCAACAAATTTCAGAATTTATATATTCCATATGGTAATAAATAACTAGATTCATATCCTTGCAAGTCGGCGGTAAGCGATACACAAATACTTCTTCAACTTTTTCAGCTGATCACTAACACAATCACAATTATGCTCCAAAAGCAGTTCCTAATGTTAGAGAACGATGGGTGGATTTGGATGTACATGTGTAAGAAAGAGACGAACGTATGTTCACTAAAATAAAACCAAGAATCCATGATAGCTGTCGTGACGCGCTAATTTCCAAAAGAAATTTTCGTGTAACGTGTAACGGGGTAGGTAATTTATTTTGTTAAATTTTTCAAAATATATATTAGATTTTTCTTTTTATTCAAACAAAAATTCAATGCTTGGCTTGCAAATGTACATATTATATTTTGCCAATAATTTTTTTTAAATTTTCAATGTTTCTTTAAACCTATTGCAATAATATGAAACCATTTGTCCATAGTTCCAAACGTGTAAATATTCATGTAAATATTCGTGCGTATGCATACATTTGTGTATACATACAATGCTTTGTATGGGAAAATGCATTGAAAAATTTAAGCAATACTTATATGCATATGTACCAAATGGGAAGGTTTGCAAAGTATTATTTCGATTGGGTGTTTAACTTAAATTAGTTAAAACATGCTCTAAAAGAAAGTGTATTTAGTTATCATTCCTATAAATTTATTTCGAAAATAACGTATGAAAATATTGTACTTTTGTTATACATATATCAACAATATGTATTGCATATGAGCCGAATGTCAACATAGTTTCCAAAGAATTTTTTTTCTTATTAATTGCTTAATTTTAAATAGCCATAACAATTTCTAAAAAAAATTAATTATAATTTAGATCATATGAATTTTTAGCGTAAATATTATTATTTTTTGTGAAAATATTGCTCTTTTGATATGCATATATCAACCATGTGTTTTGCATATGTGCCGAAAGATAACATTGTTTTCAAAGTTTTTATTAATTGTTTAACTTTAAGTTGTTAAATACATTGTAAAAGAAAGTTCATTTAATTATATTTAGTTCATTTAATTATATTTTAATGAAACAAATTTAGGTTTTGAGAAATTTTTTTAGTTTTCTTACAGCCTTTTGCATTTGCCAGTAAACTGACAACATATCCTTAAAATTTTTAAACAGTTTATATCCTTATAAATACACGTTTTACTCCCAGTTATCAGGTACAGTAGACAACACCTCAGCAGTAGAGAGCTCGTTGGTGGCAGCACTGGTGTGAAGTTAGAAATTTTAATACATAGTTCGTATAATACCTTGATCGGAGCGACATCGTTTTCTTTTCATTGATCTTCTTTTGAAGACTTGTCTTTTCGCCATATAAAAATTGTGAAACGAAAACACATCGAGAAACTCAGTTTTCGCTGAAACCATTTGAAAACTCATGGTACACTCATCAAAATTAGTGTTTCTGTTCCTTGTTTGATCGATTTTTTTTATCGAAGTGGAGGTATAAGGTTATATACCTATAATATAAGGTACATGTTCAATGTAATATCGCTGATGTGGGGAAATCTTTCTCTTCCAAATGGTAAGAATTTAAAATAATATAAATAAAATAATATAAAAATTAAAATAAATAACAAAATAGACTTTTGAAAAAAGCTCATTTACTTAGAACCACAAGCAATAACAGGCCGGTCAGATGGTGTCGAGCTCGAAATACTTAATATATACATTCCTCCCGTTACAAGTTGCCCAGTTGGATACCGTCCTGATATAGATGCGCTACTCAGAGGCGAAAACCTTTTAGTTTTGGGTGACTTTAGCGCGCATTACGTTCTTTGACATTCCTGCCTGTCAAATGATCGTAGAGGAATGGAGCTGGCGGAACAGGTAGCCCCTACCAGAATTATGGGCAACTGCCATAGCTCACCAGATATAACAATAGCTAGCGCTGGTCTAATAAACTGCATAGATTGGCGACCTATGCTGACACTCGCATCAGACCATTTGTACATAGTCACCTCGATTGACGGGCCTCCCGACCACCGGACATTTGTTAACTTCAACAAAGCTAGCTGGCGCGGCTTAACGGAATTTACTGAGAACGCCTTCAGTGCTCTCCCCACTCCCACTCACCAACGTCACCCAAGGAGAAAAAACATTCCGCAAAATTGTCGTGTTTGCTGCCGCCCGCTTCATACCTGCAGGTGGTATAGGGGAAATCCGCTCTCACTTCCCCACCGAAGCGGCGGTATTATAGACAAGGTGCAACACGCTACGCGGATCAGGGGGTTATTGGGAAGGCGAAAGCCTCCAAATCCATCGGCCCGACTGAATAAGCATGCTGATGTTAAAACATTTGAGCCCAATCTGTCTTTGACCACTCTAATTATACTCGACTTGTGGAAACTGGGTAGAGTGTTCCCGATATCTCTACTTTCCCCAGTAGAGAAGACAATTGAGGCCTTGCTACTCCCGTCTCTCACTCACTTTCTGAGCCCAGCTACACATCAGCATGGCTTCCAGAAAGTGAATAGCACCACAACTGCACTTAACGCCATAAACACTCAGATAATTCATGGCCTTAACCAAAATCGATCCTGTGCGCGGACTGTTTTAGTAGCAATGGACCTGTCGAATGCTTTCGATACGGTTAATCATTCAGTGCTACTATCGGACATTGAGGACTCCTCATTACCACCTAGGTTGAAGAGGTGGACCATGTATTACCTAAGTGGTCGACGATCATCGGTTGATTTTCGAGGCCAAACCTCAAAGCTACGGAAAATGAAACAAGGGGTTCCGCAGGGTGGTGTCCTCTCCCCGATGCTGTTTAATTTCTACATTTCGAGGCTTCCTCCACCACCAGAGGGCGTCTCTTTGATCTCATACGCCGATGATTATTCGAATTTGGCGTCTGGTCACTGCACGACATTTACACCTACAACCCGCGAAATCTTCTGCCACCCTTTTCACCAGCTGGACGAAAGAGTACAGGCTTGAACTCAATGTGAAGGTCGATGATGTAAAATTTCCGACCATGAAAAACCCAAAGTTCCTGGGAGTCACATTTGATAGCCTGCACTCATTCACTCCGCATACGACTGAAATTGACAAAGAAACGCTGCTGACAACGTACAAGGCAATTGTTCGGCCGGTCGTAAACTATGCTGCCTGGGAATAGCGAGAAAGTTGGTGAAGCTCCAGACTTGCCAGAACACCGCCCTTCGGATCGTGACGGGAAACCTCCTGATGGCGCCGGAGCTTACACAGTGAAACATCTATCCAGTTAAGGAGCATAATGTTTATTGGAAGCCGAACCACCACCTAGGCACATCAAGAAGCGAGTACTTGACTACCGGGACGACGTACAGCAATACAGACAAGACCCGCTGCGGACATAAACACCATTCACCGAAAGTCCGTTAACACCTTCGTGAACTCTCCTCCCGTGAATAGTGATCTCGGAGTCTAATTACCACCCGTTGCAGAACAAGAGCTCGAGCTGCCCCGTGAGCTTGTAGAGCCCGACAAAAAAACCTACTTATGTATATACATTTTTGACATTTACATTGCAAAAACCTTACTAACCCACCATTATGTAAAAATAGTGCCTAAATATTAGCGCACTTAATATTTGTTGGTTAGTAATAAATTGAATTGAATGATTACATGGCAGACGTTGACTCAGTCGTAGAGCATCCGTCGGTTTGATTCCTGGCAAAAGAAGTCTGATGAGGAGATGTGGTGATCTCTGAAACAGCTGTCACTTCTAACAATTTTTCTTTGTTGTATAACAAAATATTCAATTCAAAAAATTCTAAAAAAGTAGGCCGTTGAATAAAGCTCATTTACTTATAATTACAAACAACTACAGGCGATGCAAATTAAATGAATTATCTTTTAAATTTTTACGTTCCCATAAAATAGTACAATACAAAAGCAATACAAAAATTAATTTTGCAACATTTGTAGCAAAACATATTTTTATTCAATGTTTGAGAATTGATAATAGTAATATTAAGTAGTAGTAATGCTCTGCACAATCGATACAAGTAAGGGTTTATTTTTATTAAATTACCAGGACTGAAATAATAAATTATTCTTTTGTAATACAAAAATTAATTATGCAAAGTTTTTAGCAAAACATATTTTCATTCAATGTTTAAGAATTGATATTAGTAATACTAATTAAGATAATTTAATTACTTTCTTATCGTTTTATTTTAATTTTGTTTAATTATTCTTTTCATGTAAAAATTAACCCATATGTTTTGTTATTGTGGTTCAAGAATTTACCCGCGGTTAGAAATAGCCACAAAGGCCGAGTGGCCGCACATATATCCTGATCCCACTTTTTCCGCCCGTTGATAATGAACACTACGCTTTGCCTTGAAATTGGTTGTTGGAACTATGGCCAAATGGTTTCATATTATTGCAATAGGTTTAAAGAAACTTTCAATCACTTTTATATTCACTTACATTTTATTATTCTAGGTTTGAATATTCCCCAAAGTTTATCTTTGAGATATTCAATTTTATGATATTGCTTATGGTTCTGCAAAATACACAAATATATTAGAATAATCACATATATTTTAACGATTTTTGTAACGATTTTTGTAGCTTTAGTAAATCAGATATTTAGTCAACGTTTATTTAGTCCGCAATAATTAGTATTCTTCACTATAGATAACATTTTATTTTACAATTCTTCATAACATACAATATTTTTCACTTCACAGTTTATCCGTTTCTAAAACATACAGTCCACTGCAATGTTAACGCCAATGCGTTTTCTATTTGTCTGCCTGTGATAACTGCTGCTGCTTCTTGTACCGCCACCCCTTTTTTCTGTCCTTTGTACTTGGGTTTCCGTCACAATATAATACTGTTTCCTATTTGAATAAAAAACTAAAATTAAGTTTAATAAATATATCGATAAAATTCAACAATATAAATTACGTACATCCATACCCGAAAATTCCTTTTGTAAACGAGAACATCGAGATAGTCATCATATATTCTTGGCTTTATTTTTCTGTACATATCGATGCCTCACTTTCTCAACCTCGTATCTTAAATAAGGTAACTTTTCAGGAAACAAAAAAAACTGTTTATTTTTTTTTACCATCGTTTTTTATGTAAAAATTTTAATGCAATTATTAAGACATGAATTATAGTTATGTGCACAAGTAAAACTTATCCATGTTAGTTTACGCATGAAAAGAATTTTTTAAGATACGAGTTTTCTGAATTAACGATAATTTAATTTTTAAAACTTGATTTATAAGTTACTCGTTTGCTGCACTTATATGTATACAGCGAAGATACTTCAAAAGTATTAAATAAAAACAATATTTTGCTTGAAATTAAGGTTTTATTTGTTAAAGGATATTATAAAAAAAAAAAAAACAGAATCCATATTAATTTATTTTAATTTAATTATATCATTAGGTTGACAAATTGTCATAAAATGAATGATAGTCTGCTGGAATCATACGTTTTAAGTCTTGTAAATCTTAATATTTTCTTTTAGAAATCGGTAGTTGCTGATTGTAGAGACCAGGTATTACTAAGTCATCATTGTGCGTCACTTGTGGTCGCAATTTACGATGAGGTAAAATATTCCACTCTTCATCAAAACATAATTTATATTGAACTCCGTCATTTAAGGTATATTTAATAGCTCGTAAATCAACAACACATGGGTCGCCCTTCTTTGTGCCTGGTCGAATTGACTTCAAGTAATTTATTCGAGAAAAATCGCGGAAAAACTTGTGATTTAAGTAATTAACGAGATAAGGTTGCGACAATCTGGATTGCTTTATAACCGTGTTAAAATCAGCTGACACATAGGTTTCTCTTCCTTTCTTCTTCCGTTCTATAGAGGCATGCACAGAATCGCAATTCATTTGAGTGTGGCCAACTACCAGGTATTTTTGTTGAATTTCTACATGGTGAGTTATAGTATACTGTTGCAAGGCATTCGAAAGTGTCACGTTTAGATTTTTGGCACAGCACCCATCACTGTAAATTATTATCGGTTTTGATTTGTCTTCCAATTTCTCTAAAAAGTCCAACAAACAAGAAGTAAACACATTAGAGTCCATGCCACCTTCGGTTTCATGCCAGACATAGCAATTAACATTTTTGTCAAATTCGTTATAAATTGTGAATTGGTGCACGCATAGTTTTGTTTTGAAGTAGTTTGCTCCAGTTGAGAGGAGAGGAATTGTTTGAACTGCTCGCAAATCTACCGTGAACATTTGGATATCACCTTTACAACAAAGTTCCTTGTCCTCGGATTTCTCTTTCCTAGCACGCTCCTTATTTTTTATATGAATCTGATATTCAAATTCTGGCACATTTTTATTTTTGTACGCAAAACAGATATCACATTGGTCTTTCTTGGGCTTGTATATACTAATATTGGCCTTGTGTACAGCGTCTAAAAAGCATTTGTACGTTTCCTTTTCAGCCTCATTTTTCAAATATTTTTCAAAATCTTTGTACACTTCTGCCCAAGTTTTGTACTGAACGTCTACATATTCTCTACTTGTACTTGTACAATGATGTGAAGGCATTTTAGGCAAATTCTGTAGAAAGTAGTTCACATGATTTACTTTGGCAATGTTTCTTTTGCTTTTTCGATTTACCGTTTCACTTTTCTTTACCAAGCAAATGTCGCTTGTATGTAGATTGGCAGAAATCCACTTGGACACGCTCCACTCACCAAGAGACAGCGTGCCTAAAAACATTTTTTTGCAAAAAAAACTTGACCTCTCCTGAAATTTTGAGAGTATAGACTAATGTGCTCACTCGGCGAGAAATAGTACCAGTTGTTCTTGAAGTGACAGGCCTTTGGCACACCATAGCAACGACAAACGCTTTTTTTTCTTCCCATGACAGTAACCAAAATGTTTTAAAAATATTCTTCCTAGCTTCTTCTGTAATTTCGTTGCACTGCTTACCAAATTTTTTGCACATATTTCCGAACGGCACCGAGCTTTCAAAGTTCTTTCTTTTCTTATTTCCACTATCCCAGTTCATTTTTTGCTTCTCTTAATCGATACATACTCCCGACCACGCATTCGCTTTAGTTTTTGACCGTTTCTAGTCCTCTTTTGCTTATCTCCCTGGCCTTTCCCTGCTCTTTCTACTGTGATGACCCCACATGATTCATTCAACAATTCTGAAGAAGATTCATTCATAGATAGATCTGAATCAGTGTTGGGATGATACTCGCTTTCACTTGCGGAAAAGTCGGATTCCGAGAAAAGACCAGAGTTATCAGAGTCAACTGAGAGAAAATGTCCTGTTTTTTCATCCAAAATTACGTTTCCATTCTGTTGTGTTTCAGGTTCGTGACATTGATTCCTAATAACAAAACGACCTCTTTCAGCATCAAGAACGGCGATTGTATTTTCATTCATATTAAGTGCAGCTTGAGTAAAATTTAAATTCACTTAAAAGTAACACTTCTTCACACATTCCTTTTGTAGAATTTTTTTAATAATAAAAACAAACTCCTCAGAAATAAATATTCACCAAACAAAATAATAACGAAAACCACTGCAATGCAATGAATGAAATTAACTTCACAGTCATCTCACTACAAGTACTAACTAATTTTTGTTCGTTCTAGCGTCGCCGAAAAATAACGGGACCCCATACGTTAAGCTATTGCAAAAGAAAATAATAAGACACTTTTGGGGGACAACTAAACGATTAATACGCCTTTAAATATACATGTATATTAAAATAAGAGTTTGACGCAGTTATTAAAAAAGCATTGATTGAGATACCAAGATATGTATTCCTATTTTTTTTACGGCAGACACAATCTATTGAGATAGGAATTTGTTGCAGTTATAGAACAGAAAAATAGGAATCGTTTGATATGAAAATCTCAAAATCG
Organism: Neoceratitis asiatica; assembly: GCA_030068015.2. Taxonomy (NCBI): domain Eukaryota; kingdom Metazoa; phylum Arthropoda; class Insecta; order Diptera; family Tephritidae; genus Neoceratitis; species Neoceratitis asiatica. The sequence goes on from CM061529.1 coordinate 1,239,389, forward strand.
CATTTTTTTAAGGTACATAAGAGCATCTGGAATTTTCAAATTTGAAATTACTATTAGATTACGGTAGCCCTGACCATCTTCATTTTCTCGCGCTCTATAAAAACAGTCAGATATTAGTTTCAAAATTTCTCCATTGTATCCAGTACGATGGCACTTTTCGCTGCCATTTGTTCCTTACCAACAGTTCAAAGTCCGGATCTTCCTGACATTTCCTTAAGTGGCTAGCCTCCCTGCTGGTATAATTGTCATTAGCAGGATGTCCACTATGTCTTCCTTACCCTCAGTTTTTGAGTAGTGCTCATTCCAAATTACATGATCGGAGAGGAAGGCGTCAGCATTTCGGTGCGTATTTCCATTGCGGTGCTCAATGGCGAAGTAATGGCTTTAAAATCTCTCAATCCACCGTGCTAGCTGTCCGTTCCCTCGATACGTTCTGACCATACACAGGTATTTGTAGAAATGATTTCTATAATCCACCAACGCTAGTAGTTCTCTCCGAGTTACGCAGTAGTTCCACTCTGATTTCCGGATTAAATGTTGCCCCTATCGATTTTTTCTAGTGAGCTCATGGAGACTTTTAGCTGCGCTTGGGAAATTCGGAACAAATCAGCGATAGTAAGTTCACAGACATTTCTTCACAGCTTCTATTTTTCAAACGCCCATCGTGGTTACTTTATGACCTGAGTAATTTACATCCTTCCTGTATAAGAGCACTTTTTATGACTTAGTTTAAGACCAGCGCCAGCCACTCTCTGGAAAAATTCTTCCAAATTGCTCAGATGTTCATCGAAGCTTTTTTACAATACGATGATGTCGTCAAGATACATCAAATAAATCTTCGAATGTAGTCCTTTGAGCACATGGTCCATTAGTCTTTCAAGAGTGGCAGGAGCGTTGCACAATCCAAAGTGAATCAACGTGAATTGCCAAGAACCGTTGCCTACAATAAGTTTTGTCTTTTCTTTACCTTCTTTACTTATTTCCACTTGCCAAAAGCCGCTCTTATGTTCGAGTATTGAGAACCATTCAGTGCCAGTTAACGAGACCAAAGTGTCATATATTTTGGGCAAAGGGTAGCTGTCCTTCTTTGTAACATAATTTAGTCTCAGAAGCGCTACTGGCCATCTTTTTCCATGAACTAGCCGTTGGTTCGATAATACCGCTTTCGCTCATTTCGTTAGTAGTGGCACACCTTGAGGAGCTTGGCGAATTCACCTGGTGGCACCAGTATCAATGCAAGGTTTCACAATGTTGGTCCTGTCTAGTGTGTTGCCATCCTTCACGATTTAGTTGAAGTATTTGCGGATAAGTTGTTTGGTCTTGTGCTTATATTTTCCTTCCAAACCTTGTGTCCATGCATTTATGTCTTTCTTCACGTCCTTCCTTCCAATGTAGTCGATTTCAGATGTTCATTGCAGTTGATGGTGGCTTCCACCTGACATTGCCCCAATACATAATATACATACATAATATATAAAATACAATTCCGCTATTAATTTTAACTACTGATTTTAAATCATAGCCAGGGTTTAACAATAAGTAAGTCCGGTGTAGAATTTTGAGCTGCTTCGGATACCCAAAGTTCTTTGACCCACAATCTCCATCGATATTTGCCCAAGCAACTGCTCAGACTTTGTGGGATCGGCTGCATTCAGCCAGCATACGCCCTTTTCGGTTGGCTCGTTTTAGTTTGGCGACTGAGAAGTTAATGGTTCATTCTCCTTAACCCTTTGTTTCTGCCATCCTTCCTGTGACGAAGTGACCTGATTTCCCGCCATTGAACCACCTCCTTTTTGTTGTCTTGTCTACTTAATTGTGCCGCCGTTTCACGCGTCTGAAAGTTTCAACAGTTTAGATTCGCATACGTGTCTCACATATTTTGTGAATTACGGGCATCCTGTTCATCTATATATTGTGGCATGTTGGTACTCATTTGTGAAATATTGGCATTCATTTGAGAAATTGCAGCTAACAGCATGTTCATGTCCATACCAATAGATGAGCTAGAAGTCTTTTCTTCTATCTTACAGATAGAATAAACCGCCTCTTTGTTTTCTATTTGCTTCTTTGAAGTCTCTTCGTCTCCGCGTCTTCTTATTCGCCGTCGAATTCTTATTGGCTCAAGTCGATGCCTTCGTCTTTCATTGCTTCTCGCAACCGTGATTGCAGCTCAACCTCATTTACGGTTGTAGATAATCCTCTTTTGCCAATTCCCTCTTAAGAGAAGGTATAGTCAAATCCTAAATCTTGACCAATTTTTAATTCTTATCTTTCTGGATTTAACAATTCTACTTCTGACACCAATTGTTACGAATTAACCTCGATGATTTTCCAAATACTTCAAGTCCGAAAACTAGATTGTTAAATAAAAGTCCCCAACTATGCTTGCAGTTTCTAATTATAAAGAATTTACTCAAAATTCATTTATTGCTCAATAAATAACAATTCGCTTCATTATTTACAATCACTTATTTTGAAATTCAGCCAGTCTATTTCAACTTTACAGTAGTGTTATCACCAACGAGTTCGCTTTATGACTGACTTCCCAGCAGTTGTGCCTCGCCAATTATCGGCCTCTCTCGAATTCCATTATAATTATTTGAAAAAAACTATATGTAGTAAATTTTTAATATTGTCTTTAACTAAATATGCAAATTTATTTCTTTAATAAACCAAAAAATACTTAAAAATTCCTATTTTTCGGGTGCTATTAGCGGGAGCAAAAACAAATTTTAAAGGAACAAACAATATTGAATATCCCATCTAAACATTCACATCTAAAACATTCGGTAATCAAGCTACTAAGAAAAAACTTAGTTCTACGAAATCGCAAACTTCTTCAAAACAAAACAAACAACTAAAACAACTAAAATAAAAAATATGTAGCAGAGACGAATAATAGCAACAAAAGAAATAATCAGACACCGGTGATAGCGCCACCTATGGGGAGTCAGATGGTAGGCCAATTTGCTTTGTTATCATCTTAAGTAAAAATAATAGAAGTAATTAAATAAGGTCATTGTTAGGAAATATGCATCGCATACCGACATCCCAAGCAGCAAAACTTAAAGCGAGTGATACCTTGCCTGATCTCTTGTTGCACGACACTCTATCTGCGATAAAAAAATATAGAAAGCAATATAAGCAATATTAGTATGGGAGGCCCGCCACTTATACATACGTTAAAAACTAAAAAAATAAGTGTGATTGAGAAGTTTTCTACCACACAGAAGGCAAGCGAGGTTTTCATACGGATTAAAAACTGTCGGCTTCGTTAATTTCCTTAGGAAAGGAATTTTTGGATGCAAAATCGCTTACAAATTTCAGTTTCTTTGCGTTTTTGATTGTGTTGTTCTTTCGACCAATCTTCAAGTGCTCACGTGGCTAATCTCAACAAATTAATTGAAGATTTTAAACATTTGTAAAACTTTTTCGCTGCCTATGAACCGTACTCTCTCTGTGGTGACTTAAACGCGCGCTTACGTAAGCTTCAATCAGTTGACATTGTAACTGGTCTACCGGGTGTTTTGGAGAATAGGCTATGAAAAGACGTAGTACTGGACAAAAAAAAAAAGTTACTGAAATTAATGGAGGATGTGGGCGGAGTTATTCTGAACGGAAGGATATCTGGCGATATGAGTGACGAATTTACTTCTTTTGGTGCTGCGGAACCTCTGTTATATGTTCAATTGAGCTTCATTCGTTCGTTAGATCATTTCCGAAGTATTTTTACCATATGCTGTTTGCATACAGGAGTCGACAACTGGCATGTTCTAGAGCGTAAAACGAAACGTTATCGTAACGACTCCAGATTATTCCAGGGTTTCGTTTTCCAGCAGCAAACAAGTACATAAGGACGACACACGACTGCAAAAGCAATCAGTCGTGAAGAAAACGCGTTGGAGATTACATTACAGTAATGTAATAAAAACAGTTCTTTACATTACAGTAAAGTAATAAAAACAGTACATTGTGAATGTTGTAATTCAAGTAATTGTAAATAGTAAAGTGAATTGTAATTGAATTGTGATTTACTGAATAATAAAAGGACATTAAATAAAGTATTTATAAATAAAGAGACTACAAATTAAGTTGGCGATTTTTATTTAACAATCCAGAGATCGCACCCGAAGTATTTTGGGAAATCATCGAGGTTGATTCAGCAAGATCGTAACAATTGGTGTCAGAAGTGGAATGTACACATACCGCTTTTCCTGATGGGATATCGGTCCGCAGTGCATGAAACAACAGGTCAAACACCTGCGAGGATACTGTTTGGTAGTGAGCTTCGGTTGCCCAGCGATTTAAAATTTGGAATAACTGGTGATGCGAGAAGAATTGGAAGGAAAGCGTCTACTGTTGAAATGAAGGCTAGGTATGACAAGGCGATGAACTCCGAAGGCTTCCAAAATGGAGATTTGGTGTTGCTTACAATCCACAACGGAAAAGAGGTTTGTCCCCAAAACTTCAATTCAATTGGGAAGGTTCATACAAGATAATCAAACGACTAAACGACGTAGTGTATCGAATCCAAACCGTTGGGAGGCCGGGAAACAAGATGAAAGTGGTCCACCTAGAGAGGCTTGCTGCATTTGGAACAGCGAATGTGTCCGATCGGGACGATCAGACTTAGGTGGAGGGCAGTGTGGCGAAAATGCGAAGCAAATGTCAGATGAAAGAGAGGAGCCGACAACTGGCATGTTCTAGAGCGTAAAACGAAACGTTATCGTAACGACTCCAGATTATTCCAGGGTTTCGTTTTCAAGCGGCAAACAAGTATATAAGGATGACACACGACTGCAAAAGCAATCAGTCGTGAAGTAAACGCGTTGAAGATTACATTACAGTAAAGTAATAAAAACAGTACATTGTGAAAATTGTATACAAGTGATTGAAAATAGTAAAGTGAATTGTAATTGAATTGTGAATTACTGAATAATAAAAGGACATTCTTCTTCTTCTTCTTCTTTGGCGTAGGCACCGCTTATGCGATTATAGACTCGTCAACAATAGCGCGCCACTCGTTTCTTCTTCTTGCTGTTTGGCGCCATTCAGAAATACCAAGTGACACCAGGTCGTTCTCCACCTGATCTTTCCAACGGAGTGGAGGTTGCCCTCTTCCACTGCTTCCACCAGCGGATACTCCATCGAATACTTTCAATGCTGGAGTGCTTTCATCCATTCGGACGACATGACCTAGCCGGCGTAGCCGCTGTCTCTTTATTCGCTGAGCTATGTTAATGTCGTCGTATAGCTCGTACAGCTCATCGTTCCATCGTCTGCGGTATTCGCCGTTGCCAACGCGCAGAGGACCATAAATCTTCCGCAAAACTTTTCTCTTGAAAACTCCTAAAGCCGACTCATCGGATGTAGACATCGTCCAGGCTTCTGCACCATATGTCAGGACGGGAATGATGAGCGACTTGTCGAGAGAGGACTTTACTTTTCAATTGCCTACTCAGTCCAAAGTAGCACCTGTTGGCAAGAGTGATTCTGCGTTGGATTTAAAGGCTGACATTGTTGGTGTTGTTAATGCTAGTTCCCAGATACACGAAATTATCTACGACTTCGAAGTTGTGACTGTCAACAGTGACGTGGGAGCCAAGTCGCAAATGCGATGACTGTTTATTTGATGACAGGAGATATTTCGTCTTGTCCTCGTTCACTACCAGACCCATTCGCTTCGCTTCTTTGTCTGGAGAACGCAGAGCTTACATTGCGGGTGTTATGACCAATTATATCAATATCATCGGCATACGATTGCACACTCTTGTAGAATATTGTGCCTGGTCTGTTTAGCTCTGCAGCTCGTATTATGTTCTCCAGCATCAAATTAAAGAAATTACAGGATAAAGAGTCTCCTTGTCTGAAATCTCGTTTGGTATCGAATGGCTCGGAGAGGTCCTTCCCAATTCTGACCGCGCTTTTGGTATGAGTTTCGTGGGGATATCAAATTCAGACATAGCGGCGTAGAGGCATTTCCTTATCGTGCTGTCGAAGGCAGCTTTAAATCGATAAAAAAGTGGTGTATCGATTCTTTTCTCTCGGGTCTTCTCCAAGATTTGGCGCATGGTAAATATCTGGTCAATGGTGGATTTGTCAGGTCTAAAGCCACACTGATAAGGTCCAATCAGTTTGTTGACGGTGAGCTTTAGTCTTTCACACAATACGCTAGATAAGACCTTATATGCGATATTAAGGAGACTTATCCCACGATAATTGGCGCAGACCGTGGGGTCTCCCTTTTTTTTGGATTGGGCACAGCACATTTAGGTTCCATTCGTCAGACATGCTTTCTTCCGACCATATTTTGCAAAGAAGCTGATGCTTCATACTCACGCATTTCGGCCTCTTTCTTTTTTCGTCTGCAAATGCTTCTCGCTTCCCTCTTCAGCTCTCGGTATCTATCCCACCCCGCACGTGTTGTGGTCGATCGCAAAGTTGCGAGGTAAGCAGTCTACTTTCTCTCCACTGCAGTTCGACATTCCTCATCGTACCAGTTGTTTTTCTGGTATTGCTCCCTTATACCAAGTCGCTGCTGAGTGCTCCCAGAGAGCAGGTGTGCAAGCCGAGTAGAAAACTTCCTGGCTGTCTGCTGTGTTTGCGTGGTTGCGTGTTTTACGATCTGGCGACAGCCATGTAGCTTGATGAATTTTCGTATGCTGGAATCTGTTACTACAGACAACCATATTTCGGGCCCCGGCAAAGTCAATCAGCCTCAGCCCGTTTGGGGATGTTTCGTCGTGGAGGCTGAATTTTCCGATTGTTGCGCCAAAAATGCCTTCTTTGCCCATCCTGGCGTTGAAATCGCCTAGCACACTTTTGACATCGTGGCGGGGGCAGCGCTCATAAGCACGTTCTAGGCTCTCATAGAAAGCATCTTTGGTCACATCATCCATCTCTTCTGTCGGGGCGTGGGCGCAAATCACAGATATGTTAAAGAACTTCGATTTGATGCGAATTGTGGCTAGACGTTCATCCACCGGGGTGAATGCCAGGACTCGGCGACGGAGCCTCTCTCCCACCACAAACCCAACACAATATTTGCGTTCCTTTAAATGGCCGCTGTAATAGATTTCACAAGGACCCACCTTCTTCCGTCCTTGTCCCGTCTATCGCATTTCTTGGACGTCGGTGATGTCAGCCTTTGGTGCATGCCCTCAAATCGTGATCCTTTAAACGTTTGCGGGGGTCGTCATCAAAAGGGGGGTCTCTCATCCGAGGCAATTGCAGATTTTTCATTGGAGTATAGTTTTTTTGTGGTGAGTTCCAAACCCTACGCACAACCGCAGGGGATTCGCCTTCTCACTTTAGCTCGCCTCCAAACGGATGTTTGTTGGCCACCCAGAGGAAAACCTCGTCTAAAACCGGAATTCGTGAGCTGCTTGAACCATATGTAAAAGAATCGTTTCCGGCCACTCCCAGGCGAATGGCAGTCAGAAACTTTCCTCACTTGCGTGAACTTCTACACATGGCCCCATACTCCATAAAAGGACATTAAATAAAGTCTTTGTAAATAAAGGGACTGCAAATTAAGTTGGCGATTTTTATTTAACAATTCAGAGATGGTACCCGAAGGATTTGGGAAATCATCGAGGTTGATTCAGCAAGATCGTAACAGTATATATTGAATTCCCTATGAACATGTATAACGAACTATCTATTCTAAAACTACATAGCATTAAAGAGAACTTATTAAACCGTTGTTATTATAAAACTCTAATTTTTTGTTATACCGATGTACATATGCATGTACATTTCTGAAATTTACTCTGTTACGTTATACGTACATACGCGTGTACATATAATTTACCTCTTCGCTTTAGTCATGTTCAAACATGAATATTTTCTTGGACATGCGTACATAGCATTAAAGAGAACTGTTAATAATACTAGTTGTTATTATAGAATTCTACTCCTTCGCTATACCTGCATATGTACATACGTACGTTTATGAATTTTATTCTTTTGCGTTATACGTACATATGTGCATATGTACACATATTTTAAATTTTACCTTTTCGCTTTAGACATGTTCGATCATGAATTTTCTTGAACATTTGCATATACATAGATACATAACGTTAAGGAAAAACTGTTAATAATTTAGTTGTTATTGTAAAATAACATTCTGCCTGCGTGCAGGATAGTATAAAAGGGCAGGCGAATTGTAAATAGATTTAAGTAGCCAGTAGATGGTTGATAGACATACTTGTCCGTGGTTATCACCGACAAACGTAGCGCACCTGAGGGATTTCCACCTCACGAGCGCTTAGTACATATACGACTAGAGTTTTCACCTGGTCGTAAGGAAGGCTAGTGGAGGGAATACCACCTCCACTGCCTTTATGAAGAGTAGCTAAATTATTGTAGAAGCCTAGCTAGTATATTATATTTGGGAGAGGGTTTCTGCCTTACCGAAGGGAAGATTAGCGGAGGGCATATCACCCCGCTATCTTTACGTTTGTATTATATAATACTAAATAAACTTTGCTGTACGAAATATAGGAAATTGAGTACTTATTTCAGTAACCTTGGCGAGACTGAGCTAACCCCAGCCAAGAGCGAAACTTCGTTACAACTGGCGCCCGAGCAGGGACTTGAAATAATAAAGGTAGAAAAGGAAGACTTCAAGGAGGATTTAAGAAAAGAAAAAAAAACGAGAACAACGAAGCAAAGGTGGTCAAAGTGACATGGGTGCACTACCTCAACTGCGAAGAGCTCCTAAGATATGCCGCAGAATTTGGGTTCGAAGAGTCAGGAACCGTAGATGAGCTGCGAAAGCACTTCGCGAGCTTCATTCAGACGCAGAGTGGAAGAGGAGACTTGCAGGATCTTTTCACAGAGCTGAACCTCCGACATGCCCGTCCAATTGTAACACTGGAGCCAGCAACACCAAGAGAAGACAAGAGATCACCCTTATCGAGAAGTCGCGATGAAGATGTACGACATAGGCTCATCGAGAATGAGCCAGCACACACACAAACGACGCCTTTGTTTGTAACGATTATGGACCGCGTCCGGAAGTGGGGTTTTCGGTACGATATCGGTAAGGACCTAATAGGATTTGTGGAGAGAATAGAAGAGTTAGCGGACGGCTACGATATTGATCGGAATTCGATCCCACGAGCGCTACCGAAGTTATTGAAAGATAAAGCTCTTGTATGGTTTCCTCAACAACAATCGGCATTGGCAGGATTGGGACATCTTTAAGAGAGACTTCCTTAAGTTTTTCTTGAGTTCCCGGTATTTTGAGCATCTGGATGATGAAATCCGACTACACGTTCAGAGAGTAGGCGAGAAGTTAAAGGACTATGTCCTACTGCTACAAGGGCTCATGCGACACGCTGAGTACACCACTGAGCAGAAGCTGAATCGAATATATCGCAACTCTCGCCGGGAGTATCAGCTATACGTGAATAGGCATGAATTCCGCAGCCTTGAAGAGTTGGTAGATCTGGTGGAAGACTTCGACAACATTCCATTCGAGAGGCAACCGTCGAGATCGAGAGCGAGACCGTTTGTATCACGACAGAAAGAACATCGCTACCATTATTTCAATATGGACGAGAGACGAGATGAACCGAGGAGGTCGGGAGAGACGGCAAGACCGTTCGTGTACCGACAGCATGAGGAGCGTTACCAACACTTGCGCGAAGAAGATATCAGAGAAGAGCTGCCAAGACCAGAGCAGCAAAGCATAGGCCAATCTCCAGGGCTTCAACCTAAATGTGTAAATCCCCGTACAGCCTGTAGACGGTGTGGAGGAGAAGGACACTTCGCGTACGGTTGTCGCAGCCCGAAGATAGAGTTCTGTTGGAAATGTGGATGTTGTGGCGTACACGCGACTGCTGTCAAATCCCACAGGGGTGGGGCCTGGGGCCCCATCAGTATCGAGGGGTGCAGTCCACAACAGTACATCCTCGTACCAGAGACATGGGTTAAAACAAGTGCATGGCCGAGTTCTGGCCACAGTAACGATGAATGGAGAGCAGGTGACAGCCGCAATCGACACAGGAGCGACGAGAAGCTTTGTGAATAGTGAGGTGGCGAAAAGACAGCAGACTGGGCAAGGAAACAGGTGAATACAACAGTGGTGATGGGCGATGGCAGAGCGAAGAAGGTTACAGAAGCAGTAAAAGCTAAGGAGTAGTTGGGAAACGAGGTGAATGAGATTGAGCTGCTCGTCCTGCCAGGTCTGGTCGACGAAGTGGTCATCGGAACGGATTACTTGTCTAAAGAAAACATGGAGCTCAGGTGCGGAGGGGAGACAGTAAAATTGGGAGGGAGCAGGGGAAAAGAGGAAACCATCACGTGTACGAACATGGCCACTATAGAAGACGAAAATCCCAAGGCTACGATAAGTCCGTGTATATCAAAACACGACCAACCAGATCCCCGTGTGAGCGATTTCATCAGAAGAGAGTTGCAGCAGTTCGAGAAGTTATCCGGGGTATCCAATATTGCTACCCATAAAATAGTGATGCGAGACGACCGACCAATCAAGCAGAGGTATTTTCCGCGGAACCCTAGAATGCAAGAGGTGATAAATAAGGAAATAGGCGAACTCCTCGAGAAGCGCTGCATCGAACCATCCCACAGTCCACACAGCACACCAATAGTTTTGGCCAAGAAGAAGGACGGCAGGTGGAGACTCTGCGTCGACTATCGGCAATTGAACCAACAATCCGTGCAGGACGCATATCCTTTTCCCCGCATCCAGCACATACTAGATCGACTCCGTAGTACTCGTTTTATTAGCAGCCTGGATCTGAGGAATGCTTATTGGCAGATTCCCATGGATGAAAGTAGTAAGCTGTATACAGCATTCACAGTACCCGGACGGGGATTGTTCCAGTGGAAAGTAATGCCCTTCGGTCTACATTCGGCCCCAGCAACGTTTCAGAGGGCGCTTGACCGAGTCATCAGCCCAGAGTTGGAGCCAAGCGCATTCGCCTACTTAGACGATATCATCGTTACAATCACCACGTTAGAAGACCACATAAGACACCTCACAGAAGTATTTCAACGATTGCGAAGGGCTAATCTCCGAATAAATCCAGAAAAATGTGAGTTCTTCAAGAAGAAGTTGAAATACCTAGGCCATGTTGTTAGTGAAGAGGGCATCCATGCAGACCCGGATAAGGTTGCGGCCATCAAAGACCTCACCCCACCGACCCACCTACGAGAACTTAGACGATTTCTGGGAGTAGCGTTTTGGTACAGGAGACTCGTTCACAACTTCTCGCGGGTATCACATCCCTTAACATCAATGCTGAAGAAGGGTAAGAAGTGGAAGTGGGCTGAGGAGCAGCAGACCGCGTTTGAGGCATTGAAAGGCGCCCCACACATGAGTTAGAGGACAAGGAACGAGTGATAGCGTATGCGAGCCGTCGGCTGAACAAAGCCGAAATTAACTACTCGTCGACGAAGAAGGAGTGCTTAGCGATAGTCTGGGCAGTAAGAAAGATGAAACCGTATCTGGAAGGATACAATTTTACAGTAATCACCGACCACCTGGCTTTGAAGTGGCTGAACGCAATTGAGAGTCCGTTAGGTAGAATCGCGAGAAGGGCGTTAGAACTCCAGCAGTATACGTTCAACGTGGAGTATAGGAAGAAACTTGAATGTCGTAGCAGATGCGTTATCAAGGCAACCGCAGGAAGAACAGTTGGGTACCGAGCTAGAAGGAGGCGACAAGGAAGACTGCCGATGGTTCAATGGAAAGATGGCAAGGGTGAAGGAAGTTACACAGAACTTCCCCGATTACGTGGTGGAAGAAGGTAAGCTTTATAGACGGATGACACTCCGTAGAAGTTGTGCTTACCGACGTCCCAGAGACCACGAGTCCTGAAGGAGATTCACGACACGCCGACCGCAGGCCATATGGGAATCCGAAAATCGATAGCCCGGGCGATGGCGCGTTACTATTGACCAGGAATATTCAGAGACGTGAGGAGATATGTGCAACAGTGCCATGAATGCCAGATCTACAAGCCGTGTCACCATCAAGCCGAAGGTAAGATGCTTACGCAAATAGCAGAGGAACCATGGTGGACGGTGTGTGCAGACTTCATAGGCCCGCTACCACGAACGAAGCACGGCAATGCAATGGCTCTGGTCTTCCTGGACCGATTCTCGAAATGGGTAGAAATCGTAGCAGTTCGCAAGGTAACCACCGAGGGTCTCATCCGAGCGTTTAGAGAGAGGATCCTAGCTCGTTTTGGCGTCCCGAAGGTACTGATAATGGACAACGGAGCTCAGTTACCAGCAGGCGATTTAAAGACTTTCTGCATGAGCATGCCGTAAAACACCAGCTAACTGCGCCATACACACCACAGGAGAACCCGACCGAAGGAGCGAACGGGAATATCAAGAGGTTGATCGCACAGTTCACCGGCAAAGAGCAGCGCAACTGGGACGAATTATTACCCGAGATAACACTCTCACTCAATACCTGCGTATGTGAATCCACGGGATTCAGCCCCAGCATACATAGTCCAAGGTAGAGACCCAAGAATGCCGAATACGTTGTACGACAAACATACTATGTATGTACATTTATGAAATTTACTCTGTTACGTTATACGTACATACGCATGTACATATAATTTATCTCTTCGCTTTAGTCATGTTCAATCATGAATATTTTCTTAAACATGCGTACATACATAGCATTAAAGAAAACTGTTAATAACACTAGTTGTTATTGTAGAATTCTACTCCTTCACTATACCTATGTACATACGTACGTTTATGAATTTTATTCTTTTGCGTTATACGTACATATGTGCATATGTACACATATTTTAAATTTTACCTTTTCGCTTTAGACATGTTAGATCATGAATTTTCTTGAACATTTGCATATACATAGATACATAACGTTAAGGAAAAACTGTTAATAATATTAGTTGTTATTGTAAAATAACATTCTGCCTGCGTGCAGGATAGTATAAAAGGGCAGGCGAATTGTAAATAGATTTAAGTAGCCAGTAGATGGTTGATAGACATACTTGTGCGTGGTTATCACCGACAAACGTAGCGCACCTGAGGGATTTCCACCTCACGAGCGCTTAGTATATATACGACTAGGGTTTTCACCTGGTCGTAAGGAAGGCTAGTGGAGGGAATACCACCTCCACCGCCTTTATGAAGAGTACCTAAATTATTGTAGAAGCGTAGCTATTGTAGTATATTCGGGAGAGAGTTTCTACCTTACCGAAGGGACGATTAGCGGAGGGCACATTACTCCGCTATCTTTACGTTTGTATTACATAATACTAAATAAACTTTGTTGTACGAATTTCAGTAACCTTGGCGAGACTGAGCTATCCCCAGCCAAGAGGGAAAAATATGATATCAATTTTGTTAGACAATAAAGGGTGTTTTTAATAGAGGTGTAGAACTTTAAGTTGCAATAAAACAACGATGGATTATTCGATTGACATGAATTTTATTTATTCGAAAAATAATCTTGTAGCATTACATTTTAAATATGATTTCTGGCATATGACCGCCACGGCTGGCACGACGAATGTTGTCTTCCAAATGGTCAAGCGTTTGTGGCTTATCCGCATAGACCAATAACTTTACATAGCCCCACAGAAAGTAGTCTAGCGGTGTTAAATCACAAGATCTTGGAGGCCAATTCACAGGTCCAAAATGTGAAATTAGGCGGTCACCAAACGTGTCTTTCAATAAATCTATTATGGCACGAGCTGTGTGACATGTTGCGCCGTCTTGTTGAAACCACATCTCCTGGACATCATGGTTATTCAATACAGGAATGAAAAAGTTAGTAATCATGGCTCTATACCGATCACCATTGACTGTAACGTTCTGGCCACCATCGTTTTTGAAAAAGTACGGACCAATGATTCCACCAGCCCATAAAGCGCACCAAACAGTCAGTTTTTCTGGATGTAACGGTGTTTCAACATACACTTGAGGATTACCTTCACTCCAAATGCGGCAGTTTTGATTGTTGACGTAGCCATTCAACCAGAAGTGCGCTTCATTTTCGAAATAAAATTGCACTATTTGCAAGCGTTGTTCAGGCGTGAGTCTATTCATGATGAATTGCCAAACCAAACTGAGAATAAATCACTTGACAGCTGTTAAATTGGTCGCCATCTTGAAAAGTAATGCCAACTTAAAGTTCTATACCTCTATAAAAAACGCCGTTTATAAAGTCTGCACCGACTAGAAATGGGAAACCTTACTATATACCAGAATACGCTTGCTTCTGAGCCGGATCAACGCTTGGTTTGATTGTAGTAATAAAATTACCGAATCTCAGATGGGTTACCGTAAAAACTACTCACCAATCGACAAACTTGTTAAATTTAACGAGTATTTTACATTTGAACTTTAGTATGGAGAAGAAAAATTTTGCTTCCTTTGTGGATTTCTCATGTGCTTGGCCTCTCCAGCCACATAATAGAGGTTTAACAGTTAATTTATGATAATACATCTATTCAGGCTTGGTTGGATGGTGCGCTTCGGACACATTTACACCAGCAAGGGTGTATGACAAGCTTGTTCGTTGTACTGTTTTTTTTTTATTATATATCAATGACTTAAGTGACAGCATCTCTTACATGTTAAAGTTGCTGACACTTAAGTAACGATATCGTGCTTCTAGCAGACTCTGCCGCAGATTTAAGAATATGATAAATGAGCTTTACGTTTACAGAAAGCAGGGGGGTCTGAAAGTTTACCTCACCAAATCTAATATAAAAGCGATGAATATTCATATTGTCAGTAAATACGAATATATGAGTGTCCTTTTAAACTTCAAATTCTCTTTTAGAAAGCAATTAGAATTAAAACTGGCAGGGGCTAAAATTGCGATAAATGCTACATTATAATTATATTATATTTTATGGTGCACTAAGTTCTGTTGATAAGCTTGAGTCTGTAGAGAAACTTTCTATATAAAAAGTTACTATTTTTCCCAACCAACATATCAAATCATGTTTATTTTCCCAAGGCCCAGTAGACTGCCTTGCATCGTTGACGAGAAGACAGTGAGACAGGGCTCGTTCTGGTTCTAAAACTAGAATAAAGTTTATGAAATTATTAATATGGATCATCCATAGAATTTCATGCCTACATCGCTTAAGCTAAAAATTCCAATATTACTGTAGAAAATTATTCAAAAAGAGCTTGCTAACTTCACCGAAAGTGCTCACTAGATCTTTACAAGAATCTGATACCTACGGATGCTACCTAACTAACTATCATTCACTGCACAGTTATATAAGTTTTGGTAAAAATATTTTTGAGCTATAAGTGATATGCAGACACACCACATTTATTGTTATTTATTTTATGTTCTAGTTTGTTTAATTTTCTTATATTTTGATTTATAATTTAGTATGTAAAGGAAATAAATTAACTAATTACTACTACTACTGCTATTTAATTACCCGAAGTCACACAGGAACTGCGGATATAGAAGCAATTTACAAATAATAAAAATTCTTTTTGTTAACATTTTATTTATTTATTTAATCTGTTCTCAATATGAAGCCCAACAGGTCCTAATATCTTATAACATAATAGCTTATTGGATGGATCAACGCTGCTCTTCTCTATAGGCGGACACGGCTTGTTCTAGCCGAAGGATTCATATGAATACGTAATTTTTTTAGGTACTTTTGTGTAACGAATTCCACTTCTCTATTGACGGTACGCATGTTTAGGTCTATAACGACCTAAATTCATACTTCCATACAGATTGAGCCAAGAATTTTAAAAAATGCCTAATGTATACTGGCAGATTTAAGATGCAACATTTTAGCGTTTTTGTTAGCTTGCGGGAGAGGTGAATCTTCACAGTGGGGCACGTTTCTGGAATAATCATCCATTTGGATAGATGAATAATTTTGAGACGACACATTTCCGATAAAATGCTGCAGCTAATCCTGAAAGTTTACATTAGCCTTAAGACAAAAATTAGGACATTTATTTTCGTAAATTCGCCATTTTGTTAGCAATTGTTCCAATAATATTATTATTTACATTTGAGGCTATCATGTGACATTTGTGCCGGCTTATTATAGGCTTTACTTATCTCATAATTTATACTATTTTCTTCTTAAATTGTGCCATGTTTTTGTGAAAAACGAATTGATTTGTAAGAATTATGTCATTTTCATCGAGGGAAGGAGTAAATTTTGATACTACCAAATTTTCAAATTTTTGAAAAGGCAAGGCAACAGGCTGATTGATTTATATGATGACTGCAGGGTTGCGTCTATGCCTGGATTAGTTATATTAATTTCCCTATTATGGCTGGCGTCGTCGACACAAAGTGACACTATGTATTTTTTTTTTTGCTTTTTCATAGTCATCGTCATTGTTATTATCATGGAAAATTCATTGCGTTTAAAACTGCAAAAACTCTGTTTCACTTTTTTTCGCACAAATCACAATTACAAAATCACCCATCGCAGATTTTCGTAATAAAAAAGATAGATTCGTAAAATAAAAGATAATTGGCACAATCCCGGTGTTCAATGAATGAAAAACGCGAGTTCGATGCCTTAGTAACGCCACCTTGATAAATTCGCCTTGGATCACATGAAGTTTTTAAGTAGATGCATTTATTTATTCTTGAGGCATTTTGTTACTAACGATTAGTACAAAAGACGCTGTTTTAAATTTTTAAATTTAGTTATTGTATGTGTGTTTCTTTGAGGTGAACAAAAAATTAAAAAAATTACAAAAGAAAACTATACGAGGCTGAATTGAAAGAAAATCTTGGCTTAGCAAAAAGCCTTCCTGCGACATTTCTCTAGAAGGAATGAGATGATGTTCCGCTAGTTATTCTGACCAAGAGCAGACAAGACCCTCTGTGTTGCTCGGCGCTCTTGCTTTCATTGACAACCCGGGCACCATTGACATACGACATATTCCCTTGACTTTATTCATGTCATTATAGAGGTTCCATCTTCTTCAATATCCTTCTCTTACGCGGACAAGATCATGGTATATTGCATATAATAGATTTTTCGAATGCTACCAGATCATTCTCATCTTTGTTCGTCATCGTCCACGTTTCTGCGCCATACAAAAGGAAGGGCGTGATAAGAGATTTAAAGGTTGTAGTTTTAGTTCGTAGAGAAATAGTTCTGCTTTTTTGTTGACAAGAATTATTCTTCGTTTGAACTCCAATCTGGCGCTAATGATGGTATTGAAGCTGGATCCTAAATAGACAGAGTCCTTTACAAATTCGATGTTATAGTTGTCAACAGTGACGTGGTGGAGGCTTTTTGTTTCATGCAAGGAGACACTTTATTTTGTCCTCGTACTCTGCTATACCAAATTGCAATTAAGAGCTGGTACATGCGCCCCACTTGTTTTTAAGCTCAATTGGCATACCATCCACTCAAGGGGATTTTGAGTTTTTGGAGAAAATAAATTTTTCTAATTGCAGTCGCCCCTCGAAAATCGCTTCAGCAGTTACAAAGCGCCAAATATATATATATAAATATATTTCTTTCTTACATCGTTTTGGACTAGACATTTGACGTTGACATTGTCCTTAGTCTTGAGACCGTTAACTTGCCGCCGTATTTTTTGATAGAATTTACGGGCTGCGTTCTTGCTTGCCAGCATTTCAAGTTCTTCGCACTCACGTCTTTCTGCTCCTCTTTTCTTTTTATTGAAAAAACAACTCTCCTTTACTTCTGTCCCTGTATCTTTCGATTATAGAACGCGTTACCCCACGTCTTCAAAGACAATCACTGATGTCGTGATATACATTTCACGAAATAAATTGCCCGTGGTGACCAGTAATTGTTTGACAATATTTGTCAGAGGATATTGTTTGATAACCATTGCCTGCAACCAACTCAATTTTTTTTTTACTTTGACAATTAAAATTTCATTTCTATGAAGTCTTGTTAGTGTCAACATGTAACGAAGCTTTTCCTTGTATCTGTGCTTCTTCGTTAATGCTGAGGTATACTCGTCGCGTCCAACATGTGTTACAATAAATTTGTAAACTGTGGGGCTCTTTGCAAATCGTATTTATTTATGAATTAGTAATAAACTTACTTTAATTGATATACTTAAACCAAACGGTGCCTTGAGCTGCGTCACGCCGAGGAAGCGTTACTATGCTCTGTCGTATACGCTGGCGCTCATGTAGGCTAAGGCGACTTTGCGGTACTGTATACGCTGCCACTCGTGTGGTCTGCGACGTTTGTGCTGTACTATATTTGTTGGCGCTCATGTAGGCTGCGACGACTATGCTGTACTGTATACGCTGGCACTTTTGTAGACTGCGACAATTTGCAGTAAAATATACGCCATCGTTTGTTTAGACTGTGTTCGCAACATGTATGGCTTATGATTCTAGATAGTGGTGTGTGTTGCTGGAGTGGCGTGATTTCCCCGTTGTGCGTATACTTGTTGTGATGTCTACAGGGCGTGTTCTTATTGGCTATGTTGTTCTTGTTATGTGATGTCTTCCTTGTTGTTTATATTTTTGCTCTGTTCTGTGCCTTCTTCTCTTTCTTCAATTATAGGGTGCGGATTTAGTTATGGTTGGAATTGTGTGGCCTACATTCTATTTGGGGATTTTTATTCCTCAGAAACATAATTGATATTTTAAGATTAAACGAGTATGAAAACATTAAATGAATGAAAATTGCGAATTTTTTCACTACATTTCCAAAAGTTTTTTTTACATTTGAAAATGTTTAAAAGCCGAGAACATGTTTGGTTGGAGGTATTTCACAAATCATTATGTTAAGCAATAACACAAAACCTGACAATTAAATTGCTAATAATTATCGGCAAAAGGACAGATAGACAGGAGGAGAATCGATGATTACATGGGGAGACGCGGGCATACAATTTTATACAATATTATTATAAAAGTCCTTTTTGTTCTTTTCATTGCTAATTGTTTTTCTCTGGCGGGTGCCAAGACCAACGCACCACCAATTATTGGGGTAATATTTAGTAATACACATGCATATTGCTAACCGCTTGATTCCAGAAAGACGCCCGCCATTAGGATTCGACTTCTCAGAATTATTTCGCATCCAAACCGAACGGCCGAAGCTGGACGTTTGTGAGCTGCTTGAATCATTTGCAAAAGATTAATTTCTGGCCACTCTTAGATGAGTGGCAGTCAAAAACTTAACCTACTTGCTTGGACTTATGATTATTTTCTGATGAAGTTTCGGCTGACATCATAAGCGACTAGAGAACAATCATAAATTTTCACGAACAAAGTTTTTTTCGTTTAAAACTGAGCTGCTATCTAAAAGCAGAACATGAAAATATATGGGTATTATTATTTGAAGAAAGAAAGTAACATAGTTTCTTTCCTTTTGTTTTAAATTTTGGTTTACCAATTTATTCACTAAATATTTCACAAATTTTATAGTTATATTTATTTTTTCTTCTATTTTGCGCTCAGCACTAGAGTATGGTTTTAAGTATAGTAACTTAATAAAATTAAATATTCGATTGTTTTCAACAGAATATTGGAATAAAACTGCAACTAAAGACGACTGTTGTACTTCTTATTCTTCTAAAAATCACAAAAAGTTATTTTTCTATTACGGTGGCGCTGTGATAAAGGGTTTCGTGTCTAGTCATCTTTGATCGCGTGACGTGGAGTTATATACTATCTATTTGAGGGTTAGCAAGTGTCTGTTTTCTGGTGTGTTAAATATGTGAAGCATTTTTAATGGATACCGCTTGTTGGAGTGTTGTTCTTCTTGAAAATTTTTTACTCTAATTCCAATGTGCAGCCAACAGTTAATGTGCCAAATTTTGATGAAGCAAAAATTCTTCAACAAGAACAACACTAAAGAAATAGTTTGCCTAAAGTGTTTCATTTCATTAATAAATTTTATATATTTTTGATAGCAAATATAACCCCTGTAAAAATATATTATACATACTTGGGTATTTTAAAATTTAAAATTTAAAGTTTTATATATGCCTTTTTGATCAAATTTTAACTACAAAGTAATTCACCAAAAAAAAAGACTCTAGCAAATAAAGGTATGAAAGAAAATTATTAAAACTTTGATCAAAAATAATATTTGTTATTTAGGTTTTCAGAATATAATGAAGATGTGCGAAGTTCAGCAGCATAATACCAAATGGTATGTTATTCGCAGGAGAATAAGTCCCATAGTTTTCAAAGTAAAAGATTGCGCTTTTGTACTCTATACACAAAAGTCGGGATCGATATATTACTTTCTGAAATGTCGCTGCCTAGTGGAGCTTACCAGCAAGCACAAGGTCCATCATGCTTTGATAAAATGGATTCGTTTGGGAATGCAAGTGGTGCGCTCTTCAGCGATTTTTCCACTGTGCGGTAAGTGTTGCGCATGGCAAACAAACCTTCTGACGCATTTTTTATTAAATTAGATAATGCCTTATAGGGTTCAACAACGAGCTTAATTCTTGGATTTACTGATTCTTCAGGTATGGCTTGAGTGGACGAGATTTGATTAATAATGTGGGAAACATGATGATAGAAGGTGGTGGCAGATTTGGCTATTGGTACTCCCATGCGTTGCTAAGCTAATATCGCTTAAATGTGTGCAATGGCAAACATATTTTTGAACTACATTACGATAAGTGTTAAGTGTCATCTTTGTGTGTACAACACTTGTTGACAAGTAGTGGTTCCTTTTCTAGTGGCTCTTGGATTTACTTGTATTATAATAGGCGGATTCGCTATCTAGGAAATGCATACTATGCACAATATTGCAAAATTGTGACATATTCAAGTGAAATCATAACACTCCCACAGGCACAGGGTTACTTTTCCTTCACAGGGTTGCTTTTTCCTTCTTGCTATCTGTGGGAAATAAATATACATAGGTTTTGGTATAGGATATTTTTCCTATCGTAGCATATTTTTTTGTATGTGTTTCGTTGTTTGGATAGGAAAAATTTCCTATCCGTGCACCTTAGCATGCATTTCCTAGCTTAGATAATACCCCCTAAAGACTTTATTTTGTAAATAATCGAATTCAACTTGTTCATAGAAATTTATCTATAACCACAACAAACAAACTAATCCTTTATTTTGGCTTTTTTTATAATTATCTACGACCAGTGCCCATTATTGAAAATAAATATATGTTTCAAGTGTTATATTTATGAATTTGTGAGGACAATTTCTACAAAAGGCAGTGAATTTTAGGGGTATTCGCCTTGTCTATGATCCCAAATATCTTTTCGTAATTATGGTTCAAATAAGAAACTAGGTACTTACAAGTCAGCGTATCTGCATCTGATTTTAAACCTTAATATCGAAAGTTTTGAAAATCCTATCGTTTATTCTGCGATTCGCTCAAAGAACTCATCATATATTTAAAAATCGATATTTAGAGCTGCATCAAGTTCAGATTCTACTGAAGAAATCAAGTCAAAAAGTTAAAATCAAATCGAACAATTAACATGCATAGCTTTTTTCAGCAAAAGCCATACACCCTGAAGTCATCAACGACCTTAGTACACCTGCATTCTTAGCAGCATTTTCTAAATTTATTTCAAGAAGAGGGTGCCCAAAAACTATTTATTCCCACAACGGAACCATATGCCTAAGAGTTTCTAAGCTCTAAGAAGGGAACTTAAGTTATTTCTAGATGATGCACGAGATAAAACAATATCTTCATATTTTCATCAAGAACTATCTTGGCACCATATTCTAGCCGCTACACCCCACACCGAAGTCCAATGGGAAGCTGGAGTAAAAGTTTTAAGACACATTTTCGCAAGATTGCATCAGGTAGTAAATACACATTCGAAGAGTTTTCAACTCTATTATGCAGTGTTGAATTTTGCTTAAACTCTAGACAACTAAGCGCTGCATCACTTCTTTTGTAAAAGATGGAAAAATGAATATTTGACTAAGCTCCAAAAGCGAAAGTGGAAGCTGCAACAATACGACTTAAAGGTGGCTGATATGGTAGTCTTCCGCGAGGATTATATATATGTCAATAATTGGCGCTTCGTCGTATTATCAAACTATACCAAGGCTCCGATAACCAGGTACGTGTTGTTGATCTTCTAACTGCGAAAGGCCAAGTTACTCGACCCTTTGTAAAACTGTTCCTTCTCGCGCTACTAGAAGAAAATTAAACTTCCTTTTATATTATATATAAAAGTATTAAAAGTCATAAATTTATTACAGAAATGCTTTTTCTAACACATTTTACGTGTTAAATTTTTATTCGCAAGCACCAGAAAATTACATGCAATAATAACTTTGACTACATTTCGTACATAGATAGTGTCTGAATAGCTTTCTTAAAATTGTTCCTAACAATTTTAGGGTCACGTCTAGTAAATATCGACAAACAGTTAAGTTTGTCGTAAATTATAACTGGCATGGAGCCTGGGTTAGTTCTTTCCATTTCATCCAAAGGCGAAACATTTACTTCTTCAATAGTTGAACAATGACCCGGTACACAAAGGCTCAGAAGAAAGCTGAGAAATTGCCATATTGATACCTCCGCCCATGCCAGGGTAGGCATCCGATACGTCTCTGTTTTGTTGCAGATATATTGCCCCAACTGCGTTTCCATGCATCATACTAATCAATTCACTAGCATAAATAGCTGTAAATATTGTAAACAAAAACACCAAACCATGTTGCGCTTTGAATTTATCGACGGCATGCCTCAGTTGGGTAAGCGGGTGCCTCAAAAACCATGGAGAACTGAAGCGAAATGCGAAATCTCAGATGACAGATCATCATAGACTGAATCCTCATCTGAAGCGGAGGATCGGTTTCTATACGCAAAAATAGAAGAAGGTGAGTTGTTGGGCTCCAGAGCGGAGGCTCGGACTTTTCGCCCTGGGAATACAGCAAGAACGGAGACTCGCCCTCCCCGTCCAAGTTTCTAAAGTGGCACGACTCCACGGATGTTTTGACAATTTCTCCAGCATGAGAGACAAAGAACTCGAATTTCTTATTTTCACGCTATCAGCGTAAACATACAGCATTACAACACTCAAAACTACGGTGAAGTCTACATTCTAGGCCAGTCCAGCTTCGAGCAGGAACGCAACAATTATCATTAAACACTCCGCGTCCTTTTCAAATTTTAGCCGCCATAGAACCAACAGCCCTCCAGAAGGTGGAGGCTACAGGGTGCCTCACATATCTTCTCGACACTAGCATGGCATCACAATATATTAACATTGGTTCGGCAGACTCACAATTCCACTGACATGCGCCGAATTAATTAATTAAAATTAATTATCGGGTCTAATTCTCTCAATATGACAGGGCCACTCATGGCACAAAACACAATTGTTGGCTTTATCTTATAGGGAGCTTATAGTTCGTAAACATTTATGACTTTCAATTGCATTATAAATGAAGTAACTATGAAGTATTACTAAAATAAAATGAAAAATGTGCAAAAAAAAATCGAGATCACAGCCTTCTACCAATTGTTTTACTAAATATTATTTTGTTCTCTTCTAAGAAAAGCAGGATATAAGAACGGACGGCACGGAAGGAAGACCTGGACCCCCATAGAGCAATACAAAAACCAAAAACAAAATATTTAGTATTTGTTTCTTCTAATGTAAACGTGGAGTCAGAATATATCGAAATTGTTGCACATTGCAAGGCGGCAAGTATATTTCTACCATTAGTTTAAATTCCCTATTTCGCTTTTTGCCCCTTGTGTGTACAACACATGGTGACAAGTAGTGTTTATTTTTCTAGTGGCTTTTGGTTTTATTATAATAAATATAATAAAACGGAAAGACATCCTGCCTTCATGCTAGAGTATTTTGTAATATACAACAAAGAAACTAATTCTTTATTTTTTTTTTTGTAATTCTCTACAGCCCAATTAAATTTATTCGAATTCGACTGCGGCTTTTGAGAATAATAAGTGTTTGTTACTTGTTTGTGGACTTAAGTTCACTCATTAGAAAAACACATATGTATTTATATGTGAGTGATAAGTCTTTGAAATACAAATATTTTTTTTTTTTGAAAATTATTACCCCGGAAAATTGAAAGCATGATGCAATAAGACTAAGTGTTATACGTAGTGACAACTCGTTTTGACGGCTTCCTTAGCTCAAGGTTGTATTTTAAGGGGAACGAAAAAGGAGAGAAGGGAGAAGAAAAAAGAGCCGCTTTGCGAAATAATATCGAAATTTAATACTCCTTTTTGCTTTTTACGTTCAACAACTTGCTTTAGGCATTATTAGAAAACTGAAAACGAAGTAAGGTTTAAGATTGTATGCATTTATTTATATAATAAAAGTTTGTTGTTGTTAAAAGTAAATTCTTTAAAAAAATTTAATTCTTTATTTCAATAATTTTTTTATTTACACAAAACAAATTACTTACTCTTTACTTTAATCTTAAAAATAAAATACCTAACTTATTCTTTGTTTCCAAAGTACAGGACACGAAGATGTTGGCGAATAGACAACAAAAGAGTTAGATCACACAGTTAGCAGTGTGGGCTACAGGCTCAGATTCAATTCAAAATCTTTAAAAATAATTTGGTAATTGTAGGTCTGTCTAATAATGTATCAATTTTAACCAGTGGTGTAATAATTATACCAACAGGCATAAAAACTTGGTTACAAGCGAGGATATATGTAGTTACTACACAAATAGACTCGCACTCGGAAAAAGAAACGATGCAGATGAAAACCTTTGAAAAAATTTTATTAACAGCTAATTAAATAAATTTTGCAAAAATACTTACGAGTTGAATAGTATATTTGAAATAACTCCAAGAGTCGACCAAATTTATTGGATTATCACGAACCAACACAAAACCTTTTGAATAGACTTTCTTATAGATATTATTTTGCAAATACATAAAATACTTATGAAGTCGCCAATTCTTTTCAAAAATACAGCGACTTTTGTTAAATTCTATTGAATTTTATTTTAAATATGCAAATTAAAATAGATTTTTATTCAAATTGTCAACGAATATTAATACTATAACAAACGAACAAATTTATCAGTGATGCTAACGCTTGTCGATATACATATATTTGTGCTGGGGTGAGTACTATTTTTAGCATTTTTTCATGAAAATTATTCTAACATAAAAAGTAGTTTGTCAAAGAGGTACATCGTAATCTGGGAGTTAAATGCAGTAATTAGAGCGAGAGGGAGGCGAACATATAACACCTGTCCT
This sequence comes from Neoceratitis asiatica, assembly GCA_030068015.2. Lineage (NCBI taxonomy): Eukaryota > Metazoa > Arthropoda > Insecta > Diptera > Tephritidae > Neoceratitis > Neoceratitis asiatica. The sequence goes on from CM061529.1 coordinate 1,264,573, forward strand.
TACTGCATCATGAATTGAAGAAAACTGAAAACCAAACCCACCGAAGACCTTAATTTTTGCGATATTTAAACTTCAAGTTTGGTGGTGCTACATGTAAAAAAAATTTGTTCTTTATTTAAACGGCCATCGACCACAAGCCGGAAAAAATTAATTCCCATTATTAATATGCTGAACTTTTATAGAAAATGAGTTGAAAAAATTTAAGCGAATCAATTTTTTATAATATTACGACGGATATCCCAAGTATGACGGAGCGGCAGGAGCTACCGCAGGCAGACAAATTATCAGCATGCAGACAGAGTGAACGGAGCAGGAGACGAGTAGAGAACGCAGCGGCGATAACATTGGACTAAGCTGTGTGTTTAAAAGAGAACAAACTTTGTGAAACGGAAAATTATTGTGTGATCATAATGAATTGTAAAATAAACCATTGAGTAAAGCGAATAAAATTGTAGTTATTGAGGAGTGATCGATCTCGAAGGGTTTGGGAACTCATCTAGACTAATTACGATAATCGTAACAATATATAGACTGTATTCTGCATATGTTCATTTAAACTTAAACCAATGTCTTTGCAAATTCCCTTGGTACCGCACGAAGTCTGTTTAAGTGCCTTCGTTGATATCGCTTGCCTCAGCGTTTGTGTTTATAACAGTAAGGTGGAAATCTTAATATAAATTAAAAAAGTGTTAAATGGAGTTCACTTTGAGCCCTTTTCGAACACATGCAAGAAGATGCGTTTCTTTGTTTTGGGTGTTCGGTTCCTCTAGAAGCTTTTTTCATCCAAAACATTCAAAAAGCGTAATTCAAAAGGACATAAAAACAAAAAATCATTCTAGGCATATTTCAATTTAGGAATACATATGAAAATTCACTTACTAAACCAATGCTAACAAATCACAAATAACCATATTCTGGATTTACTGATCTAGGTTGTGTTATATTTGGATCATCGGCAAATTTTCGACCAATGATGCCTTTATTATAACGCAATGGAGAATATGATAAAAATAATCTTTTAGTGCCGAATCGTGTAGAATGAAAGCTACACCCTTTTTAAAACTGCAGTGGACGAATATATTATTGTCGAATGTAATAATGTTGAAATGAACAACTTTCTCATGATACATATGTTCGCAATTTGGAGTTTCTTTCGGCAACAGCTGCCTAAAGTTTCTGAAAGTAAAGTTTTAAATCACTATTTCCACAAAGAGAAATAATTAACAATTGGTGGAGGACAGCTATTTATATATGTATGTATGTATGTATGTATGCAATGGTATCAATTTTTGTTTACATTTTTGTTGGATTTATTGAATTGTAGCGTTACAATAGGGGAATTCTCTATGTCTAGTAAATGCATGGCACGGCAAAACAACAAAACACATGCAAAAAAAGTATGCTACGTTAGGAAAAATATCCTATATCCAAACCTATATATATTTATTTCCCACAGATAGCAAAAAGTAAAAGCAAACCTGTGCCTTGTTGTTGTTATTGTTTGTTTTCAATATGTCACAATTTTGCGACAGGGGTGCTCTCAATCTCCAACACAATTCCATAGGAAATATTTGCGTAGTATGCATGTCCTAGACATAGAGAATATTCTAATGTTTATATTGATATAAAGTGTTGCACTGTTTCTGTGAACATATTCGTACATTTCTGCGGCAATTGTAATCTATTATCTAAAATAGTGATAACTTAAATTAAGTCAGAATCGAGTTAAAGTCACAATCTGATTCGCCTTCTTGCCCTGCAAGAAGTATATCTCCTGCAACATAATAATCGTTACTTAAATGAATTTAAGTTTTTGGATATGTCCAAAGGAAATATCTGCGTAGTATGCATTTCCTAGTCATAGAGAATATCCTAATATTTATATTGAAATAAAGTGTTACAATGTTTCTGTGAACATATTCGTACATTTCTGCGGCAATCGTAAGCTTATTATCTAAAGTAGTGATAACTTAAATTGAGTCAGAATCGAGTTAAGGTCACAATCTGATTCGCGTTCTTGCCCTGCAAGAAGTATATCTCCTACGACATAATAATCGTTAGTTAAATGAATTTACATAGGTTTTTGGTTATGTCAAGTTATTTTCTTATAAAATATTAGGACAATATGAACTCAATATTTTTTAGAAAATTTTCAGCAAATATATGTTTACTTAAGCTTTTCTATTTAAAGTAGCTTTTCAGATTACCATAACTTAAATGGAAATAAAGGCTTATGGTGAAATCTAAATTTTTTCAGCTGATATACTAAACCTTATAACAAACGACAAAAAATGGACTTTTGCAGCACTAAATGACTTCAAGAAACCATATACTACTATATCAAAAAAAAATCTAGTATTTAGTTAAGCTTTAACGGTTGTATATATAAAGTATGTTGAGGATTCTTCAATAAGTGTTTACAAAAAAAATTTTTTTTTTGTAAGGATATAATGCTAGGTTTCTAAGCCTAAATTAAATATGTATTTAATTTTGTATATATTTAAAATGAATAATTAATAAAAAACAACATTGAAATTTCTTTTCTTTTAATTTCATATGGAAATTTATAAGTAAATACATTGGGCCAAAGTAATCGATCGGCAAACAAAATACTAACCTTTAGTAGGACGCAAAATAACGAATTATTTCATTTTAGGTAACCAAAGAAGAACTTAAGAAATAACGAATCAATCAGTTTTCTGTAATTAATGGGTATACATAAAACACTTTATCCAGCACTATGTACAACTATAACGACAACTTATATTCTAACCGCTGGAAAGGGCGATGTTAACCAAATATTAACAGATGTTACCAGTAGAAAATTAGAGCAGAAAAATATATTTTCTATACGCAGGAATCAACTTTTAATCTATAGTCGGAAGAAATATGTTTTGTTAAGTACCTTAATTTAATTTATGTTTCATTTGAAAAAACTAAATAATTTTTTTTAGTTGTTTAATTTAATTTCCGTTTTATTTGTATAGAAAGCTATGTAGTATTGTTTATAACCCTGCAAGACGGATGTGTATCTCACCTCATAAGTGCTCATTATATTATTTTTACTAATTACGAAAGTTCTCATTAAACTTCTCATTTTCTTCTACCCTCGGGGAAAAAAGTATGCACTTTCCCCTTGTCGGTGTGATACTTCATCTCTTTTTCACTTATTGAATTTCTATATAAGTGGAAAATATATCTATTTTGTTCAAATGACAAAGCAACTTAACATTTTTATTATCATAATATAATTACTGTCAGCTAAGTACTCATTATTGTTATTAAAAACTACTAAAATTTCGAGTTAAAACTACTCAGTGTTACTTTTATAAACTGCTCACTCTTTATATTCAAAATTCTCATTGCTGTTCTTACAAACTGCTCATTCTACGTATTTAATCTGCTCACTGTTGTGTTTACAATCTCCTCATTTATACATTTCAAACTCCTCATTATTATTATAATCAAAGTCCTCAGTTTTGGAAAAACGAATTAAATAAAAATTCAACAATTTTCATTTTGATTACGAGTTACCTTATTTAAAAAGATTTTTATTTTGTTAAAAATACATATTTTTAAATATTTTAATTTGTACATTTTTTTAAGTAATATTTCTATTTTTATAAAAATTTATTTTATTTATTTATTAAAAACTAAATACTATTAATAAATAAAATACGATACTATTATTATATTTTTTATAACACATCATTCATTCAATCTAGAAGTATCAAAAAAATAAATACTACTTCCTGTTTTACCAAATTTAATTAAAAAACTATACTAATTAAATCTACGTTCATACGTTTATATTTTTATAAATTTTTGTATATATAATATAAAAAGTGAAATTATATATATATTTCTTTTAATTATTCAATATTATTATTGTGTTTCAACCAAAATTTACATTAATGTCAGTCTGTTTTTAAGTACATATATATATATATACATATATATATATATATATATATATATATATATATATATATATATATATATACTATATAGGAAGAATGTTATTTATTTAACTGTAAACGTGTTTATGTATGTACTTATATATTTATAACATTTAATCTAATAAAATACTAAAATTATCAATTTAAATGTTTTTATCTAATTAAATTAATTTATATTTAAATATGAACAGTTTTAATAGAATTATTATTTATTAAAACTGTTCATGTTTAGACATAAGCTAATTTTAATGGACAAAAATATACCACAATATATAACCATATACTAGATATATGCATGTACAAAGTTGCATATTCTATTCATCTGTTCATATTTAAAAATAAATTAATTTAAATATATAAGAGTATTTAAAATGTTAATTTCAGAATTTTATAAGATTAAATGTTATAAATATATAAGTACATACATAATTGCGTTTACTGTTAAATAAAGAACATTCGGGGAAAATATCTAATTTAAAATAAATCTTTTAGTAAATATTTATAAAATAGTTGTTGCATTAATACTAGCCGAAGAGAAAATCCACCATTAATCCACAAGTCGAATCTTGCTTGATGCAGTCTGAAAAGATATTATTTATATATTATATACATATATTATTTTAATTTTTGTTTTAATATAATTTATAAACTTTTATTTTTATTTTAGTTAATTTATTTAATTTTTAATATTTTTATTTTTTTTACAAACATATGTATTTTTGAGTTTAGATATGCCTTTTTTATAAGAGATATGTACGTATGCAATTTAATTTATTTTATTTCAATTTAATTTATATTAATTTAATTTAATTTAATTTAATATAATTTAATTTAATTTAATTAATTTTTCCCAAATTAATTTATTTTAATTTAATATAATTTAATTGTTTTTTTAATTTTATTTAATATAATTTAGTTTAATTTATTTCATTTTAATTTATTTTAATTTAATTTAACTTAATTTATTTTAATTTAATTTAACTTATTTAATTTTATTTCTTAAATTTAAAATATTCGTTTTATTTTACACTTGAAAATGGAAAACTCACTTTAATTATTCTCCAACAAAAAAGCAAAGCAACAAACTTATTTGTTATCCAGTTACTGAATTTTGCTGAAAATAAAAGAATAAATTATTAGAAGCACTTAAAAGAAAAACTCATAATTATATTTTTGGCTATTTTTTATCTTTTATATTTTAAGGACGTGAACTCCGAATTTCTAAATAGAAGTACGCACTGTGAAACATTTGGCTCTTGCAGCCGCTATTAAAATTTTAAGTTTTTACTATAATTTTAAATCGCGGACAGTGCATATCTGCACGCAGATTGATAAATAATCACTATTTAAATCACTACACTTAATATTAAGTTACTCACCGAAATTCCCTTGCAAAAAATCCGCCGTCAGAAGTTTATGGCTTTTTTATCGTTGACTTTCTTTCAAGATTCACTAAAAATTAAAAGATCATTATTACGCGTATATACATTTAAATATATGAAATATACAAACCTCGGTTATTAGCTGAAATCCTCCTGCAAAATATATAAATTTATTAAACAAATTTTCAATAAAAAGATAACATATTAGAAAAATAAATTTCTTACCTTCTTCCTGTCAGCTGAATTTACAAACAATAAAATGAAGTATATTTGAGTAGTGATGAGTAAAAAATTCTTATATGAAAACAGAACACAAATCGTTACTTCTGTACTATCTTTTCTTTCACAGGGTTGTTTTAAGTAACACATCAACTTTTTTTTGTATTTATACTGAATTACGATGAACATACTTCTTTAAGAAAACCGATATTGAATCATATGACACAGATTCTGATTGGAATTTACTGAAATTTACTCTTAAATGTATGTTTTAAATTGTTGCATAACAGTGGTTTAACTAATGGTATAGAAATTACGATCTTTGGTAATACGCTATTACAAGCTCCCTAAAAGTATATTATGTATATCCGTTTATTTGTGATATTAAGAGGTATTAAAGTAAAGAAGTAAGTATAAAAACATAAAATTCACTTCTGTGAAAAAATGTATCGTACACGACAGCAAAGCAACTCTGCTAATATAAAAAGTGTTTTCAAAATGTTTTCGTAAATGATTAGTATGATTTCGTAAATGAGTATTTGATTTCTGAAAAGAATTCATATATGAACCGGGTACTTATCTGAACAAATAAAAATTTAGTGTACGAAGAATCGTTATGAAGAGTACAACATGCGATATTTAGTGTAACTGTTCTTTCACATGCTTTTTTCAAAGAACTCAATTGAACTTGAGTTTTCTCTGTTTTCAATGAAGAAATGTAAAATCGGACGCCTTTTAAAATGAGCATGAGTATTAGAAATTTTCGATCAAAGTGCTCAGCACCGTCTTGCAGGGAACTTAAACATAACTGACATAATTGACTATCACAATACTTTTAATTCATATCGAACACTTGGCACATATATTTTAAATCAATTGATCATATATCGCATCAAACATTTCATTTGTACATTTTTAATATTAAAACTTTAGAATGTTATAGTGAGCATTTGGATTTTCCAAAAAGGCGGTCTAGTAAATACTGAACAAAATCAGCTGCGGAATTCACAAGGTCTGAGCTGCAGAGACCTGACCAAAAAAATACCTGAGAGACCTGATAAAAATAATAAAGTATTGGATAAAAATAATAAAGTATTGCTTGCAAGAACGCAACCGTCAGATAAGGCTGTTTAACAAGGTTTAAGACACATCTTTCAAGCAATCTACTACTTCGACTGCTCTTAAAGGGAGGAAATCACCTCCATGGTGGACGATAAGACCAAAATCTGGAAGGCTTATAAAAAATAGTGAGAAATTATAAATAGCAGTCAAGAAAGCAAAAGCAAAAACATGACCAGACTACTTTTCATCGATAGAAAGCTTTCAGGAATCTTCCAGGCTTTGTTCTTGTTCAAATTATAATCCGAAATATATTAGGAACGGAGTGGTGGCTGGACAACTACTGCCGATGAAACCCTTGTAGAGCTCTTGAAAGTACATTTCCTGGATTGTCACCAAACAACATCAGGAGAGGTATAAATATCATCACCACAGACTTCAGTAAACTAATCCAGTCAGATCATGAACAAGGACAAAATGATCTATGCAATAAACAGCTTCTCACCATTTGAACAGGTGGGTTGAGATGGATGTATATCCATAATGCTTCAGAAGGTAAAGAAACCAATAGTTTATTGGCTGGAAAGAATTAACAAAGCCAATATTCAACTGTCTTACATACCACGAAGTTGGAGAAGTTGATTTTCTCACAAAAACCGGTAAGTGTGCTCGTCACACACACAATCAATCATTCTTTATTGCACGTCAGCATATACGACACGGTTTGCAGATAGATACAATCGATGCTTATGAATATAGCGAATATAACTTTCAGCGGTTCAGTGACTCGAACAGCATACATTAGCAGAGGTACTCCTCAAGGTGCTTTGCCCCCCTTCTGTAGATTGTGGCGCTGAACGAAATTCGGTTTTCGAATTTCGGAGGGGGAGTGAAAGTAGTAGAGCCGGGAAGAAGAGCACACAACACAATCATTAATTCTCTATTGCACGTCGGCATAGACGACGTGGCTTGCATAGATATCTCTTGTTGATTGTATAAGGACTGTTTCTTGTAAAATCAGTGAAATTGTAGACAGAGATTTTACGTAGATTACACACAGCGAGGAAATTGGTGTTAATTTACAAAGATGATGCTATTCACAATAGAAAAAAAGAGCACAATTTCAACTTCTTTCTCTTAACGGTACTCCAATCCTCCTATCCCCTACAGAAAAAAATCTCAGTTTTAAGATTGAGACCAACTGGATGATGAATATTGAAAAATGAATACGGAAAGCATATGTGTTATACCTGCAAGAAAATATTTAGCAGGAGCTGTGGTTTAAAACAAATATAGTAATGTGGATGTATACGGCCGTTATCAAGCCAATTCTAACATATATAGCCGTGGTTGGTGGCCAGCATCACAAAAACAGTATAACATTAGGAAACAAGACGGGATACAAAGTGCAGCATGTGGAGGGGATACTGGAGCCATGAAGTCATATCCGAGAGATGACCTTAACATTCTCCTGTATGAATTTCCTATAGACGTTTTCATTCGGAAAGTTGCAGTTGCATAGCGTCATACTAAATCAATTCAGAACACCCTTAAGTAATTTAGACTATATCCTTCATAGGCTAGATTTCAATATTTTAATTAATTAAGTTGAAGATAGCCTCTAGATGTGAATGACAGGGGAGAGTGTCCCTTTCTTTTCGCCTATCGAATTCTACTTGTATCTTCGAAGCGAAAAAACTATATAGAAAGTCTGTAGAACTATAATGAACAACAACGGGAGTATAAAGAAGGCAACTGTATACCCCAATAGCCATACGGTACTGATGGCCTTATCATCGCCAACGATAAATTCAAGAGACGTCAACAAATTTTCTAAAGCTCTAAGCTCGCTGGTAGGGCAAACGGTCAGCTCCTTATAATGGATTGCCTGCCATAGGAACATTTTCGGTTAAGCAAAAACTGACGATTTGGCCAAGTCGCGAGCCCCTCTCGACGAATCTGAAGCGTAATAATACCATCAGGAACTTTCAGGAGGGATCTTCACCTACATTTTGAGCAAATGGCATAGAAGAGATATAAATTTATATCAAACTGTATGTTAACTAAGAGAATTTGGCCCAAGTATGACAGAGCAAAACAAAAGACCAATTAAGCAGATCTGAGAAAAGTGGCCAGCTCTTTTACAAATTGGTTATAAAACACTGGGAATCCATCAGATACCAAACCTTGAAAGTCTGTCCGTAAAAAGTATAACTGATATAAGTGGTTTCATTTAGATCACCAAATGGTTGGAAGTAACGATGAAATGTGAAAGCAGGATTATCAAGGCCCTTACGATAGTGCATCAAAAGGGCACATTCGGTGCTTATTGTGGCCAAGGTCGTACAATTTTTCAGGTCGCTATATTTGTTGTTGTCCTCGAAACTTAAATAAGTGTAAGCACTACTGTAATCAATGTTTTCACTTCTCGATATACTTACGTTGTGAGAGTGACAGTTCCTTTAACGAAGATAAAACTTTGATACATGGTTAGTTCTTCCTAAATGTAGTAGCGTTCCTTCTGACCTAGCGCTGCAGCTTGAATTCCATCGTGAAGCGGTTACGCAAAGACTTCAGCATTTTGCGGCAGTCAGCTTCTTTAAAGATAAATGAGTAATATTCAATTAGATGTATTACATTTTGATATTTGATAATAACTATTTCCCCGACTCCCCGACAGCAGCGGACACAGCGCGCCAAGCTAGTTCCTTTTTATTTCTGTCTACGTAAAAAAATCGGGGTTTGTCCCATATATAATCTTTTCAATTTAGTTAATTATTATTTTCTCAAAAATTAATCAATTAATAAAAAATCAACTTGAAAGAAAACAAGGAAAAAAAATTTAAATTTCGACAGGGATATTACAATATCTGTTGTCAAAGGCCTTGCCAAATAGAACTGCTTATTTCAGCGCAGTGTTTCAAGTAACTAAATCAAAGCTACATTTGGTCTCTTTCCGTAAGTTCTAGTATAGTTCTAATCTGTTTTAACAGCTCTCAAGGCAGCCGCAATGTCTAGGCCGTCTATTTGGAGATCCCCGAAAGATGGATAACTTTTACTAACATGTTAGCAAGCTGTTATTTTCCATTCATGCTCTTGGTATTCCATTCGTAAGTTTTGCTCTAACTTTCAATCAATTACCCCACCTTCTTTAATATTTAAGCAAGTAACATCCTCTACTCAATATCACCAGTGTACTTTTTTTGGTTTAGCTTTTTGCTTGCTGCCATTTAATGTACTTATACATAAAGTGGCGGACAAAAGTCTAAAAACACCCCCTGTTTTCGTTCAATTGAAAGTCCAAAAGGTTTATTGGAAAAATCAACGATACAGTTTATTTCAATTATTTTCCCTTATCATAAAAAACCAGCAAACATATTGTGACGAAAATCCCACACCAAGGACAAACAAAACTGTTGACAATGTAAATGCAATTTCCCAGAAGGTCAGAAAATAAAGAAGCGGCCGTATAATGCAAATTACCATACCAAGGACAAACAAAAGGGTAGACAGATTAAAGGAAATTCCACGTCGTTAAGGATGAACGGAGTAGTTGCAGCTACCGCAGGCAAACGAATAATCAGCATATCCTTAAGCGCGTGAACAGAATGGTTGGGTCATCTACAGGTATAAAAAGAGAGACAGCCGCTATCACAAGAGAGACGAGTAGACAACTTAATGGAGTTAACACTGCTGTGAGCTGTGTGTGTCTTAGAAACGGATGAGCTGAATGAAGTTGAAGACTCAGTTCTACCATGTGTTTGAGAATCGGATAAGCTGAGTGAAGCAGATAATAATTGTGTATGATAAAGATTTATTAAATAAGAAAATTGTAATTACTGTACAAATAAATTCCTGGCGGTTAAGAAGCCGAACAAATAAATCTTGGGAGTTTGTTTAGCAATCCAGTGATCGGACTCGAAGGATTTGGAAAATCATCGAGGCGAATTTAGCAAATTCGTTACAATTGGTGTCAGAAGTGGGATTGCTAAATAAATTCCGAAAAAAAACAACTACAAAAATATTTGAAAATGATCAAGATTCAAGATTTAACGATACTACCACTCAAAAAGGAATTGGCGAAGAGAGGATTATCTTCAACCGGGAATAAGGCTGAACTACAATCACGGCTGCGAGAAGCTTTGGAAGCAGAAGGCATAGATTTGAACGAATATGAATTCTGCCGTGAGGACGAGGAGACATCCAAGAAAGAAATGGAGAAGAAAGAGGCTGTTGAGACTACGGAAGATTCAGAGCAGTCAGCAACTAAAGTTGAAGAAAAGGCTCCTAGCTCATCTACGAGTACGACATGAACATGTTACTGGCTGCAATTTCACAAAACTTGGATGAACAGGATGCCAAGATGTCACAAAAGTTGGATGAACAGGATTCCAAGATGTCACAAAAGTTGGATGCACAGGATGCCAAGATGTCGCAAATGAATGCCAACATTGCAAAAGAAATTACGCAAAAGTTTGATGATCAGGATGCCAAGTTGCTACAGAAGTTGGATGAACAGGATGCCAAGGTGCTACAGAAGTTGGATGAACAGGATACCAACATGTCACAAATGAATGCCCACATTTCATCGCAAATGCAAGACCAAGAAGCGCGTATTTCATTCCGGCTCATACAGCTTCAGGAGAGTGTTTTAAAGAATGCACAGAACTCAAGGAGAGACAGGACGTAATCGAGGAAAGGCAAGACAGAATAGAGGAGCTAATTGCGACCAAAGTTAGCGAATTGGAAGGACGTGTCCACGAATTGCTTTCGAATCGTCCAAGCATTTCGAGGAGCACCCTTAACATAAAAGCCCCATCCTTTGACGGCACCACCCCTTTCCACATCTTTAAGCTTCAGTTCGAAAACACGACTAGAGCAAATAACTGGAGCATGGAGGAGAAGTCAGCTGCACTATTCATGGCATTGAAGGGACCTGCAACGGAAATCTTGCAAATAATTCCTGCATATGAGAGAGATGACTATGAGGCACTAATGCGAGGCGTGGAAAGACGCTATGGTAGCGAGCATAGAAGACAAACCTATCAGATGGAATTAGAGAACCGCTATCAGAAGTCCAATGAGACCTTGCAGGAATTTGCTTGTGAGATTGAGAGGCTAGCTCATTTGGTTTATGGAGATAGTCTTGGAGAATACCTCGAGAGGATAAAAATTCAGAGGTTTATCAGCGGAATAAGAAACAATTATAGCAGGCGAGAGGCGTATGCGAATCCAAAGCCAACATTTGCCGAGACTGTCAAACTCCATCATTCGATCCGATTTGATCAGCAGGGAAATAAGCCCATTGCATGGAGCTAAGTTGAAAACATTAACTGGTGAGGACGCCAGAGTTCTGGGAAAAGCCACGTGTAAAGTCACCATTGGGAATATGACAGTGTTGCATGAGTTTCTAGTAGCGGAAATCTTAGATGAAGTCATAGTTTGTGTGGAATTTCTCCTTGGTCAAGGAATGAAGATCGACCTAAAGAAAAGAGTGATGGAGTATGGAAATATGCAGTTACCGCTAAGTATTGGCCACGATCATGCATACAACAGAAATGATGTGTCCCTGGTAAAGAACGAGCAGCAGAAGGGAAATACGTACGGAAATGGCAAGATGACTCGTGCCCTAATGAAGAAGTTGAGAGAGGTACGCAAAACTGTTAAGGTTATGAACAACAAGGTAGAAGGATGTATTAAGGCGAGGAATCCTGAAAGCTTTAAAAAAATAGATTTGGTAATGCTGCTCGATTCTCCATGGAAGAAAATCTTGCACAGCAACCGGGAAGACCCATACAAAGTAATTGGACGAATACGTAGTACGGACTATCGAATCTAGAACGTTGGAAAACCAAGAACCAAAATAAAAGTGGTTCACTTAGAAAGGCTCGCGGCGTTTGGAACAGATGGTATGTCTGATCGGGATGATCAGACTTAGGTGGAGGGCAGTGTGACGAAAATCCCATACCAAGGACAAACAAAACTGTAGACAATGTAAATGCAATTTCTCGGAAGGACAGAAAATAAAGAAGCGACCGTATAATTCAAATTACCCATACCAAGGAAAAACAAAGGGGTAGACAGATTAAAGGAAATTCCACGTCATTAAGGATAAACGGAGTAGCTGCAGCTACGGAGGCAAACGAATAATCAGCCTATCCTTAAGCGCGTGAACAGAATGGTTGGGTCATCTACAGGTATAAAAAGAGAGGCAGCCGCTATCACAAGAGAGACGAGTAGACAACTTAATGGAGTTAACACTGCTGTGAGCTGTGTGTGTCTTAGAAACGGATGAGCTGAATGAAGTTGAAGACTCAGTTCTACCGTGTGTTTGAGAATCGGATAAGCTGAGTGAAGCAGATAATAATTGTGTATGATAAAGATTTATTAAATAAGAAAATTGTAATTACTGTACAAATAAATTCCTGGCGGTTAAGAAGCCGAACAAATAAATCTTGGGAGTTTGTTTAGCAATCCTGTGATCGGACTCGAAGGATTCGGAAAATCATCGAGGCGAATTTAGCAAATTCGTTACAATATTTTTTTAACATAAAATAGTAAAGTTCATACATAACTTATCTTAGCGCAAAAACTTTTATTAATATCAGGAACCTGATCTTTTTAGTATTTAATTAATTCACCGTTTGCATCAATAACAGCTTGAAGCCGTCGTGGCATCGAAGCTACTAAATTTATAAATTCTGAGGAATACTGTCCCAATCTTCAATAAGATGTTCTTTGAGTAATGCTGGGCTGGAAATCTGATTTTTTCTAATTCTTCGCTAAAAATCTCCCAGTCATATTCAATAACATTCAAATCTGGCCTCCAGGTGGTGTGTGCGTGCCCTAGAGTATGATAAAGCAACCAATCCTTAACAATATGGACCGTATGCTTTGGATCGTTACCCTGTCCAAAGATCCAGGCTTCGCCAAGGTCCTAACTGTCCACCGAAGGCTTCAATAGCTTCCAACAAAGACTTATATTTCAACCGATCCATATTACCCTCAATAAAAACAAGCTTTCCAACTCCAGATGCCGCAACCGCTCCCCAAACTATTACGTTGAATGTATTGAACTTCGATCCTTGCCAAAAATCCATTCCCTTGTCCAAATTTGCTTTGGCGAACTCCAAGCGAAGTTTAAATTTTTTTATCGCTCAGAGTTCTTCGAATTCTTCTTAAATGGACACACTTTCTTGATGAGTCTGTACCTTTGGTGGACTTAAGATTAACATTTTTTAAGTTTCACCATACGATTTCTTTGATGCCAATGCGTTTAAACCACAACTAAATTCAAGACAAGAATTAGAAAACAAAATTAAAAAAAAATAGTAAAAAAGGGTACCTAACCGCCATAACAACACAGCATATCGACATATGTAACTGCTAGTATGTAGACTTTTGTCAAGGACATTTTTGCGTTTCTTTACCATAATTTTTTTATTTTATGTTAGAGAATGGATTTGTTTTAATACATGTGATTAGAAAAGGATTTAAAATAAAACTTTATACCTACATTTTTCAGCAAAGCGATAGTATTTTCTAGACAACGAATACAGGCGGTGTTTATAGACTTTTGTCCAAATAAATATACTTATAAATAAAATCGTGTTTTTAACGTTACATGGAACCATTAGCCTCGGCGATATTTCATGAGGATCACTAGACAAGTGATATCCATTTCATATGAGTGATGAATTTTATGAAATTGAGCTTGTAATTGGTAATATATTATATAATAAATTTATTTAAAAAAAAAAAAAATACAAACTTAATAAAGATGCTTTCAAGTATGTCTTGGATAGTTTTTCGCAAGAAACTCAATTAAGTACTTTGACATGATTATCTCCACCTAATCGAGGAGTAGCAGATTTGCGATTTGTACGGAAGGCAGTTACAACATAGAGTTGGTGCAGATTATAACATAGGAATGTGTCACTCAACAGTGTCAATGCCATTGTACAACTTTCTCGAAATCATGGAGTCTTTTACTGGTGGATCAATTGTATTTCGGCAACGTTATTTCAAAACACTCTAATTTTTCATGTTGCTTTTGTGTTGTATCAAAAAACATCATTAAACACATTAAACTAAAAAAAAGATATCGTTATGACTTTTCCAATTATCGAAATCATGTTTTACTTAAATTTTTTGTTAAAATTATACTCTTCAAGTACACGAAAATATACAATTGAACTGTTCTCCGTCAACTAAATTACAACGTACAAAAACGTAATTACGATCGAAATGCAGAATACACAAAATTGGATAGAATCGAAAGTTTCGAAGATTGATCGAATCGGATCGTAACGCAGAATACCAAATCCGCCGAACGTAGAAAATTTCGATTCGAGTCGAAATGCAGAATAGAGCGAAGATACGCACCGCCTCTGTGCAGCAAAGAACGCCCACAACAAAATCAATGAAGATTCGACGTCGAAAAGCTGCAATCACAGCATACATCCACCAGGATTTCTACTCGATTTGGACACCCACTCTCTGAAAGCAGTCATCAGCAACCCGATATAAATGAGCTGTGAAACGAAATATAAAACTCCCTACGTATCGCCGCAAGGGAAACAATTTGTTTTCATCAGTGTCAGGAAAAAAAAAGAATTGATGAGATTTATGGACTGGGATCGATTACTGAAGCTTAAGACCTGGTAAGTCTACCATACACTAGATATTCACCAAGCGACAAATCCTGGAGAAAGCCGAGATAAAAGAATCGATGCACACCCCCTCTTCATCGATTTTAAGGCTGCCTCTGAACAATACCACAAGCGCAGTCAGAACTGGGAAGAACCTCTCAGAGCCGTTCGATACCAAAAAAAAGTTTCAGACAGGGTGACTCGTATTCATTAGAGCTGAATCGAAAATCTACAATACTTTACAACAACGCGTTAGTGTTGACGGTCATAATATTGCAGTTGTATATACTTTCGTCTATCTTGGAACCAGCAAAAACAGTATCAACAATGTCAGTCTTGAAATCCCATAATTAATAATAATTAATTATTCTTGTCAACAGGTGTTACTTCGGACTGAGTAGGCAATTGAAAAGTAAAGTTCTGTCTGAACGAATCAAAGTCAAACCCAGACGCGCAGAAGCGTGGACGATGTCGATATCCAATGAGACGGTATTAGGGGTTATCGAGAAAAAGGTTTTGCAGAAGTTTTATATCCCTTTGCAAGTTCACAACGGCGAATACCGCAGACGATAGAGTGATGAGCTGTACAAGTTATATGACGACATTCGTATAATTCAGCGAATAAAAAGTTAGAGGCTGCACTGGCTATGTCATGTCCTCCGAATGGATGAAAGAGCTTTGATAGTTTTAGATGCAGTACCCAGAGGAAGAGGAAGACCTCCACTCAGTTTGAAACTCCAAGTTCAGAAGGACCTGATTTCGTTTGGTAATTGGAAATACCGCCAAGAAGAAACGAATTTCGCGCAATTTTTAATTCGACTATAATCGCTCAACAATTGTGATTCGGTTGATCTTTAGGTATCCGAAATGAAAAAAATAAAAAATACAATAAATATATATATATATAATAAGTAAGTAAATATGGAAAAATTAATTAAAAATATGACTTTGAAGATTACAATATGCATATATTTGATGACATTTTCACGGCGACATCTTTATACTTTAAGTAGACCGCAGAACCAACGGGTTACTAAAGAAAATTTGTGAAAGATTTTAAGAAAGTTGCTAAACTTTAAACCAGGTATATAAAAAAGAATAAAAAATTAATTAACCAACCGTTGCATCTAACTATACAGGCAGTGCTGTTTAAAGAGCGGCATTCATGCATCAAGGCAGGGCTTTGCAAACGGGTGTGGGCAAATGCGAATTACATAGTCTGTTTTGTTCTGAATTGAAATTATTACGTATGAAAAATATTTTTTCTAATTATTTGAAACAAAAACACTGTGTCTTATCATAATTTGAGTACGAATAGATTCTATAGTTGTCCTAAAAGTCACTATATACTAATAAAGTATGTATATGGATTACTCCTCATCAGGAAAGTTTTGAAGTTTCAATGGCAATGAATATAAATTCCAATTGAAAAACCAAGAATTTCTATAAGACAGATGCAGCGCTGCAATGTCTTGACCTACACCGCTGAACATTATTATTGCATTAGCATCTACATCCCATACGAGGATCAGTTTACTACACATCTATTCGATCAATTTTTGAAGCATCGAACATCTTGGTAAATTTCACTTATTTTACCCAAAAGAATGCCACATTTTATTCGTGAATAGAATTTCAATCCATTTTCAACAACAAAAATTGTAATAGAATCTAAATTACTATTTTGGGGGACATTTGTCATGCAAACCAGCGTTTAATCTGTTTTTCATTGAATTTTTTTTGAATAATTTTAATGTGTTATCTTTTAAAGTAAGTAAGTAAGTAAAGTAAGAGAATGAAGTTTATGAGGTACGTGTAAAATAGTCATTTCGTAACATCACGTGATTTATTGATGAAGCTACGAATTTTTATGTGTGAGTCGCTTATTCACTAATCAAAGTCTTTCACGTAAATTTCAGTATGAATGCTAAGCCAAACGCACCGTTCGGATCTATACTTATTTACAATAAAGTTTAACGTATAAGAATATTTTTATTATATTATCTCTGGTCCATTTCAGGGAGACAAAAGTCTTCCAATTAGGCGTATCGACCGAAAATTCTATCAAATCATATAATGATTACATATATCTATTTCACGGAAAAAAAATTTCAAGTATAAATCACTATATATATAATTTTTTCGTATATGTCGGTAATGGCACACTTCCCACTTCCGAGGAGTTTGGTAACAAACACCGCGACACTTATATAATAATTATATATGTACATATATAGTAATACTTTCCACTTTACTATTATTTAAGATTTCAGATTTATTTATTGTTTGTACAAACCTATTTCTTCTTTATTAAAATTTATTTATTTTTTTGTACGCATTTTTTTATTATTGAGACTTTAATACTTTTATAGTAGAAAAACTATCATATGGTCAAAAAACAGCTGAGATCGCCTGATCGAAATATTCCGCTTTTTCACCTAGGGATGTATAAATATCAACGAAAGGAATGGTACTAAAGTTTGCTTTTAGTAGCATCAAGTATTTAATATATAGAAAGCGTAAGAAACAAATAAAATACATAGATTAATATTTTGCATTAAGTGTCATTTATTAGGTGTAAAAGGATTTTATTTTTTGTTTTTGGATTTTCCACATCAGCGTTGAAGCATAGAGACGGCTCCACATCTGACATTTTTTCATGAATATATGAGCAAAAACTATCCTATGGCAAGTAGAACCGAAATATTCCTTGAAGATATTTTCGATATTTGCAATAAAGTTTATAAACACATTTTGAGGTTTTACCATTTGACAATTGCTATATTTTTCTCCTTCATAAAATAAAAATCTTTTTCTGTGATTCCTCGAGCCTTTGTAAAGGCATTGAGAAATTTTGTTGCATCAAATATTTGTAGTATAAATAGCAGCAAAAAGAAAACTACTTTCGTCGACATCAATATTTATGTAATATGATTCGAAAATTTTGTAATAGGTATTCTGTATCTGGTAATCTGGAAGCAAAAGAGCAATTCGTAATAACCAGTAATATATGGATACTTGAATATACTTACCAAATGATGAAATTAATTAAACTATTCTGAAATGATAAACAATATTAATAATACGAAAGTTTAAAAGTTTCTGTTTTATTTACTGCATAAATTTAAATAATATCACGCACGATTGTAATCAATGTTATAATTTCTTGAAAAGTAAGAATTTTGCAAATGGCTTAAGCTTTACAAATACAATAATAAAGTTTTCATATACATTACAATATCATCAATGAACTTTAATCTCCACCTTTCGTTTTCTTAATATTCTTAAACTTAAAGTCAGAGAACGTCAAATTAGAGAGAAGGACCAATTGCGGATTAGCGTTTAAGCTGTCAACTTCACCTCGCCACGATGAGCGTCTTTCATCACAGCCACAGAAATTAACAGAATTGGCTTTTGCATTGTGGAGCGTAGTTATTATAAATATGCTCAGAAATGTTATTCTCCGTCTCTAAATAACATTGTTGTATATTAACGTAAAATAACGAATTTTTGTAGGCTTTTTATGGAATTAAATGAAAACATTAATAAAATAACAGGAAAAAGAATAAAATTTTACTATCGAGGTATGAAATATACTTTTTCACATCTCTGTTTTATTTGATACCAAGGGTTTGATACAAGAAGGGTTATTTATTCATGAATATTTATACAATAGTTAAATTATTATTATTATGTCATATATAATTATTTTGAAGCCGTAAACTAGCATCTACTACCTAACAACGCGTCCGTCAGTGAAGTAGCACTCGATAGGCAGGACCGCGCACATGCAAATACAAAAAAAATGCCCTTCTACTTATCCGGCCCACTCTAAATTTTTTATATTTTGAAGGTCACTAAATACACTTTAATTTTAGGCTATTTCGAAAAAAATAAAAAAATACACATTGTGCAAAAAAAGCAAAAATTTTTTGAACAAATTTTTTTAACGGTAAACTTCTTTGGAAAGAACGGAAAAAATCATAAAAGTTTACTGAAGATGAATATTTTCTGAAGAGATTAATAGAAGTTGTGAATTTTAGAATAGAAAGCGATCCGAAGAAAAAGTACGAAAGTGACAAATTTCAACACTTTATAACTTTTGAATGAACAATCCTAGAGCAAAACGGGTTGCAGCGTGATTCTTAGTCACCAGAGCAATAACTTGTGTAAATTTCAACAAAATCGGAAAAAATTTTGACCTGTACATATCCAAAAAAATATGTAAAATGGAAACCTAACCAAAACACCAAAATTAAATTATAAAAATTCAAATATGAAACCGAATTTTTATAATTTTAATTTGATGAAAGTTTGCGGTTCAGTTTTTGTGAATGAAACTTTTGTGTATTGATGCGTGTACGCATGTGCTCATGATAGTAAATGGAAATACATTTTCATGCCTTTCATGCAAATGATAATGGGATATTAACTTTGGTGCATACTCTAAACCTAAAGAAGAAGCTAGTGTGAAGCTCCCTCATAATTGGCATAATTTAATAAATTTATTTAATTATAAAGTAAATTAGTAAATATTAATAAATTAAAAATATAAATATATGTGTGTCCATATTTATATTAGTGAAAGGTATACGAATTTCTATTTAATTTTCAGCTTCTAGACATAAAAAACAAATTGGTGCAGAAAGTTCGAAATATATGTATTTTGTTTTTGTAAATTCAAAAAACAAAAACTTCAAGATTTGCTACTGAAAAAAAAATCCTGTACATTTAAATTCAATACGAATTCTATTATAATTCTAATTCTTTTTATGAGGGACTGGTACTTATTTTTTGCCAGCATACAAAATTTTCAAACATTGTTCATTCATATATATATATATATATTCATATATATATATATATATATATATATATATACATATATATATTAGAGCCCCAGATTTTGCTCAAACATTTTCGAACTGCGCGAACATTTGAGCAACGAGCACTCGCACATCTCCTCATTGCTCAATACTCGAAAATTTTTCGAGCCGAGCACGAGCATTTCGATTATTTTGACATACATTTTGACTTATTTCTCAAAACTTTGTTTAATTAATTTTAAATTTATATATGCAAGGCATAAAAATCATTGAAACGCCAAAGAAATTTTGACAAACAAAATTAAATTTTCTTTGTTCTGCTGAGTAGTTGAGCACTGAGCAAGTATCGAGCGAGCATCGAGTTGCTCGCAGTGCTCAATATCCGGGTATCTGGAGCTCATATATATATATATATATATATATATATATATATATATATATATATATAGATCCAATATGTTTGTACTTTTCCTTGTAAGAAAATATGGCAGCCCACTTGCATTCATTATTATCTCATCGTCCATTATATCATTCTTTAATCGATTGGTTTTGTTCATTTGATTCTCCGACAGGGTGCAAAGTTGATGAATATTGGAACCAGTTCCCGTCGTCCCTTGTCAAATATTCATCATTCTTTAATCCTTACTTAGTCTGAAAAAACCAATCTTACTGCAAGGTCGAGTGTTTTAGTCTCGTTCGTTAAAAGGGTTACAGGTAGTATTTTTTCGACATTGGTTATGGACCCAGTACACGTGGGCATTTTCGGTTTCGATAAAATTTAATAGTAAAATTCGTATAAAATGAGTGCGATAGCGAATATAGAAAAACTTTCCGCGGACAATTACGCGACATGGCCGGGGCGGCATGGTCGGGACGTTGTCATTAGTGACTGTCCAAAGTGGTAAAAGTGTTTGGTTGAAAAATTATCAGAAGGTGCTTCCGACTATTATATTGTGCGTAAAACCAAGCGAACTTATTCATATTAAAGCTAGTGTGACATTTTTTGCTTGGATGCTTGGCGGATCCTAAATTCGATTTATCGTAAAGACACTGCTGGGCGTAAAGTTTCACTGATTAAAAGGCCAATAAATTGTAAGGTTAACATGCAGGACAAGTTCGCGACACGTGTTAATGAGTTTTGTTCAATTGTGGATGAACTTAAAGAAGTCAGTGTTATCGTGCCGTATGACTTAGCATCTATTTTGTTACTTTGTAGCCTACCACAGGAAATGGAGAGCTTTGTAGTGGTATTGAAAGCCGAAACACTATACCAAAAAACGATGTGTTGGGATCTAAGAGTTTGGAAACGACCAAATTGCGGCTAGAGACGAAAATGTATTCTTGACTAAGCCAAAAAAGTTCGGTAGTAAACTCTTTGACCACACGTGGTCGAATATAATATGCTTTAAATGCGGCTAAAAAAGACATATACGTTCACAGTGCAAAGTTTTCGTTGCTAAAGAAAAGCAATGACAAAGCATGTTTTTTGTTTGAGAATAGGTCGCACATGTGCAAAGATAAAAAGTATTTTAATGAGCTCGAGCCAAAAGCAAGAAATAGTGCTTGAGTTGGGTACAATAATATATGTAGAAGTCATAGGTTCCGTGGGCTTAAAAATTGAATTTACGAATATTAAATTGCATAACGTGTGGTATGTTCCAGAACTAACCTCTAATTTTCTTTCGATTGGCAAAGCGTTGAAATATGTACATACGGTAAAATTCTCAAAGAATAAAACAGTAATGAAGACTGAAAAAAAAGAATTCATCGATGGTGTATTTGTTGCGAAAATGGAACTAAGAAAAGCGGTGGAAAAAGTAAAAGCAATTGTCGAAGCGAAACAGTCTGAGAAATGGAATGAAAGGTTCGGGCACGTAAATATGAACGATGTTCGAACGTTATGTTACGTTTTCGTACAAAAAGTGGTTTCCAAAAATGTGTGCGGACCTATGCGTATAAAATAACTTGGTGATGCATTCATTTTTATCACTAAAGCAAGAAGTGATTATAAAGAAGAACCCTTTTATTATGAACGAAATATTTTATCAGAATCAAATGATAAAATTAGTCTCGTTGACCGCGATGACGGTGAAACTGAAGATGAACTTGAAAACGTTGACAACGATGAGGTGTATTCGTTAGACGAAGATAGTGATCTAGTTGTTACTCGGAAAAGAGGACGAGATAGGCCGAAATTATTACGTGACCACCGTCACGTCGTCCGAAGAAGCAATACAAAGAAGCCGAGGTATTGAATTTTGTTGGTGCAAGTCCACAAACCGTAAGGACGCGTTATCTTCGAGAGAACGCGAACACTTGAAAGCTGCCATGCAATCAGAATTTAATTCACCTTCCAAAAACGGTACTTCGATGTTGGTGGACAAGCCAGAGCAAAAGAACCTTATTGGATGTAGATGGGTGTTCACAGCGAAAGCCATCTGGCGAGGTCGATAAATTTAAGGAGCGGTTAGTTGGTCAAGGTTTATCCCAAAAACCGAACATTGATTACAATGAAAAAACATATGCTTCGGTTGTACGGCATTCGGTTAGTAGCACTGCGTGATTAACTGTGTCGAAAGCTTTCGACAGGCCCAGTGCTACTGAGACAGTTCACGTACAGGGCCGATTTTTTTAAGGCCATAAACTATCTGTGTGTTTATGTCGGTAAGTGCTGTTCTGGTGCATTGCACTTTCTGGAAGCCATGCTGATGTGTAGTTGGGCACAGATGGTGTGTGAGGGATATAACCGTCCCCTCCCCACTCCTGAACCTCTGCCTTATAGAAATCAAGCGTCGTGCTTGTGTTTGACAGTTTGCGTAGACGGCGGGTCACTTTTCTTTTCGTTCTGTCAATCGAAGGGTGCAGTGTAAATAATCGGCTAAAATAGCTCACGTACCTCTTCGGGTCTGACGAGGCGTGATCACCGAATGACATTTCCACCCGATCATCACGTTTCGTCGGATTAGACAGCGATCCAGAGCTTGGTTACTCCAGAGGAGAGATTGCGGGACCTTAAGTGCCTCTCCCACTTATTCCGCTTGAGGATGTTTAACTTCTGCCAAATCTCCATATTGAGTTCCCTAATAAGGAATCTCCGAGATCGGCGTAGCGTGTCACGCAATGTCGCTAAAAACGTCGCTTCAGTTGGAAAGTGTGCGGATTTCCGCACAAAACTAAATAAATTTTCGCCCCTGAGTAGCGCACCTATATCAGGACCGTATCGAGCTGGGTAACGAGTAACCGGACGAATGTATATATTAAATATCTCAAGCCCGACACCGCCTGAACGGATACTCACCAGAGCCGTAGGTTGTATCTAAGGATAGAGTGCGATGCGCTCATGTCCATTCACATATCCCCCAATTGTCACGTTGCTTGCCTTTCCACCAATTTTATAGACGGACAATACCAGTTTTCAATGAATTTTTACTAGTTTAAAACAATAAATTCAAAAATTGGCTTAAATACAATAAAGTCATAAGTTAGCATTTAAAATCGCACACTCTCCTTAAATCAAAAACAGATGTTGACAATACAGGCATTAAAACATAAGCTCAATGGGTGTTTAAAAGAGCTTCAGAGTGTATGGGTACAAAAGAAGGAAAATAAATTTCAAAAGTTTTTACAATCTTTGTCAGCGTCTTCTGGTACTAATTTCTCTTTGTGCCATACAGTTAAATACTTCAAAAACCAGGTCATTTTCGACCCTCCCTTAAGGGCTCACAATGGTGAGTGGGCTCATAGACAACATGAATAGTGTTTTTTATTGCCACGCATCCTTAGAATATTTTTAAATCTAATATTGGAACCAATTCTTTTCCGGAGTTTTATCAAGTTTCGGATGAAAATTTTACTAAATTTAATCTTAAATCACTTAGCGAAATTATTACCAATGACATTAAGAAAAATAAAATTCATAGATACGATAGGATAACAGCTTCCACAGATGGCATGAAACAAATGATTTATATCTTTAATAGCATATTAAGATTGCATTATTTTCCAAAACCTGGAAGCTATCGGAGATTATTATGGTCCTTAAGCCAGGTAAAGATCCATCTTTAGTAATCCCATGTAGGCCTATTCTCCAAAATCTTCTAAAAACTTTTATTTATAAAAATACAACCGATTTTAGAATCGAAACGGTTCATACCATGCCTCCAAATCGGCTTTCGAGATAAGCACAATAGAGCAGACGCATGGAATCGTTATACACATAAGATCAGCTTTTGAAAGTAAACAATATTGTTCTGCAGTATTCCTAGATGTAGCTCAAGCATTTGTTTGGCTTGATGGACTATTATATAAGCTAAGAGGGACGCTTCCCGCAAATATTTAGCCCATAATAAAAGTTTTTTTTGTCAGTAAATTTCGAGTTAGGAAAAAAAGTTCTATGAGTCCTATGAAATATTATCTGTGTTCCACAAAGAAGTGTTTCGACAAATCAACTTTTACTTACAAATTATGAGTGCAACAACAGAAAGTATTAGGTACTTACTTGGTAGTTACATTGGTCGAAAACTTAAAAAACCACATACAATAAAAAGATTACCCAAACCAAAAAAATTGAAAATTGCGAATCTACATTGGATTATGGGTTTTACGTCAAATCTAAGCTTAGAAAACAAAGTATTACTTTTACTACAGCCTCAAACTTTCGGAGCTTTATACAAGCTTCCTTCCTTGGTATGTAAAAAACTACAATTCACAACGCTCTCGGAATTAACACCATAACTGAAAAGATAGAAAAACTGGTAAAAGTTACTCATTTCTAGCCTAAATCTTATTACAGCAGAAATAAACATTTCAGAGAAAGGGCTTAAGTTTGAGCTGCAATTGAAGCTTCGCCACATTCAATTTAATTACTTGAATGATATTCTCCGTCTATATCTTCCAAGATATTTTATAATTTACATAGCAGTTTTAATAAAAAATACAGTATTTTTTATAAATTTCCGTATAATTCGGTTACACGACGGTAACCGTCTTCAGGGTAAAAAACTAACAACGAAAAAACCCAAAAAACAATAAGAATACAATATTTACATTAGTCCATACATTTGTTTACACGTCTTCACCGTGTGACGTGGATCTATGTACTGTCGTTTTGTTGGTTGGTAAGTGTCTGTACAAGTGAGCGCAATTATCAGTGCCCGTTTTGAAGTTTAGTCTTATGTTTGTTGGCGTGTAAATTATGTGGAGCATTTCTAATATATATATACCGCTTGCTGTAGTGTTGTTCCTGTTGAAGAATTTTAACATCGTCAAAATTGGAAGAGTGGCCGCTGGCTGCACAGTGGGATATATTGCAGACGGAGAGGATCTAGTACAGACTATTACAGAAAAAGAAAAAAACAAGAAGAAGCGCCAACTCTCGCTGCTAATAATAAAACAACAAATAGACTAAGCTCAGTATATTGTGAAATAATTAATACAGTGAGACAAATGGAGAAGTTTTTGCAGAAAAATAATAATCTGTCATGACGTCTGACAAGGGAAATAAAACAGAAGCAATGGAAAAGAATGACTACAATATGAAAATGACATATATATTAAATGATTTGGCCATATATCGAATTCAAAGACAAGATCAAGCATCGGGGTTACAGAATAAAAACAACAGCTTCGTGGATAAACTATATAAAATGGAGCTTATTTCACAGACCGAAAGAAATAAGATTATCACTAGCACGGCGTTAGCCTCCAGAATATACTGACTCCCTAAAATACATTAGGAAGGAACTCCACTCAGACGAAAATACTCATCCGTCGGATGACCATCGTATAATCTGTGCAAATATGTAACCAATATATTAAGGAACTTAACGAAAAATTCAATTATTAGCATTAAGGCAGCTACATTTGTGACGATGAAATATTAATTTCCTTTGAGGTAATCTCACTCTCCCCAAGTATACCAACATATCTGGCCCTGGATACAATAAGAAAAAAATGGAGCGTAATAAAAGAATACACTAACATACCCAAAGAATTATTTATGGACATTGTCAAGTTCTGAATCGAAGAAATTATATATTTCAAATTTAATGATAACATATACACACTTTTGAAAGGTATGCCAATGGGATCTCAGCATCACCGATCATTGCAGATATTATAATGAAAAAGCTATTGATTTACGCTATTAATAAATTAGGACGAGCACCGAAACTACTGACAAAATACGTATATGGCTTATTTGCTATAGTCAACGAAAACGAGAAACAAACAACACTTAACTAAATCTATTGACAATAATATTAAATTTACTTTTGAAATGGAGAAAGACGGGAAGCACCATAGTTAGACTCAGTTGTAATAAAACAGGGAAATCAATTAAAGTATAAGAAACCAACATCGTCAAGACGCATCATAAATTTTAATTCTAAACATCCAAAAGCGATGATAATGATTACAGTAATAGACTGTTTAAGAAGAATGCTGCACATTGCAGATGACGCTTACCACAGAGAAATAAAGTACTATATAAAATCAATGCTAAAGAAAATTACTTCCCTGAACATGTAATTAAAAAGCTATTAAAGAGATCTCAATTACGAAACCAACAAAAATAGCCAAAGAACCCTATAATGTTCAAGTCGGTATCATATGTACCTCAATTATCAGAACGTTTAATAAAATCAGTTTGCTACGACAAAACCAAAATAAAAATATCACACAAACACGATAACAATTGGTTAAAAACGAAACCACACAGAGCGCGAATTACTTACGGCGTTTCAAAATATTTGCTAAAATTTAATTACTCTGCTTACGTATGATTAAAGGCGGACGAACCGATCTCTTTATTAGCTTGACGTATACTGTGAATCTATTAAACTTAACACTAGCTACAAAGTGAAGTTTTTTGCTTTTTTATTCGAATATATATAAAGTGGACTGTAAAAAGGAAAAGGACCTAACGGTCCGACATTCCAATATGTATGCATATCTACAAGTGTACATATATAAAGGTATGTACGTATATATTACATATATATGTTATACTCGTACATACATATATAGATATATATAAATGAATACAGTTTCGCTCAAAAGAGAATATTAACAGTTTATATAAAGGGTGTATCGTTAAAGTTAGCTAATTTAAATGAAGAAGATGGTTCCTCAACATACCGCCCCCGCTGAACTATTAGTTCAGGTAAATGGTAATACAGCTATTTTTGCAACTGGCCGAACATATCGACCTCGAGAGGTTTGTACGGTAATTACTGTGACCAAATCATCGCTTTCTCTAGTTACTGCTACTACCCGTCCCCTCAGCCATTTAGCTGGTGGTAGGTTTGGTTCCTTCAGGAGAACTACAGTGTCTAGTTCGACGTTGAGCTGTTTTCGTTGCCACTTGTTACGTGGTTGTAGTGACGTAACATACTCCATGTGCCACCGCTTCCAAAAGCCTTGGACCATTGCTTGAAGATGCCGCCAAAGTTGGAGACGGTTTAATTTATATTCAAGAGTGAAGGTTCTGGAACGACAGTGTAGGGCGCTCCAATCAAAAAATGGGCGGGTGTTAGCGCATCTAATTCGGTGTCTGAAGATGCGCACAAAGGCCGAGAGTTTACTATTGCCTCAATTTGAGCGAGAACAGTACAATATTCTCCGTATGTTAGTACGTTGCTTCCAACAACTCCGACTCCCACAGTCCGCCAAAGTGGGGTGCAGATGGCGGGATGAAATGCCACATAATCCCCTCAGCAGCCAAAGCATTTGACACGTCACGTACGTGCTCCTAGGAAAGCTTTGGTTGACATGCAGATGAATAGAGCGAACCACGCTTTTCCAATCTTGGCGTTACGCGTCCGGAATAATTTAATTTGGACAGGTCCCGCGTAATCTAAGCCACAGTGTTGAAAACAGCGAGCAGATTGCAATCTTATGGCGGGTAGATCAGCCATCAGCTGTTGAGTGGTACTGCGACGTTGCATAAAGCACGTTTTGCAAGAAAATACGATCTTTCGTATGATATTGCGACAGCCAATAATCCAATAATGTTGTTTCACAATAGAAAACATGTCATCGACACCTGGATGCAAGTATTTAACATGGATATATCTGCAAATAAGTTGAGAAACATTAGAAACTTTGGTCAATAGTATAGGATGCTTTACGGATTCCGGGAAGGAGGCATTTTTGATACGACCTCCGATGCGAAGAACACCGTTTTCATCCAAAAAGGGAGTGAAGCGAAGAACTTTGGACTTCGCCTTCAGTGGTAAACCCTTTTTCAGCTGGAACATTTCGTCTTTGAAGCATTCGCTTGCGAATGGCGGAAAATAGCATTTTCCGCAGCCCTAAGGTCGCGCGCGCTCATAATGTTGGCATGTGCATTTGATTCGCCTTCACTTAGACGACAATTTCGAACAAAGCGCCGACAGTACGCTACAACACGTAGTAAGCGCATCCATGACGATGATTTGTTTATGAGCTTATCCAAAGCAGGTTGGTCATCTTGAACACAAAGAACGATATCTAGAGGAGTTTTGCGTTGTTCGGCTATAACGTGTGCGTCATTCGCTCGGGTCGCACTCTCTAAGGATGGCCACTGGTTTCTAGGCGAAGAGAGCCATAACGGCCCATGCCACCAAAGTGGATGGCAAGTCAACTCACTGGGAAGCACACCACGCGACGCACAATCAGCAGGATTGTCAGCCGATTGTATATGGTACCAATTTTGCCTAGGGCAAATATCGAGTATCTCTGCAGTTCGGTTGCATACGAAGGGCGTCCATCTACGAGGTGGTGAGGAAAGCCAGTGTAAAACGATTTCAGAATCACTCCAGCAAAAAATATCCGTAACCTTCATGTTGAGAGATGAAGTAATTGATGATAGTAATTTGATAAGCAAATGAGCGGCACTCAATTCGAGGCGTGGAATTGATAAGGGCTTTAAAGGGGCAACCCTGGTTTTCACAGCAATTAAATTGACTATGTACGAATCGTCACTTAGCTTGCATCTGCTATAAATCGCAGCAGCGTATGCAGAGGTTGAGGCATCTGCGAAACCGTGGATTTCGATTGACTCGCCTGTTAATATACGACGTGGAATTTTGACATTAGAGAGATAATGTAATTCTGATATTATTTTCCTCCAACGTTTACTCAGTGTGGGAGGTAACTTCTCATCCAAACTAAAACCTTGGCACCAAGTTTCTTGTAAAAGTATTTTAAAAAGCACAACACTTGGGGATACCAAACCAAGAGGATCAAATATTTTCGCAGTTATTGATAGAACACTACGTTTCGTGGGCTCACTGCAGGAGTCTTCAGGTAGTTTGATTGAGATCTGGAACTCATCCGTGTCAGGGCTCCATTGTATTCCAAGTAATTTAATACACAAAATGTTTGGTTCAGAAACAATGTATATTGGTTTATTCTCACACAGTGCTTGTGGTACAGTATCCAACAACGGTTTGCAATTCGAACACCATTTTTGTAACTTGAAGTTGGCACATTTTAGAAGGTTTATAAGTTCGGTTTTAAGCTGTAGTAAATCAGCGACTGTGGCACAGCCAGTAGCTATGTTGTCGACATATGTATCATTTAATTAAGCACGTGCTGCGAGCGGATAAGTTGCTTTATAGTCTTCTGCAAGTTGCTTAAAGTCGCGTACCGCAAGGAAAAGTGACGAAGCAAGCCCTGGTGAACATTCATTTTCCCGCCAAACGATTCGTTGAAATTTAGTATCCGAATCTGAAACCATGATACCACGAAACATTTTCTCTATGTCAACTGAGAATACATAACGATGCTGGCGAAAACGAACACACACACCAAACAAATCACGCTGAATTGATGGGCCAATATGCAATCGTTCATTAAGCGAGTAGCCACTGGAATCCTTGCAGGATCCATCAAACACGACTCGGCATTTTGTGGTTGAACTGTCTGGTTTGAGGACTGCGTGATGAGCCAGATAAAAACATTCGGACGGGTGGCATTCGACTTCGGACGGGCCAATGCGGGTCATATGGCCGAGCGAAAGATACTCACGCATAAAATTAGTATATTGAGTCTTTAGCACTGAGTCTCGTTTGAACCGGCGTTCAAGATGTTGTAACCGCGCCACAGCTTGCGAAAATGTTGATGATAACCGGTGCCTTTCCTTTAAAAGGATACTTGACGACGTAAGTGCCGTCAGCACGACGTGTGTGCCTCTGCTGGGTCAGCCATATCGATCTTCTCTGGCGTAGGTTTGACATCCTCGACTTCCATAAAGGACCAAAACAAATTATCAATATTAACGGTAACATGATGACTTACCGCACTTGTATGAGGTTCGCTTTCGGAGAAATGCGTTCCTGCTACCACCCAACCAAATAAGCTATTCAGCCAAATAGGCATGCCTGATCCGAAACGCTTTTTATCGCCAGTATAAATGTTCCACAACTGATCGGAGCCAATCAAAACATCAATTGGTGCAGACTCAGCGAAGGTAGGGTCAGCGAGTGGTAGTTGTACAATCGATTGCAACGATGTTGAAGAAATGTTCACCGTCTGAACCGGAATATGCGACGTTAATTTATTTAAAATAAATGCGTTGACATCAAGACGAATATTATTTACTGTGGAGATTAATGTAAAATGCACTCGACCTCTAGTTACTCCGGCATTACATGCTCAAAGACCAGATACCGACACACAACCATTTGTTCGTGATAGACCGACGCGTTGCACAAAGGCTTCTGAAGCAAATGATATGGTTGATCCAGAGTCAAGAAGTATTCTACAGTTCACTTTATTTCCCCATTTATCCTTTACAGCAGCGATTGCCGTTGGAAGAAACGTGTGAGGGCTTGATGAAGTTAAAATGGTATTCGCTAATTGATCGAGTGTTCGTATATGCAAACATTTAGAAGTAACGGCAGGTGCTTCAGTCGGTTGATTCAAATTCACTTGTAGCGAAGGCGAATAACAGGATCGTTCTTCATGCAGTAGTGTGTGGTGGCGTGATCCACACTTTTTACAACTATGCTTCGATTGACATGAGCGTACCGAATGCGAAGAGACCAAACAATTAAAACATGCCCTTTGTTTTTGTATAGTCTCCCGACGTAAGGATGGTGATAACTGTTTGAACTGAGCGCATTGCCAAAGCGTGTGGCTGTCTTTACAAACAGTGCATTGCTTGTGTTTTATTTCACCGACATTTGCAACCAACGCGACGCGACGGTTGTTAATTGTGCGGGGAGGTAAACACGCTTCCATTGTGTCACAGCGATGAAAAAGAAACTCGAGAAATTCGGCAAAGCTTTTATCGCTCTGGTTATCACATTGGTCAGCCCACCTTTTTCGAGTCTCTTCGTCTAGTTTATTAAGAAGGAGTTGCGTAATCCATGGGGCGCGAGAGGTAATACCTAAAGCGTCCAGACCTCTAATGGACTGATCTGCCCCATCAACTATTTGGCGAAGTACCGTTAGGTTGTTTGAAGAGAGGGTGGGCCAAAAACGATTGCACAAGCGACCTAATTATTAGCGGTTTGCGGTCGTACCGTTTGACTAAGCGGTCCCATGCTTGTTCATAATTATCATCGGTAACACGAATATGCTGTATGCTGGCTAATGCATCACCTTCTAAATATGATATTAAATATTGAAATTTTTGTGTACGACTCAACCCTAATCCAGTTCTCGTACTTTCCGCTGAACTTGGGTAACTGAATTTTTGTTAGATGAACGCTTTGCTCACTACGACTAGCGGCAAATGTTTCCAGAAACGATGCTTGTTGTAAAGCCAAACGATCTATCGGATCATCTTCCCTGAAGGTAGATGCTTGACTTGAGGAACCAGGTAGGTTAGCAATTTGAGCATGCAGGGGGCCATGTATTTGGAAATTTCTCCTCGGATTGCTCAATGTCTTCAATGGGGTCGAAGAAGTTTTCTTCCCCAGAATATGTATACAATTCCTGACTCAAGCGCATAAAGTCATTGTAGGCGGCTTCTAATTTATCAAGCCTATACATAAGCGCTTCCTTTGTGGGAGCTTCGTTTGGTTCCTTGGCGGCTTTGTATGCAGCATCCGGCTCGAAGGACCAGTTTCTTTTATGTTAAAAACAAAACCACACAGAGCGCGAATTACTTACGGCGTTTCATAATATTTGCTAAAATTTAATTACTCTGCTTACGTATGATTAAAGGCGGACGAACCGATCTCTTTATTAGCTTGACGTATACTGTGAATCTATTAAACTTAACACTAGCTACAAAGTGAAGTTTTTTGCTTTTTTATTCGAATATATATAAAGTGGACTGTAAAAAGGAAACCTAACGGTCCGACATTCCAATATGTATGCATATCTACAAGTGTATATATATAAAGGTATGTACGTATATATTACATATATATATTGTACTCGTACATACATATATAGATATATAAAACTGAATACAGTTTCGCTCAAAAGGGAATATTAACAGTTTATATAAAGGGTGTATCGATAAAGTTAGCTAATTTAAATGAAGAAGATGGTTCCTCAACAACACTTTAGAAACATCTTCAATAGAACAAAGTCGTAATATGTAAAGGGTGTTTTTTATAGAGGTATAGAACTTTGAGTTGCAACAAAACAACGCTGGATTATTCGATTGACATGAATTTTGTTTATCCGAAAGATAATCTTGTGGCATTACATTTTAAATATGATTTCTGGCATATGACCGCCACGGCTGGCGCGGATGTAGTCCAATCTGGACGTCCAATTTTCGATGACTTTTTCCAACATTTGTGGCCGTATATCGGCAATAACACGGCGAATGTTGTCTTCCAAATGGTCAAGCGTTTGTGGCTTATCCGCATAGACCAATGACTTTACATAGCCCCACAGAAAGTAGTCTAGCGGTGTTAAATCACAAGATCTTGGAGGCCAATTCACAGGTCCAAAACGTGAAATTAGGCGGTCACCAAACGTGTCTTTCAACAAATCTATTGCGGCACGAGCTTTGTGACATGTTGCGCCATCTTGCTGAAACCACATCCACTGGACACCATAGTTATTCAATTCAGGAATTAAAAACTTAGTAATCATGGCTCTATACCGATCACCATTGACTGTAACGTTCTGGCCGCCATCGTTTTTGAAAAAGTACGTACCAGTGATTCCACCAGCCCATAAAGCGCACCAAACAGTCAGTTTTTCTGGATGTAACGGTGTTTCAACATACACTTGAGGATTACCTTCACTCCAAATGCGGCAGTTTTGTTTGTTGACGTAGCCATTCAACCAGAAGTGTGCTTCATCGCTAAACATCGCTAAAATGGACGTAGTGCGCGATATGTTTTCCGCACAGAACCATTATTTTCGGAAAAAAATGCACTATTTGCAAGCGTTGTTCAGGCGTGAGTCTATTCATGATGAATTGCCAAACCAAACTGAGAATAAATCACTTGACAGCTGTTAAATCGGTCGCCATCTTGAAAAGTAATGCCAACTTAAAGTTCTATACCTCTATAAAAAACACGATTTATATAAAATAAAATGCAATGGCAAGGACAATGAATTATGTGGAAATGTATATGTAGGAAGAACTAAGGCAAAACTAAAAACGAGAATCGCACAACACAAATTCGACTACAAACTACGGCATCAAATGAACACGCAAAAAACAGCGCCCTTATCCCACTGCGCAGCCAGCGGTCTTTCTCCCGATTTCGACGATGTAAAAATTCTTCAACAGGAACAACACTACAGCAAGCGGTATACATTAGAAATCCCCATAATTAATACTCCAAGACTGCGTTTACAACTTTTGTTGGCCGAAACTCTTAGTTTGTTGAGGAGAGGGCGAGGACGGAGAGAGCAGCGTACGGACACTTTTGTGCTCGCTCGACATGCTTTGTTATCTTATTCGTCGTTGTAAAATTTGTCATTCCTTTTCACATTTATATTTAAATTCTCTGAATGGTTGCTGTTAGGATAAGTTTAAAATGAATGTTAGAGAATTTATGGAATTTAATTTTTATATTTTTATATATGTAAATGAAAATATATTGGAATATATATAGAGTAGAGTTCCAGATTTTGCTCAAACATCTTCGAGGTGCGAGCATTTGAGCATCGAGCACCCGCACAATTGCTCATTGCTTATTACTCGAAAAATTTTCGGGCCGAGCACGAGCATTTCGAGTATTTTGACAAACACTTTGATCTTTTTCTCAAACTTTTTAATAATTTCAAATTTATTTATGTAAGGTATAAAAATCATTGAAGCGCCAAAGAAATTTTGACAAACAACATTTTTTTTATTCTGCTGAGCAGTTCAGCAATGAACAAGCCAGCATCGAGTTGCTCGAAATGCTCGATACCCGGGTATCTGGAGCTCTAATATAGAGTTGAATACATATGATAAAAATTTATATTAAAAAATATGTAAAAATTTGTCTAGTGGTGGAGTGTGTAGTAACTGCGAAAATGATATGAAACGGAATGGCAGAAAATTGCCATGAACAAAGTTTCTCCGTTTGAACGTGAAGAGCAAAACCAAAAGAAGGATTGCAGATAAAAAGCAACAAGAGTATACGTGTGTAAACTCAAACAAACATAGGACTATACTCATTGTACAACCTAAAGTAAAGTAACCTAATTCACTTTCCATGTTACTTCCTTCTTTGTCGGTTTCTTTTATCGGTTGTCAAAACCAGGGTGTTGTGAAACAGCCAGGGTGTCGTAAATCGCAGCCTGGGCTTCGTGAAACGATGAATTCGAAGTAGGGTTGTTGTGTTGCAAGAATTTTTGTTAATAGCTGAAAAATATCAGCTTTGTTTAAACAAATTTTGAATATTTTCTTTCAATATATTAGTAAAACTTGTTGGAAAGATTTCACTCAAATATGCGCAATAATTTTTTTTTTTTCATAAATTTGGTAGTGTATGAAAAATATGTACAAAGTTATTTACCAAAATATTAAAACTGAATCCGATGGAGGTACAACCCTTCGCTTGTTTGTTTATGTATATCTTACGTTTATTTCTCATTCATTTTGAAAGTTTAGAGGCAAATATAATTTGGTGAAAATTTTATTTACTATTATTTTTTTTCAGAAATTCAGCAGGAGGCTGGGAGACATTGTAAGGTAAAGCTCTTGCTTAGGAAAATGTATATAGTTCTAATTACTTGGTGTATTATAGTGTTAAGAATGTCTTCGAAGGAATGCATAGCAGGTTGACGTTCTGAAGTACCGATGTATGCCTTTCCCCCAGCGCGGGAAATAGTTAGGGGAGCAAAAGGATGATATTACACCAATTTCAATGATTAATTTATTATATTAGTTTTTAAATATTTAATTATATGTAAGGTTTCTAAATCTGTGTAATGTGTGTTAGGGTTTGGCCTTATACGTTGAAGTACTAGCCATGTCGCGTAGCATTAAAGTAAAATTCGTTTTACAATTTCATTAGCGATATTTATGCTTGATATCTGTTTGAGGAGTTTTTTCTATTACTTATATACATATATATATATATTAATACACATATTTGACGCTCTGAAAACGCTGAAAGTGTAGAATCAACTAATAATAATAATATAAAATATAAATATATATATATATTGTAAGAAAATATATATAAGTGATTTTATATATATATCTTTTATGTATATATATCCTAATTAATTTTTTTTAAATAAATTTTTTCTTTGATATATTTTTTTACAGCTTCAAGGATTAATACGGTATCGTTAAATATTTAATTTTTTCCCCTTTCTACTTTTATAATTTTTTTGTTTATTTTTTCCCCTTTCTAAATTTATAATTTTTTTCTTTAATTTTTTTCCTTTTCTACTTATTATCTCAAAATTTTTAAGTTCCATAAAAATTAATTTTGGCTTTGTATCCTTCAAAAAATAAATCCAATAATAATTCGCATTCGATATTGTATGCACACATTAACCACATTATATTTTCATTTTTATTTATATCCTTTTTTATTTTTATTTTTGTTCATAATTCATAATTTTATTTACATAGTAGCTTCATTTACATTTCATATTTTCATTTATTTTTAGGTTACTCATAAATTTTTATTTTTATAGGCGGCGTGAATGGTTGCAGCGGTTGGGCATTGTGGAATCCACGCCGAAACACATTTTCGCTTGCCAAAACCATTTTTCGCCTAGAATGCGACTAGGGTTTCTGCGGAAAGAGGCGGTACCTGACCTTAGATTAAGTACGTATGAACCCACGACAAAAGCTGATAAGGAACCGGACAATAGTGGCAGCGTAGAAATAGGAAATCTAGCTAAAGACAATGGACTCAACTCAATTATAGAATTAGGTGTTGAAGATTTTGTTCCGTTAGTCGTTGTTAACAATACGGTAGAGCCCCTTCAACCCTCACCAATTGAAGGGCAGTCTTGCTGTTCTTCCTCTTTAGTTCAATCCTGGGCAAATAGTCGTCAGTCGCAAGCTGATGACTATCTAACTGAAGGAACGCCATGAAAACGGGAAGTTTTAAATATTAAATTTGTTAGAAATAAAGCGACTACGCAATATGATGAAAGTATTAGAGCAAGAATTATTAAGAGAAAAAAATATGAATTTGTTTGCAGGAAGAAAGCAATGAAATAACCGAGCTATGTAGCAAAAAGTCTTCACATATGGCGATGTGTTTGGGAAATTGCTTAAAAAATAGACCCCGTGCTCCATGGGGATATAGGTATTAAACAACATTAGCTCTTGCAGTTAACTTTTTGTCACCTATTGCTTTTAGGTACTTGTAACAACTTTTCTATTGGCCTTACAAACAAACTCTTGAAACGTTTGTTCAAGGTTAGCCACGTAGCCCTGGCTGTAACTCAAGCAGTATAAAAGCACTAGGACTAAGAAGTCGTGGCTTCACACCCGAACAGATATATTGCTCGTTATGTTGTGACGAAATGTCTCTGAAAATCAATTTGCAATATGAGAGGAGCACAGACAGTATTATAGGGACTGAGGATTAGCTTCACGTGTTTTAGCACTTTTGGTTCAAGGAATTGGTGGGGTTGCTTGGACACACCCTCTTTGTTATTTTTTTGTAAATAAGTCATGTAAAGGATATGTAATGAGGAGATATATTCTT
Organism: Neoceratitis asiatica; assembly: GCA_030068015.2. Classification (NCBI taxonomy): domain Eukaryota; kingdom Metazoa; phylum Arthropoda; class Insecta; order Diptera; family Tephritidae; genus Neoceratitis; species Neoceratitis asiatica. Next base: position 1,301,744 of record CM061529.1, read on the forward strand.
GAAGCCATAGAGCAGCTCCAGGGCATTGATCTTCATCCCTGTCATATTGTCAGTGACCAAGGGTCGAATTTTGTAAATTCTATTCTAAATCTAGGGTAGTAGGAGTAACAATCGAGAGGCCCTTTTTCGAAGCTAACGAGAAAAATTTTTCTCCTCATCTTCTTAAGAGTACACGAAACTGCTTAGAAAACAATAGAAATAAAATTATTTTTAAGGGACTTCCTGTAGATTGGTTAGACTAGTCCACCTATATGACCAATGCTCAGTTAATTCTATTAGCTGTACGCATAAGCTGACTTCGTCGCACATTAGGCCTACAAGTTTAGAAAAATGAGCGTGCAATTAGCTTCACAAGTGTTCAGTGATTCCGCGGCTAGTGCTATGTTCGCTCTTTACAGCTCCGGGTGGATTGGTAGTTCTTTGTCTCCATCTTTTTTAAATACAGCTGAATTTGTCCATTTTTTTTGATACATTGTTCAATATATTTAACAGCCTTGTACTTGGAGCAATAGGGAATTTTAAAGAACCTTTTCAAGCTATTGCGGATCAATTAGAATTTCTTAGAGAAGCTGAGCAACGTCTAAGTTCAATGAAAGTATATGACCAGTTCGGTCATGAAATAACAAATACTTCCAATTTTATAAAAGGGTGGATTCTGAATATTAGCAGCTTGAGGCGCTTGTGGCGTTTCGAGTCACTTAAAGGATTTACACATTTAATGTCAAGAAAACTGTGCCAAGATAAATTAGAAAACTTTTTTGGTCATATCCCTAGAGGGGGGGTTTTGATACGATAATAACTCCGCAGCGTTTCTCGTTTCTTTTCAGACAGGCCTGGGGCATAGGTTATATCAAATGCGTCGACAAGGGAAATTGCGAACCTTTGCCTGATATGGAATTAGTTTCTAATAGCACATTCTGGATACAATAAGAAAAAAATGGAGCGTAATAAAAGAATACAATAACACACCCAAAGAATTATTTATGGACATTGTCAAGTTCTGAATCGAAGAAATTATATATTTCAAATTTAATTATAACATATACACACTTTTGAAAGGTATGCCAATGGGATCTCAGCATCACCGATCATTGCAGATATTATAATGAAAAAGCTATTGATTTACGCTATTAATAGATTAGGACGAGCACCGAAACTACTGACAAAATACGTAGATGGCTTATTTGCTATAGTCAACGAAAATTAGAAACAAACAACACTTAACTAAATCTATTGACAATAATATTAAATTTACTTTTGAAATGGAGAAAGACGGGAAGCACCATAGTTAGACTCAGTTGTAATAAAACAGGGAAATCAATTAAAGTATAAGAAACCAACATCGTCAAGACGCATTATAAATTTTAATTCTAAACATCCAAAAGCGATGATAATGATTACAGTAATAGACTGTTTAAGAAGAATGCTGCACATTGCAGATGACGCTTACCACAGAGAAATAAAGTACTATATAAAATCAATGCTAAAGAAAATTACTTCCCTGAACATGTAATTAAAAAGCTATTAAAGAGATCTCAATTACGAAACCAACAAAAATAGCCAAAGAACCCTATAATGTTCAAGTCGGTATCATATGTACCTCAATTATTAGAACGTTTAATAAAATCAGTTTGCTACGACAAAACCAAAATAAAAATATCACACAAACACGATAACAATTGGTTAAAAACGAAACCACACAGAGCGCGAATTACTTACGGCGTTTCAAAATATTTGCTAAAATTTAATTACTCTGCTTACGTATGATTAAAGGCGGACGAACCGATCTCTTTATTAGCTTGACGTATACTGTGAATCTATTAAACTTAACACTAGCTACAAAGTGAAGTTTTTTGCATTTATTCGAATATATATAAAGTGGACCGTAAAAAGGAAAAGGACCTAACGGTCCGACATTCCAATATGTATGCATATCTACAAGTGTACATATATAAAGGTATGTACGCATATATTACATATATATATTATACTCGTACATAAATATATAGATATATAAAAATGAATACAGTTTCGCTCAAAAGAGAATATTGACAGTTTATATAAAGGGTATATCGTTAAAGTTAGCTAATTTAAATGAAGAAGATGGTTCCTCAACATACCGCCCCCGCTGAACTATTAGTTCAGGTAAATGGTAATACAGCTATTTTTGCAACTGGCCGAACATATCGACCTCGAGAGGTTTGTACGGTAATTACTCTGACCAAATCATCGCTTTCTCTAGTTACTGCTACTACCCGTCCCATCAGCCATTTAGCTGGTGGTGGGTTTGGTTCCTTCAGGAGAACTACAGTGTCTAGTTCGACATTGAGCTGTTTTCGTTGCCACTTGTTGCGTGGTTGTAGTGACGTCACATACTCCATGTGCCACCGCTTCCAAAAGCCTTGGACCATTGCTTGAAGATGCCGCCAAAGTTGGAGGCGGTTTATATTTATATTCAAGAGTGAAGGTTCTGGAACGACAGTGTAGGGCGCTCCAATCAAAAAATGGGCGGGTGTTAGCGCATCTAATTCGGTGTCTGAAGATGCGCACAAAGGCCGAGAGTTTACTATTGCCTCAATTTGAGCGAGAACAGTACAATATTCCCCGTATGTTAGTACGTTGCTTCCAACAACTCCGACTCCCACAGTCCGCCAAAGTGGGGTGCAGATGGCGGGATGAAATGCCACATAATCCCCTCAGCAGCCAAAGCATTTGACACGTCACGTACGTGCTCCTTTGATGTAGCCAATTTTTGTAGTTCATTTAACACTCGATGAGCACCATGAAATGTTGTACCATTGTCAGAATATAAATCACTTGGCAACCCTCGACGAGCTATAAAGTGACGCAAAGCCGCTAGGAAAGCGTTGGTTGTAAGATCGCTTACGAGCTCGATATGTATAGCTTTGGTTGACATGCAGATGAATAGAGCGAACCACGCTTTTCCAATCTTGGCGTTACGCGTCCGGAATAATTTAATTTGGACAGGTCCCGCGTAATCTAAGCCACAGTGTTGAAAACAGCGAGCAGATTGCAATCTTATGGCGGGTAGATCAGCCATCAGCTGTTGAGTGGTACTGCGACGTTGCATAAAGCACGTTTTGCAAGAAAATACGATCTTTCGTATGATATTGCGACAGCCAATAATCCAATAATGTTGTTTCACAATAGAAAACATGTCATCGACACCTGGATGCAAGTATTTAACATGGATATATCTGCAAATAAGTTGAGAAACATTAGAAACTTTGGTCAATAGTATAGGATGCTTTACGGATTCCGGGAAGGAGGCATTTTTGATACGACCTCCGATGCGAAGAACACCGTTTTCATCCAAAAAGGGAGTGAAGCGAAGAACTTTGGACTTCGCCTTCAGTGGTAAACCCTTTTTCAGCTGGAACATTTCGTCTTTGAAGCATTCGCTTGCGAATGGCGGAAAATAGCATTTTCCGCAGCCCTAAGGTCGCGCGCGCTCATAATGTTGGCATGTGCATTTGATTCGCCTTCACTTAGACGACAATTTCGAACAAAGCGCCGACAGTACGCTACAACACGTAGTAAGCGCATCCATGACGATGATTTGTTTATGAGCTTATCCAAAGCAGGTTGGTCATCTTGAACACAAAGAACGATATCTAGAGGAGTTTTGCGTTGTTCGGCTATAACGTGTGCGTCATTCGCTCGGGTCGCACTCTCTAAGGATGGCCACTGGTTTCTAGGCGAAGAGAGCCATAACGGCCCATGCCACCAAAGTGGATGGCAAGTCAACTCACTGGGAAGCACACCACGCGACGCACAATCAGCAGGATTGTCAGCCGATTGTATATGGTACCAATTTTGCCTAGGGCAAATATCGAGTATCTCTGCAGTTCGGTTGCATACGAAGGGCGTCCATCTACGAGGTGGTGAGGAAAGCCAGTGTAAAACGATTTCAGAATCACTCCAGCAAAAAATATCCGTAACCTTCATGTTGAGAGATGAAGTAATTGATGATAGTAATTTGATAAGCAAATGAGCGGCACTCAATTCGAGGCGTGGAATTGATAAGGGCTTTAAAGGGGCAACCCTGGTTTTCACAGCAATTAAATTGACTATGTACGAATCGTCACTTAGCTTGCATCTGCTATAAATCGCAGCAGCGTATGCAGAGGTTGAGGCATCTGCGAAACCGTGGATTTCGATTGACTCGCCTGTTAATATACAATTCAACATCGTTCATTAAGCGAGTAGCCACTGGAATCCTTGCAGGATCCATCAAACACGACTCGGCATTTTGTGGTTGAACTGTCTGGTTTGAGGACTGCGTGATGAGCCAGATAAAAACATTCGGACGGGTGGCATTCGACTTCGGACGGGCCAATGCGGGTCATATGGCCGAGCGAAAGATACTCACGCATAAAATTAGTATATTGAGTCTTTAGCACTGAGTCTCGTTTGAACCGGCGTTCAAGATGTTGTAACCGCGCCACAGCTTGCGAAAATGTTGATGATAACCGGTGCCTTTCCTTTAAAAGGATACTTGACGACGTAAGTGCCGTCAGCACGACGTGTGTGCCTCTGCTGGGTCAGCCATATCGATCTTCTCTGGCGTAGGTTTGACATCCTCGACTTCCATAAAGTACCAAAACAAATTATCAATATTAACGGTAACATGATGACTTACCGCACTTGTATGAGGTTCGCTTTCGGAGAAATGCGTTCCTGCTACCACCCAACCAAATAAGCTATTCAGCCAAATAGGCATGCCTGATCCGAAACGCTTTTTATCGCCAGTATAAATGCTCCACAACTGATCGGAGCCAATCAAAACATCAATTGGTGCAGACTCAGCGAAGGTAGGGTCAGCGAGTGGTAGTTGTACAATCGATTGCAACGATGTTGAAGAAATGTTCACCGTCTGAACCGGAATATGCGACGTTAATTTATTTAAAATAAATGCGTTGACATCAAGACGAATATTATTTACTGTGGAGATTAATGTAAAATGCACTCGACCTCTAGTTACTCCGGCATTACATGCTCAAAGACCAGATACCGACACACAACCATTTGTTCGTGATAGACCGACGCGTTGCACAAAGGCTTCTGAAGCAAATGGTATGGTTGATCCAGAGTCAAGAAGTATTCTACAGTTCACTTTATTTCCCCATTTATCCTTTACAGCAGCGATTGCCGTTGGAAGAAACGTGTGAGCGCTTGATGAAGTTAAAATGGTATTCGCTAATTGATCGAGTGTTCGTATATGCAAACATTTAGAAGTAACGGCAGGTGCTTCAGTCGGTTGATTCAAATTCACTTGTAGCGAAGGCGAATAACAGGATCGTTCTTCATGCAGTAGTGTGTGGTGGCGTGATCCACACTTTTTACAACTATGCTTCGATTGACATGAGCGTACCGAATGCGAAGAGACCAAACAATTAAAACATGCCCTTTGTTTTTGTATAGTCTCCCGACGTAAGGATGGTGATAACTGTTTGAACTGAGCGCATTGCCAAAGCGTGTGGCTGTCTTTACAAACAGTGCATTGCTTGTGTTTTATTTCACCGACATTTGCAACCAACGCGACGCGACGGTTGTTAATTGTGCGGGGAGGTAAACACGCTTCCATTGTGTCACAGCGATGAAAAAGAAACTCGAGAAATTCGGCAAAGCTTTTATCGCTCTGGTTACCACATTGGTCAGCCCACCTTTTTCGAGTCTCTTCGTCTAGTTTATTAAGAAGGAGTTGCGTAATCCATGGGTCGCGAGAGGTAATACCTAAAGCGTCCAGACCTCTAATGGACTGATCTGCCCCATCAACTATTTGGCGAAGTACCGTTAGGTTGTTTGAAGAGAGGGTGGGCCAAAAACGATTGCACAAGCGACCTAATTATTAGCGGTTTGCGGTCGTACCGTTTGACTAAGCGGTCCCATGCTTGTTCATAATTATCATCGGTAACACGAATATGTTGTATGCTGGCTAATGCATCACCTTCTAAATATGATATTAAATATTGAAATTTTTGTGTACGACTCAACCCTAATCCAGTTCTCGTACTTTCCGCTGAACTTGGGTAACTTAATTTTTGTTAGATGAACGCTTTGCTCACTACGGCTAGCGGCAAATGTTTCCAGAAACGATGCTTGTTGTAAAGCCAAACGATCTATCGGATCATCTTCCCTGAAGGTAGATGCTTGACTTGAGGAACCAGGTAGGTTAGCAATTTGAGCATGCAGGGGGCCATGTATTTGGAAATGTTTCTCCTCGGATTGCTCAATGTCTTCAATGGGGTCGACGAAGTTTTCTTCCCCAGAATATGCATACAATTCCTGACTCAAGCGCATAAAGTCATTGTAGGCGGCTTCTAATTTATCAAGCCTATACATAAGCGCTTCCTTTGTGGGAGCTTCGTTTGGTTCCTTGGCGGCTTTGTATGCAGCATCCGGCTCGAAGGACCAGTTTCTTTTATGTTAAAAACAAAACCACACAGAGCGCGAATTACTTACGGCGTTTCATAATATTTGCTAAAATTTAATTACTCTGCTTACGTATGATTAAAGGCGGACGAACCGATCTCTTTATTAGCTTGACGTATACTGTGAATCTATTAAACTTAACACTAGCTACAAAGTGAAGTTTTTTGCTTTTTTATTCGAATATATATAAAGTGGACTGTAAAAAGGAAAAGGACCTAACGGTTCGACATTCCAATATGTATGCATATCTACAAGTGTACATATATAAAGGTATGTACGTATATATTACATATATATATTGTACTCGTACATACATATATAGATATATAAAAATGAATACAGTTTCGCTCAAAAGGGAATATTAACAGTTTATATAAAGGGTGTATCGATAAAGTTAGCTAATTTAAATGAAGAAGATGGTTCCTCAACAACACTTTAGAAACATCTTCAATAGAACAAAGTCGTAATATGTAAAGGGTGTTTTTTATAGAGGTATAGAACTTTGAGTTGCAACAAAACAACGCTGGATTATTCGATTGACATGAATTTTGTTTATCCGAAAGATAATCTTGTGGCATTACATTTTAAATATGATTTCTGGCATATGACCGCCACGGCTGGCGCGGATGTAGTCCAATCTGGACGTCCAATTTTCGATGACTTTTTCCAACATTTGTGGCCGTATATCGGCAATAACACGGCGAATGTTGTCTTCCAAATGGTCAAGCGTTTGTGGCTTATCCGCATAGACCAATGACTTTACATAGCCCCACAGAAAGTAGTCTAGCGGTGTTAAATCACAAGATCTTGGAGGCCAATTCACAGGTCCAAAACGTGAAATTAGGCGGTCACCAAACGTGTCTTTCAACAAATCTATTGCGGCACGAGCTTTGTGACATGTTGCGCCATCTTGCTGAAACCACATCCACTGGACACCATAGTTATTCAATTCAGGAATTAAAAACTTAGTAATCATGGCTCTATACCGATCACCATTGACTGTAACGTTCTGGCCGCCATCGTTTTTGAAAAAGTACGTACCAGTGATTCCACCAGCCCATAAAGCGCACCAAACAGTCAGTTTTTCTGGATGTAACGGTGTTTCAACATACACTTGAGGATTACCTTCACTCCAAATGCGGCAGTTTTGTTTGTTGACGTAGCCATTCAACCAGAAGTGTGCTTCATCGCTAAACATCGCTAAAATGGACGTAGTGCGCGATATGTTTTCCGCACAGAACCATTCGAAAAAATGCACTATTTGCAAGCGTTGTTCAGGCGTGAGTCTATTCATGATGAATTGCCAAACCAAACTGAGAATAAATCACTTGACAGCTGTTAAATCGGTCGCCATCTTGAAAAGTAATGCCAACTTAAAGTTCTATACCTCTATAAAAAACACGATTTATATAAAATAAAATGCAATGGCAAGGACAATGAATTATGTGGAAATGTATATGTAGGAAGAACTAAGGCAAAACTAAAAACGAGAATCGCACAACACAAATTCGACTACAAACTACGGCATCAAATGAACACGCAAAAAACAGCGCCCTTATCCCACTGCGCAGCCAGCGGTCTTTCTCCCGATTTCGACGATGTAAAAATTCTTCAACAGGAACAACACTACAGCAAGCGGTATACATTAGAAATCCCCATAATTAATACTCCAAGACTGCGTTTACAACTTTTGTTGGCCGAAACTCTTAGTTTGTTGAGGAGAGGGCGAGGACGGAGAGAGCAGCGTACGGACACTTTTGTGCTCGCTCGACATGCTTTGTTATCTTATTCGTCGTTGTAAAATTTGTCATTCCTTTTCACATTTATATTTAAATTCTCTGAATGGTTGCTGTTAGGATAAGTTTAAAATGAATGTTAGAGAATTTATGGAATTTAATTTTTATATTTTTATATATGTAAATGAAAATATATTGGAATATATATAGAGTAGAGTTCCAGATTTTGCTCAAACATCTTCGAGGTGCGAGCATTTGAGCATCGAGCACCCGCACAATTGCTCATTGCTTATTACTCGAAAAATTTTCGGGCCGAGCACGAGCATTTCGAGTATTTTGACAAACACTTTGATCTTTTTCTCAAACTTTTTAATAATTTCAAATTTATTTATGTAAGGTATAAAAATCATTGTAGCGCCAAAGAAATTTTGACAAACAACATTTTTTTTATTCTGCTGAGCAGTTCAGCAATGAACAAGCCAGCATCGAGTTGCTCGAAATGCTCGATACCCGGGTATCTGGAGCTCTAATATAGAGTTGAATACATATGATAAAAATTTATATTAAAAAATATGTAAAAATTTGTCTAGTGGTGGAGTGTGTAGTAACTGCGAAAATGATATGAAACGGAATGGCAGAAAATTGCCATGAACAAAGTTTCTCCGTTTGAACGTGAAGAGCAAAACCAAAAGAAGGATTGCAGATAAAAAGCAACAAGAGTATACGTGTGTAAACTCAGTCCAACAAACATACGACTATACTCATTGTACAACCTAAAGTAAAGTAACCTAATTCACTTTCCATGTTACTTCCTTCTTTGTCGGTTTCTTTTATCGGTTGTCAAAACCAGGGTGTTGTGAAATTCGAAGTAGGGTTGTTGTGTTGCAAGAATTTTTGTTAATAGCTGAAAAATATCAGCTTTGTTTAAACAAATTTTGAATATATGCTTTCAATATATTAGTAAAACTTGTTGGAAAGATTTCACTCAAATATGCGCAATAATTTTTTTTTTCATAAATTTGGTAGTATATGAAAAATATGTACAAAGTTATTTACCAAAATATTAAAACTGAATCCGATGGAGGTACAACCCTTCGCTTGTTTGTTTATGTATATCTTACGTTTATTTCTCATTCATTTTGAAAGTTTAGAGGCAAATATAATTTGGTGAAAATTTTATTTACTATTATTTTTTTTCAGAAATTCAGCAGGAGGCTAGGAGACATTGTAAGGTAAAGCTCTTGCTTAGGAAAATGTATATAGTTCTAATTACTTGGTGTATTATAGTGTTAAGAATGTCTTCGAAGGAATGCATAGCAGGTTGACGTTCTGAAGTACCGATGTATGCCTTTCCCCCAGCGCGGGAAATAGTTAGGGGAGTAAAAGGATGATATTACACCAATTTCAATGATTAATTTATTATATTAGTTTTTAAATATTTAATTATATGTAAGGTTTCTAAATCTGTGTAATGTGTGTTAGGGTTTGGCCTTATACGTTGAAGTACTAGCCATGTCGCGTAGCATTAAAGTAAAATTCGTTTTACAATTTCATTAGCGATACTTATGCTTGATATCTGTTTGAGGAGTTTTTTCTATTACTTATATACACATATATATATATTAATACACATATTTGACGCTCTGAAAACGCTGAAAGTGTAGAATCAACTAATAATAATAATATAAAATATAAATATATATATATATATATATATATATATATATATATATATAATTGTAAGAAAATATATATAAGTGATTTTATATATATATCTTTTATGTATATATATCCTAATTAATTTTTTTTAAATAAATTTTTTCTTTGATATATTTTTTTACAGCTTCAAGGATTAATACGGTATCGTTAAATATTTAATTTTTTCCCCTTTCTACTTTTATAAATTTTTTGTTTATTTTTTCCCCTTTCTAATTTTATAATTTTTTTCTTTAATTTTTTTCTTTTTCTACTTATCATCTCAAAATTTTTAAGTTCCATAAAAATTAATTTTGGCTTTGTATCCTTCAAAAAATTAATCCAATAATAATTCGCATTCGATATTGTATGCACACATTAACCACATTATATTTTCATTTTTATTTATATCCTTTTTTATTTTTATTTTTGTTCATAATTCATAATTTTATTTACATAGTAGCTTCATTTACATTTCATATTTTCATTAATTTTTAGGTTACTCATAAATTTTTATTTTTTTAGGCGGCGTGAATGGTTGCAGCGGTTGGGCATTGTAGAATCCACGCCGAAACACATTTTCGCTTGCCAAAACCATTTTTCGCCTAGAATGCGACTAGGGTTTCTTCGGAAAGAGGCGGTACCTGACCTTAGATTAGGTACGTATGAACCCACGACAAAAGCTGATAGGGAACCGGACAATAGTGGCAGCGCAGAAATAGGAAATCTAGCTAAAGACAATGGACTCAACTCAATTATAGAATTAGGTGTTGAAGATTTTGTTCCGTTAGTCGTTGTTAACAATACGGTACAGCCCCTTCAACCCTAACCAATTGAAGGGCAGCCTTGCTGTTCTTCCTCTTTAGTTCAATTCTGGGCAAATAGTCGTCAGTCGCAAGCTGACTATCTAACTGAAGGGACGCCATGAAAACGGGAAGTTTTAAATATTAAATTTGTTAGAAATAAAGCGACTACGCAATATGGTGAAAGTATTAGAGCAAGAATTATTAAGAGAAAGAAATATGAATTTGTTTGCAGGAAGAAGGCAATGAAATAACCGAGCTATGTAGCAAAAAGTCTTCACAAATGGCGATGTGTTTGGGAAATTGCTTAAAAAATAGACCCCGTGCTCCATGGGGATATAGGTATTAAACAACATTAGCTCTTGCAGTTAACTTTTTGTCACCTATTGCTTTTAGGTACTTGTAACAACTTTTCTATTGGCCTTACAAACAAACTCTTGAAACGTTTGTTCAAGGTTGGCCACGTAGCCCTGGCTGCAACTCAAGCAGTATAAAAGCACTAGGACTAAGAAGTCGTGGCTTCACACCCGAACAGATATATTGCTCGTTATGTTGTGACGAAATGTCTCTGAAAATCAATTTGCAATATGAGAGGAGCACAGACAGTATTATAGGGACTGAGGATTAGCTTCAAGTGTTTTAGCACTTTTGGTTCAAGGAATTGGTGGGGTTGCTTGGACACACCCTCTTTGTTATTTTTTTGTAAATAAGTCATGTAAAGGAGATGTAATGAGGAGATATATTCTTGAAGCCATAGAGCAGCTCCAGGGCATTGATCTTCATCCCTGTCATATTGTCAGTGACCAAGGGTCGAATTTTGTAAATTCTATTCTAAATCTAGGGTAGTAGGAGTAACAATCGAGAGGCCCTTTTTCGAAGCTAACGAGAAAAATTTTTCTCCTCATCTTCTTAAGAGTACACGAAACTGCTTAGAAAACAATAGAAATAAAATTATTTTTAAGGGACTTCCTGTAGATTGGTTAGACTAGTCCACCTATATGACCAATGCTCAGTTAATTCTATTACAGCTGAATTTGTCCTTTTTTTTGATACATTGTTCAATATATTTAACAGCCTTGTACTTGGAGCAATAGGGAATTTTAAAGAACCTTTTCAAGCTATTGCGGATCAAATAGAATTTCTTAGGGAAGCTGAGCAACGTCTAAGTTCAATGAAAGTATATGACCAGTTCGGTCATGAAATAACAAATACTTCCAATTTTATAAAAGGGTGGATTCTGAATATTAGCAGCTTGAGGCGCTTGTGGCGTTTCGGGTCACTTAAAGGATTTACACATTTAATGTCAAGAAAACTGTGCCAAGGTAAATTAGAAAACTGTTTTGGTCATATCACTAGAGGGGGGTTTTGATACGATAATAACTCCGCAGCGTTTCTCGTTTCTTTTCAGACAGGCCTGGGGCATAGGTTATATCAAATGCGTCGACAAGGGAAATTGCGAACCTTTGCCTAATATTAGTTTCTATGCTATTAGTTTCTAATAGCACATTATTTAGGGCATGTAGTGACTCTTTAATTAGGGACACTTCTTGGCAAACATTTCAAGGTTTGCCTAGGCCATCGCTTCAGGCAATACAAATGGACATAAATGTAGATGTAGATGAAAGTAGTTTCCTACATCATGGCGCTTTTGTCTATTTTTGCGGCTATATATATGTATCTCAAATATTTCAAGCTCCTGAATTGTCTGATGCCGCTGCCGAATTTTGATGATGGATTAACTGAAACTGATTTCTTCTTTACCCAAGAGAAACAGTTTCGTAACTGTCATCTTGTTAAACCTCCGTCCGATTTTATAAATTTTTTGACGAAAATGAAAGAAATCTATATATAAAACTTCGACTCTTGTTGTCATATGATTGGCTTTTCTGAAATTTTATTTGGGAAAATGAGGGATGTAGAACCATATTTTTGACGTTTTTAAACAATTATATATTAGAATAAGAACATATTTTTTATTGAATTGTTTCAATAAGAATGCGAGAAGGCCCATTTAAAAAAATACAAAGTTTTTGTGCTTAACACACCAACAATGCTTAATGTCCATAACTATCTATAAAGTATAAGTTCGCCGCTCATTGTCTTATTTTCAAAGCAGACTTGTACTCTGGGTGTAGGCCTGATTCTCCCATCAGTAATTTTTTTGCATTTGTTTGTATGTTTGAGTTGAGCTTTTGAGTGGGGGATTTTAGCAATATTTTTACATTTTGTGATATTTTTAAATGTACAAATGAATGTAGAACTTGGACATGTTTTAGTTTTTATTTAAATTTTTCTTTTTGTCTTTTTATTTTATTTTTCTTATTTTGTGATATTTTAAGTGTAAATATTTTGAAATTGAAGTTCATTTTTTTTTGCACCTGGTATCTTTTTATTTTATTTTTCTTATTTTGTGATATTTTAAGTGTAAATATTTTGAAATTGAATTTTATACCATTTTGTTTAACCGTAGTTTGTCTAGTCAATTTTTTATGTAAATACCTTTGTATATGGGTGAGAATATGCCAATTGGGGAACCGAATACCAAAAAAAGATCGGTAATGCGCCTTTATTGCAACCTCGGTGGTGGTGTGGAAAAGCAAAAAAAAATGTACTTAACTGAACACATATACAAATTGCTATTGACCGTAGTTGAAAATAAGTACATTGCGCTATATTCATATGCATTGTATATAATATGCTGATTAAAATGTTATTATTTAATAAAACTACAATATTTAATAATATATATATATTGTTGGTTTCATTTACATATGTATGTATTTAACACTTTTATTAAATTATAAGACACCAATGTTACAACAATAAAAAAAAAATTATAAAAAATTAGTTGCATTTTTTACTTGGGTTAGAATCCCGTACTTCAGGTACTTGACACATTTTCATACAACCTCATAAGACCCAAAATGAAGCATTTGCTATATGGAAATATATATAAAACTACTTGGTTTTATTTGACGCAACTCACTGAAAACATAACAGATTTCAAATATGCCTAAGCATATCACCATACCAATATGTTGAGATTTACATTTCGTGTTAGGTGGCACAATATTCATTGTCTCGTTGCAGCGATGGATTCTATATTCAACAAGAATCAATTGGAACTTGCCATCCTTATCCTTGCGACTATATCTAATCTATAGCTATATTTACCTTCATAAACAAAACAATAAATATGCATATTGAAATGCGAATAAAAGGAAATACAATACGCCAATAATTACGCATGGTTGCATTTGTGAGGTACCATTCAATATTACAATTACTTATTAAATTTATAAAAAAGTTAATAAACTATTCAAGTATAAATAAAATTAACTCGTAAGTAATACTTTTTACATTTTCCATGTACTTAATAATGAAATAAATTATTATTATTTCCGATTTCAGCACCGTTTGATGTCATTTGGTTACAGGTACTTTTTTTCTACAATGTAATGCATGCTAATGCATCCCAGCGCTCGAAGTTACAAATGACAACTGAAATGAGAAACGAAAAAGATCAGGTGATCTCAGCTGTTTGCTCAAACGGGAAATAGACGATAAGTTTGGTTATTTTGTAGGCTGTACAATGACTAAACTTCAAAACGGACACTGATAATTGCGCTCAATTGTACAGACATTTACTAACCAACAAAACGACAGTATATAACTTCACGTCACACGGTGAAGACATGTAAACAAATGTAAGTATGGCTAATGTAAATATTGTAGTTTAATTGTTTTTTATTGTTTTTGTGTTTTTCGTTTTTAGTTTTTACCCCAAAGATAGTTACCGCCGTGTAACCGAAATATATCGGAAGTTTATAAAATGTATTGTGTTTTTTAATAAAACTGACCTCGAGCCAGCTAAATTTATTTTCAAGGCAGCAGAAAGGTCGCAAAAACCGTCAATATATTACAATTTATTATATTTCCACCTTTATGATATTTCTTTTTTAAATACTAATTTTGTTTTGTTAAAGGTTAATTACATATTTTTATAATTTATTTCTCTTTGCTTATTTTGTAAATCGGTGCAGAGTAGTGATTAACTCATTTTATGGCCGCAACAGCCGAGTGGTTAGCATTGCGTACTGCAGTTTGTCGAGTTGTTAACTAACGAATTTTCCGCTTGTACTATGTTGTTAGCTGGTATTTTTCTTTTTATTAAAATGGAGAAAATGTGGCTCCTCAGCTTAGCAAAACATCAATATATTGAAACCACAAAAAGGAACGATAAAAACAAATAAATTAGTGATAGCAATTATTTTTAATATATGAGTTGCAATGGAGCTCATAGTTCACCAATTAAAAACATTTGTAGTTTCCGCTATCAGAACTACGCAGCATTGTAGAGGAGCTTCAAATGAATTAATCATGGGTTTTAGCATTTACCGAAACCATACTTGTGGTTTGTTTGAACAAAAGAAAAGTCAAAAGTTTCTGATAAGTAATAAGCGAGGCTTTATTTTTGTTAACTGTACAGCTTCAACTCCAAAATTGCAATGATCTTTCTATGTGATTAGCCCAAATCTGTATGCCCTTCTTGTGTTTGTTGTTTTCGATAGGAATTTCTAATTGTTATGTACAATTCGTTTTATATGCCTATTTGGGTGTGCTTATAATCAATATGTATGTTTAATTGTATGTAAGTATGTATATGCATATATGCTTAAGAGTAAATATGTCCGTAAATGTGTATAATGGAAACATTAAAAAATGTGCATGTTATGTGTGTATGTAATTACTTATTTTCGTATGCAAATAAGTATGTTAAAAGCAAATGTACTATTTCGCGCACAGTATTATGGATCTTACTAAATCTTACGAAAAAGGTAATGGTGCAATTGTAATCATTGCTCTCCGCATGATGCCCTTTGTAGTTTTGATATCCACCACCCTTACTTTGCCGTCTAAGCTGGGGACGATATAGGTAATTCTGCAGAGCGACCAATTCTGTGGTGGCAAGTTGGCTTCGTGGATGACGACCAGTTGTCCAATTTTAATGCTAGCTTCTGGCTTTAACCATTTGGAGAGTTATTGTAGACTAAGAACATAGTCTTGTAAGCAGATCTCTCGGAAATGCTGCTTCAAATATGTCATCCGCTGCCGTTGCGTTAAAGAAGATACAGTGTCGACATCGAGGTATTTGTCATCGATAATAATGATCGATAATAATGCGACTCCCACGACAGCCGGTTCTACGCATCGGAGTTGACCCGGATTTTATCCGGCCAAGGGCTGTCACCCTTTCGGCGACCTAACCCCGTTTAGGTCATCAGGTAATTTTAGTTTTAGTGCATCAATGGAGCAACACTTCGCAGCAGGCCTGCTCCAAATTCTTCTCATCAGGGCTGGCGTAGAAACCAACCCTGGTCCGAAGGATTATTTCTGCTGCGTGTGCCAAAGACGACTCCACCATTCCTCCACCTCGGTTAGATGCAACCAGTGCAATGGTTGGAGTCATCTTAAGACCTGCTCAGGCCTTAAGACACACAGGGAGTGGACCACGAGTTACGTGGCCCCATGCTGCCAGCGCCCAGCTGCGCCTCTGGCCCTTACGGCAGTGCATTCTGCACACTTACCCACTTTGGGTAACTCCCCCCAGACCTTCACGGCTCAAAGGAGCTCCCCGCAGCATGACTCCCAATCTTCTTCCCCAACCCTCCCCCACCCCTATCTAGCTCCACCTCCCATTCGGGGGCTAACCAGCAGCTCCTAGTACCCCGCACAGTCTGTTCCGTGTGTCAGACCATAGTACGGCGGAATGTGACATCAGTCAAATGCAACTCATGCACTGGCTGGTGACACTTTCGGTCGTGCTCTGGTTTGCGCACCACTCGTGAGTGAAGTAGTGCATTCGTTGCCCCATGCTTTAGGAGTCTGCCCCCGCCTGTAAATACTACGCAGCCGCCAACTACCACCAATGTGCGGCAACCACCACAGCGGAATAAACTGAGCGCCCGCTCAAATCTTCTGATCCGGGCTGACTATAATATTATAAGAACGGATCGCGAACGAGATCATGGTGGAGGCTTGGCCTTCATTTTACACAACACCGTTATGTGTCGTCTTATCGACGGCGACATCGACCGCAGGGATACTACCCTAGAATGTCAGGGCATAGCTATCCGGTCAGGCGGTGTCGAGCTCGAAATATTTAATATATACATTTCTCCTGTTACAAGTTGCCCGGTTGGATACCGCCCTGATATAGGTGGGCTACTCAGAGGCGAAAACCGTTTGGTTTTGGGCGACTTTAACGCGCACCACGATCTTTGGCATTCCTGCCTGTCAAATGATAGTCGAGGAATGGAGCTGGCGGAACAGATAGACGATTCGACATTCTGCACAATGAATGACGAAGCCCCCACCAGGATTGTGGGCAACTACCATAGCTCGCTTGACATTACAATAGCTAGCGCTGGTCTGATAAATTGCATAGATTGGCGACCTATGCTTACACTCGCATCAGACGATTTGCCCATAGTCATCTCGATTGACAGGCCTCCCGACTTTGTTTCCGTGGACCACCGGGCATTTGTTAACTTTAACAAAGCTAACTGGCCGGGCTTCACGGAATTTACTGAGAACGCCTTCAGTGCTCTCCCCGCTCCCACCAACGGCCACACTACAGAAAAGAATTTCCGGAAAATTGTCGTGTCTGCTGCCGCCCGCTTCATACCTGCAGGTCGCATCGCGGAAATCCGCCCTCACTTCCCAACCGAAGCGGCGGCTTTAGCGACAAGGCGCGACACGTTACGCCTGGCCGATCCCGGTGATCCCCAAATCAGGAAACTAAACACCGAGATTCGGAACAAGGTTAATCTCCATAAGCGGAACAAGTGGGAGGAGCACTTAAGGTCCTGCAATCTCTCCTCTGGGGTGACCAAGCTCTGGGCCACAGTCAAATCGTTGTCTAATCTGACGAGACGTGATTATCGGGTGGAAATTTCATTCCGTGATCACGCCTCGTCGGACCCGAAGAGGTGCGCGACTAACGGAAATACGATTTACATATTCCGTACAAGGTATACTTTTAAAAGTATATGATTATATTCGATTAATTACCCTTCGCCTTTATCACAATTTATTAAAATCAGAAATTATTAAACACAAAAATTTTCCTAATTTCGTTTATTTTTCTCTTCAACTCTTTTTACAGGTAAGTCTTACAGAAAACTAAAACTTAAGAGCTAAAAAATAGTTATGTAAGCTAATATTCAAAATGTTAAAAGAAACGGAAGTTCTCTTAGTATACGTACATATATATGTGTGAACTTATTAACTAACGATTAACATGACGATATGGTAACATAAAGAGAATGAGAGTTTTACATTTATGATTAACTTAACATACTCTTAGGGGTAAGAGAGTATGTAACTCCTCCCCCCCTTGATCTAAAAATACTCCGGGATTTTATTTTTACATTGGCGTTGTATTATGTTTAATCTTTTTACTTTTCTCTGTTTTACTTTTTGTATTTATGTATGTATACTTATATATAGTTATATGAATGATTTCAAATAACTCTATGCAGTTTTAATATACCATATGCATGTATGAATATGAATATGTATGTACTTAGTATATAATGATTTGTGACAAATTAGACAAATATGAGTTACTTTAAATAAATAAATAAAAAATAGCAATTCAATATTTATACCAGCAGTACATATGTTTACCGCGGAAATAATAAAAAGTTGGAATTTTTTTTTTTTTTTTTTTTTTAAATAATATGTAAAAGAAAATTTATTGAAAGACTTTTCATTTATCGACTTGCACTTCGTTTAAAGGGCCGTTTGATGTTTGATTCGTAAACATTCGTTAATTTCATTTTTCTATATTTGGGTTGTTCTTTGTGTCGAACATTTAAATAATTTTTGACAAACCCCTCACTTCTATTCTCTACATACTCCTCTCTTTTCTCGTTTGCTTTGGATATTTTCTTTAATTTTTTGAGTTCCGTTTTTTCCTTTACTTTTTTCGTGTCCACTTTGTTGTTGTGGACATTGTTCGGCGTATTTTCAATTGTTGAATGGAAAGTGTTGTTGTAAAGCTCTATCGATTTACTTACTTGGTCTTTTATTGGCATCTTTTTTTCCAAATTTAAAGCCCTGATTCTCTCAGTTAACGTGTTGTTAAGCCTTTCCAAATCAGAATTACCTGTATGACTGTTTGGCTTTGATAAATGTAATTCTATATTTTCTTCTTTACAAAATTCTTTTACGTTAATAGAGTTGAATTCGTTATCGCAAACAATTTTTTTCATTTTACCAAAGGCCGAGATGTACAATCTTATTTTTTCTACAAGAGTAAGACTATTTCTGTCTTCAAGGAAAAAAGCTACAGCATGCTTTGAAAATTTATCAAGGAAAATAATGAAAGAATGTTTGGAATTAACGTAGGTGTCTATGTGAACTATTTCTCTTTTATCAGAAGGCGTTTCCGTGATATGAAATTTTTTCCTTATGGGATTTCGGTCATATTTTGATGCTGAACAAACATCGCAATTATTTATTACTTTACTGATAATATTCTTTAAATTTGGGTAATAGATTTTTCGCTTTAAACTTTCGTAATTAGGGATTATGCCCGAATGGCCAGATTCTTTAGTATGGAAAATTGATATATGCTTTATGGCTTCTTCTTCAGTTTTTACATCTTTAGCCATGTATGAACATTTGACAAATTTTGCACTTTGTATTGTTATTGTTATTATGGGTAAATTGGAGTATCGGGGCCATCGCGAAAATTTACAGCCTCGCTATATTAGTAATATCCATGGGTTCAACCCCATTACTACGATTATTGCTATTAATGGTTGAATAGTCCTTATTCCTAAACCGCGAAGAATTCCTATTATCATATAATTTACTGGTATTTTTATCGTTTTGTTGTGCTGAACTATATTGTTGCTTATATTGATAGCTTCTTACTTGAGCATCACGTTTTTGTAATTCACTCTTATTTACAGGAAATGTATACATATTATTATTATTTTTAAAAGATTGGTTAACATTTTCTTCATACTGCTGATTAAAATTTGAATTGTTTTTAATTTTTGTTTGTTGCCTTCTATGCCTAAAATCTATACATCTGGTATCGTCCAGCAGTTTTAAATTTGTGTACCGTACAATAACCTCATTCAAATTATTGTTCTCTATAATATGTGCTCTAATAGGGGCATCAATTTTTTCGAGTAAAATATCAACTAAATCTCTATTAATACTTTGAGGGGAATAAAGTGTTGACTTCTTACCATCAAACTCGTATAGTTCATTTAGGTCAAATTTAGCCTTTTCAAAAAAACAAAATAACTCTCGTAATGTGCTTACTTTTACAATTCTGCAACTGTTGAAAATTTCTCCATATGTTCGTCGTGGTCTGAAATGCTGCTTCAAGTGCGCTTTGATAAGGTTCCAATCAGCGTCATCTTCTAACTCTTGTATACTCCTGCCAGCATCACCCATAATTTTTTCGTTTCTTATAATTTGGATTCCAAACCGTGT
Organism: Neoceratitis asiatica; assembly: GCA_030068015.2. NCBI lineage: Eukaryota > Metazoa > Arthropoda > Insecta > Diptera > Tephritidae > Neoceratitis > Neoceratitis asiatica. The sequence goes on from CM061529.1 coordinate 1,321,953, forward strand.
CAAATCCATATCATTTCCACAAAGCTGTAGTACATTTTCAACGGACTTGAAAAAAGAACATACTGGTTGTGTGCCATCTAACGGTCTAATATGACGAAATTGTTGTAAAACGTCTTTAGTACTTAATTGAAGAAATTGAGTTTGCAGTCCTTGTTGGCTGTGCATATCTATTTGTTGTTGTTGTTGCGAAATTACAATTTTTTGTTGGTTCATAGTTAGTTCCATTGCGGCTAGCTTTTGATTTAATTCCTCCACCATTTTTTCCATTTTTACTAATTCTCTATTTTGGTCGAACACACTTTGTCGCTTTTTGTTCATAAAATCATATTTATTGTGCTCTATAAAAAACACTCTTTATATCAATTGTTTTTGATTTTTGGTTGTTTTACTTATAACGGAGCGAACGGTATTATTTTCAATGTCTGAAAATGTCTGTTTTTTTTTTTTTCGACTGCGCCACTAACGGAAATACGATTTACATATTCCGTACAAGGTATACTTTTAAAAGTATATGATTATATTCGATTAATTACTAATCGCCTTTATCACAATTTATTAAAATCAGAAATTATTAAACACAAAAATTTTCCTAATTTCGTTTATTTTTCTCTTCAACTCTTTTTACAGGTAAGTCTTACAGAAAACTAAAACTTAAGAGCTAAAAAATAGTTATGTAAGCTAATATTCAAAATGTTAAAAGAAACGGAAGTTCTCTTAGTATACGTACATATATATGTGTGAACTTATTAACTAACGATTAACATGACGATATGGTAACATAAAGAGAATGAGAGTTTTACATTTATGATTAACTTAACATACTCTTAGGGGTAAGAGAGTATGTAACTCGCGAGCTATTTTAGCCGGCTTTTTACACTGCACCTTTCGGTCGACAAAACAAACGACGAGTAACACGCCGTCTGCGCAAACTGCCAAACACCAGCGCGACGCTTGATTTCTCCAGGGAAGAGATTCAGGAGGTTATCGGAAAGGCGAAAGCCTCCAAATCCATCGGCCCCGACGGAATAAGTATGCTGATCTTAAAACATTTGGGCCCAGCTGGAGCAGAATATCTCACCAAGCTTCTCAATCTGTCCCTGACCACCCTAACTATACCTGACGTGTGGAAACTGGGTAGAGTGGTGCCGCTACTAAAGCCGGGGAAAACCGCAAATAAAGGAGAATCCTATCGTCCGATATCTCTCCTTTCCCCAGTAGTGAAAACAATTGAGGCCTTGCTGCTCCCGTCTCTCACACACCATCTGAGCCCAGCTACACATCAGCATGGCTTCTGAAAAGTGCACAGTACCACAACTGCACTTAACGCCATAAGCACTCAGATAATTCATGGCCTCAACCAAAATCGACCCTGTGCAAGAACGGTCTTAGTAGCACTGGACCTGTCGAATGTTTTCGACACGGTAAACCGTAAACCATTCAGTGCTACTATCGGACATTGAGGATTCCTCATTTCCGCCCAGGTTGAAGAGATGGGCCATGAATTACCTGAGTGGTCGACGATCATCGGTCGAGTTTCGAGGTCAAACACCTAAGCTACGGAAAATTAAACAAGGGTTCCGCAGGGTGGTGTCCTCTCCCCGATGCTGTTTCTGGGCCTCCCATTAGATGACCTCGATAACTAAAACTAAACTTGCCTGACCCTAAACGGGACTTGGCTTGCCGCTACAACAACAACAACAACATCGATAGTGATGCATGGAGTTAAGGCTCCGCCATCATTAGGGCCATTTGAAATAGGTGTCAGCGGACAATAATTTAGGATGGCCTCGACTTCAACACAACGGTTTGTAGCTTATCAAATGTCAGGTGTGCATTTGACATAATATTTATCAAAATAGATTTCGCTGATTTTACAGCCGCCTCCCATAAGCCACTAAAATTCGGAGCGCGAGGTGAATGGATCAGAACACAAATCCAGTCATTGTGCTGTAGTTGGTAATCTCACCCATTACAGATTTATTCAATAACTCTTATTGAAGTTCTTTTAGTTTGATCTGAGCACCGACGAAATTTGTGGCATTGTCACAATAAATGCGTTGAGTTATACCTCGTTTGCCTACAACTAGCAGTGGATGTCACTAACGAGAAATGGGCGCTGAATTTGCAAGCGATTAGCGGGAAGATTCCCCACATTCTTTTGCATTAATTTGGGCTTGGAGAGGAAACATTGAACGCAACGATGAACAGTTCTCCTTACGATTTCGCGAGCGTTTATAACCCACAACATCTTTGATCCAGCATTTAAATGATACCGGCCTAGGTATTCTACGTACAATGTTGTGAATCGATGATCTTTCGGAAGAAGAGCTGAATATTTCGCATCAAAGGGGTGTTTTCGATAAACGACCACCGACTCTGATTTTTGGAAATTGTTATTTCGTTGAGATTCATTTCATGTATATACGGGGCTAACTTCTTTAGAAAAGATTTCATTTGTTGTTGTTTTCGAAGACTTTCCATTTCATCAGCAAACTCGATTTGTTGAATAGCTACAACAATTTTCCAAAAAGTATTGTCAAGCTCCGTTTGCTGGCGTCTGTTGAGTGTCAACCGTAACTTTGTTGAAAGCGCGAAATATGTATGCGAAGTAATCGGTAATATGACGAATAGCGATAAAAGAGGGAATCGATGATATTTTCAATGTTGTTGCTCTTGCTACTGATAGCCTTTCGACGTTCCAAATTTTGTTTTTAAAATTTTGCCTGTTCCTTATTGAAAGGCCATTCTAAATCGTTTTTAACATGAACTCTAGACTTGTGAACCAAATCGTATTCACATGATCTTCGGCGCTGGAGACACGACGAACGATGTCTCTTGACTTGGAACATGTTTCCAGGTGATATCAGCAAACGTTTTCTGAATTTCAGAGACTCTAATCGGAACATAACCGTTCAATGTAGATGAATGTGTGTTAAGCCAGTGTAGCACTATGTCTGAGTTAGTTCAAAAATATGTTTTAGTACTAAACTGAAACAAGTTGCTTAGTTTTTTTGCCGAGTTCTACTTAATAGACACGCTGCACGAAGCTGTAGCACTATCTCTGGGTCAGTCCAAAAATATGGTTTAGTACTAAACTGTAACAAGTTGTTTAGTATTTTTTGCCAAGTTCTACTTAATAGAAGCGCTGCACAAAACTCCAAACGTGGAAGGGGCTGAGCATGAATAGGTGCTACTTCAATTTTATAATAAGTAAAGTTGTTTTGAATACGCTATTTACGAAAGAGCGATAATAAATACAACATCCGTACGCTGGTGCTGAAGCGTCTGAAGTCCATGAAATTCACAATCAGACTTGGCTGTTGTGTGTACGTAGCGTAGTAACTCTATCTTATTAATAAAATTTAAGTCGGATTTGATCTGCAACCAAATGCTATGCAGGTCAGAAAGAATTGGTACTTTAGTACAAGATGCCTCAGATAACTGAGCAGAATTCGAATGTCATTTGGTAAGTGTTAGACCATGAGAACGAATTTCTAATTTAAGTTGTTGTTAACAAATCGTCAACGTAAAAATTTTCACGAATAGCAGACATTGATATCAGCGATATGAAATAAACTACGAATAGTAAGAAATGGGGCTGAAGCTAAACTACAGGTTACAATTTTTAGCTCACCTACCTGAAATGGTTCATCGGTTTCGTTCCTCCACAAAATGGGTTGATAGTGTTGATCTGTCTCATCAACTAGAAATTGTCGATGCATTTTTGAGATATCGGCGGTTAAAACAAACGAATGTAAGCAAAATGATAACAATTTGAGGATGAGTTCTGGTAGAATTGTTGCTCCAACCGTAAGTACATCGTTTAAATAACGATCGCAAGTAGTACGTGCTGACGGGCGGTATACGCAATGACGTGGAAGTACATAATATTTACTATTAAAATCAAATTTTTTTCCAAAAACGTTAAATAATCAACTCAATGTTAGATAAACTATCCAACCTAACTTGCTATTATGTAAAGATGGTTAACTTTTACCAAGTGATATTTTGCCATTCTGAAGGCAATCGAAAAATATTTCTGCATTAAGCAATAAATCTATGCGCTGCGGTTTATTGAAGTATTGATCCGCAGGTTTGATTCCTTCCGAAATATTTCGTTCAGAGGCGTCGATAAAATCATATGGTATATGTGTTGAAATGCGTTTGGTTATGGGGAATTGCGCCACACATATAAAATCCCCATTACGTGATTTTATTGTAATATTTAATGCTAATCTTGAATTTGAACAAATGTGTGAAATACCTCAGATTTCCTGAGGTACCGTTATCCAGCTGCTGGAGTGCGATGGACGCGACACAGCTATCCAGCCCGTGACATTTGCTACAGCTGCCATGAAAGTTAGTGAACGAATTGCCACAATCAACATTAAAGCTGTTTTCCATCATATAAGCTCAAATTGTGTGCACGCCCGGATGGAATAGAAGGAGTCTCTTCAAGAAAAAAATGGGAGGCAGAAAGACGTGAGGACCAAAAACTTGAGATGCTGGCAGGCAAGAATGTGGATCAAAAATTCTATCAAAAACAATGGCAGCAAGTTAGCGATCTCCAGATCGGATCAAGTTCCTGCAAAAGAAGTGAAGAAATCTGGTAACAACTGTACGGAGTGTACTAGAGGTTTGGAATTAGCACTTCTCTACTTCTTCTTATCAACAATAGCACGTCGCTGTGTAGCGCCAGTTGGAAATGCCAAGTAAGACCAGGTCCTCTCCACCTGATGTTTCCAATAGGGCGGAGGTATTCCTATTCCTCTGCTTCCACCATCGAGTACTCCATCGAATACTCTCAAGGTTGAAGCGCTTTCATCCATTAGGAAGACATGACCTAGCCAGCATTGATGCTGTCTGTTTATTCGCTGAACTATGTCAATGTTGCCGTATAACTCGTCCGCATCATCGTTCCACCGCCTGCGGTATTTGCCGTTGCCAATGTGCAAAGAGCCATAAATCTTCCGCAAATCTCTTCTCTCGAAAACTCCTAAAGCCGACTCATCGGATGTCAACATCGTCCAAGGGAGCACTTCACAGCGCTGTTAAATAGCAGCATCGATGGCCCATGTGAGAAAGGATAACACCTATCTATATACAAGACGAGGAAAGACTCCGTGAGGTAAGTCTTTTTAACATCGCATATAAGATCTTTAAGCCAGACCAAAAAGATGGTCCATCGACAAGATTTTTATAATACGTCAATTCCTGGAAAAGGCACATTCCACCTATTAGTAGATTTTGAAGCAGCCTTTGATAACACGAAAAGAAATGGGGATCACCGCAAATCTCATACGGCTGTATAGAATGACGTTGAGCACAAACTTCAGCTCCTTTCGAATCGGGAAGGACCCCTCTGAGCAGTTCGAAACCAAACAAGGTTTTAAACAATGTGACTGGCTATCGTGCGGTTTCTTCAATTTGATGTTGGAGAGTGTAATATTGTATATTGGCGTACGCAGATGACGTGGATATCGTTGAACGCAACACCAGGGCTAGATAGGCTTTCTGCAGCTTAGAGAAGGAGCCAAAACAGGTAGGTATAACAATAAATGAGGACAAAACAAAGTATCTCCTGGCATAAAACAAAAAGTTTCTCGTATTGGGACCCACATCATTGTTGGCAACTATAACATCGATTCTATAAAGTACTTTGCCTATAGCGTCAGATTGGAGATCAAATAAAGAATAACTCTGGTCATCAAGTGGTTTTTTGATCTCGGTAGGCAAATGAACAGCGCAGCAAAACAGCTATTGCCAAATAGTGTTTCGACGGCGCCGACAGTTTATTGATAAATAATAAAATAAAAGTCTTTTGTCATTTGTGATTACTTACTGGCCCTCTGCAGTCGTGTGTCGCCCTTATATACAACCCGGCTGCTCGCGACCAACCAGTTAGAATAATTGAGCCTTTCTCTTTACGATAACGTCTAGTTTTACGCTCTAGAACATGCCAGTTGTCGGCTCCTCTCTTTCATCTTACATTCGCTTCGCATTTTCGCCGCAATATTAAGTATTGAAAAGGTATGTTGAAGTATATGGCAACATCATAATATGTACTAAAATTATATTTGAGCTATCTATATTTTATACCAAACTACTGTATATAAAAGAAGCTTCCTTCCTTCTTGCTGATAACTTGGATCTGTCCACAACTTGCTGTGTCTTTATTTTTTGCAGGCATCATTTCTATCACAACTTGAACAATAACACTTATAATCAGAAACATAAAAAGAAGGTAACTTATTTAATGATGAAAACGCTTGAATGGGGAGGAATGTAGGGTTGATTTATTATATTATCGTTAATACTATTTAATTTTGTTGTTGTTGATGTTTAGATGACTATTGAGAGTAATTCATTCCAAAGAGTTTGAAAGTGTTAGATTGCAATATAACGATTAATTTTTGTGGTGACTCAGTGCAATTTCGGATTATTGTTTTTGTAGTTGTCGGCTGATGTTACTTTGAATCATTGAACATTTTTAAGCACACAAAAACGAATATATTTTAGAAAGTATAATTTTAGTTTAATTTTTTTTTTTTTGGAATTCTTGGATATGAACTTTTTATTGTTTGCTAAATCCACGCACAAAAATACACTTAATCCTATGAATATGTTATTGAAAGCACAAACGTTTTCTTTCAAAAATTTATATATAATGATTTTAAAGAGAAAATGTTTGAAATTTCAAAACTTAAAATTACATAGTAACAACGATAAAATGATTTTAGATTATTTAAAGTACATACAATAATTCCAGAAAAACAAAAGTCAGGTATATCGTATAATTTAACCCTATAAAAGCATAAATAATATTTTTTTTTCAATTAACTGTTGCCATTACTCAGCTGATACTTAACATTAATGTTCAAATGAATTTTTTTCAAAATAAATAGAATTGTGGCTAATTTTAAAGACGGTGAAAGCCTTTGTTATTACGCAATAAAAAATCGACGCAAAGTTTCCTCTAGGAAAGAAAGTGGTTAATTGAAATTTTAAGAAACAAATTCGTGCTGATCTCCCGAAATCAGCTAACAGCTGAGAACGCTATATAAAAGTTTGCCCGAGATTTCTGCCAAATTAACACACTTCATATTGTTTCGATGGAAAATATGATCCCCACTACAATATTTTATCAATGGTTTCATATTGTACACATATAATTGGGATATTTGATTTTTTATTCCGCTTTTTTGTTTGAGTAGTGCCTGAACAGAAATTCACCAAGAAAAAAGTAGTATGCTAGATAACAACCCCGTCGGGTTGTATTTCACATATTCATATTTAATTAGCGCTTGCAAAAAAGGGTGATAAAAATATATTATAATTTTGTATATTAATAACTTTTGTTTTCGTTTTTAAGTTTCCAGAATAATTGAAGACATATAAAAGACCAACATTTTTACTGTCGCGTTGATGTACAATAATCGTTCGAACGACCTTTAATTTACACAGAAATATGTGCATACATATGAATGTATGTATAATTCTTAAATATGGAAAATTAAATAATATACGGGCAGTGATTTCAAGCACAATTGCTATTTCTAACGCATTCAATAGGGGTATTTTCTGTGTCTAGGAAGTCCATACTATGCAAATATTTCCTATGGAATTGTGCTAGAGATCGATAGTAGCCCCCTTGAAAAATTGTGACATATTCAAGTCACACAATAACAACAATCCGGCACAGGGTAGCTTTTTTTTTCTTGAAATCTGTGGGAAATAAATATACATAGATTTGGATATAGGACACTTTTCCTATCGTAGCATATTATTTTGCATGTGTTTTATTGTTGTATCATTACATGGATAGAAAAACTTTGCTGATGATAAGTTTGATCTGATATTCAAGAACGATGGTGAATTCACAGAAGCACTAATGGACTTCAACACATTAAAGCGTGGCTATATAGAGGTCAGTGGCGATGATCAAAAACAAAGTGATCAATTCTTATTTTCAGTAAATAAAAATTAAAAAGTTTTGAAAAATTTATTTTTTGAATAAAAAATAATATATATTTACTTGAATTTTTTTGTAATATTGTAGGTAGTTGAATGTTTTAGTTTTTCTCATCTAATTCCTTAATAAAAAAAGTTATGTACCAAGATGCATGTCTGATTTTTTTTTTTTTTTTTTTTGGTGTTCGGTTCCACTTGAGGCCTTTTTTTATCGAAATAAATAAATACAAAGCTTTTAAAGCTTGAATGATAAAACATAGTAACAAAAAAATCATTTTCTTTACAAATATTAAAAGTTGTATTATATTGTGGCGAAAATGTGAAACGAATGTCATATGAAAGAGAGAAGCCGATAGCTGGCATGTTTTAAAGCATAAATCGAGAACATTCGTTATCTAGAACGATGCAGTCGTAAAGTAAACGCGTTGGGTTTTTTTTATATAAACATTTTACGAAAAAAGAAAAAGCCAAACATGCTTATTGGATATATTAATTACTATTAGATATGCAGGAAAATACCAAATATTTTTCAATTGAAATTCTATCGATTCTTCACTAACTTTTCTTCTTAAAATTTTTTAAAGAGCGAATTTAGGTCAAAATATATATTAAGACCAAATATAAAGAGTTAGATGGAATATTTTGAATTTAACAAAACATAAAAAAAAAAAAATAGCCTGAGGAGAATGAGCTTTATACTTTTTTATATAAATAAAACAAATGTAACTAAACACATTAAGAGAGAAAATGAAATAATTTTTAAAATTTTGCTACTAAGAATACTACATTTATGGGACTAAAGAAAAAATAGTATTATATAAGATTCATTTATTTTTTGCCGGGGTGCAAACCCTTGTAAGCAAAATCTCATTTCTCAATACTCTGCTACATCAGCAACATCTCAGCTGCTCGTGCGGCTTGGAAATCAAGAAGGGACTCTGATATAACTTATTTATATCTATTTAAAAATTTCATATGATGGTCTTAAAAAGAAAAGAAAAATACTTGAAAATTTGTATACTAGTCGACACCAAATTTGTATCAACAGTTTTTCGTCGTTGACCGTCGCCGACGACAATGACGATGCCTACGGAAATAGTTAATATTGTAACGATTTTATGAGCTAAATAATAGCCCAAAGATTCGTTCGTTAGGCTTCTAAATTGCCGGAATTTACTTAACGTTTATTTAGTCCACAATAATTACAATTCCATTCACTCAATGGTCTATTTTATAATTTTTTATAACAAACAATTATTTTTCGCTACACAAAATTTATCCGTTTCTAAAAACACACAGCTTACTCCAATGTTTTCTGCTCGTCTGCGTGTGATAGCTGCTGCCGCTCCTTTTATACTTGACGATGATCTAAATATTCTGTTCACGCTATCTAGAACATGCTGATAACTCGTCTACCCGCGATAGCAGCTATCGCTCCTCTTATTTGTCCTTCGTACTAGGGATTTCCATCACACTGCCACTCCTTTTATCAGTCCTTTGTACTTGAGATTTGTGTCACACTGCCCTCCACCCAAGTTTGATCAGTCCCGCTGCAAGCCTTTCCAAGGGAACCATTTTTATTTTGGTTCTTGGTTTACCAACGGCCAAATTCGATATTCTGTGTTATTCATTCCTTCAATTACTTTGTACAGATCTCTCCGCGTGCAATGCAAGCTTTCCTTCTTTGGTTGAGTGTACAGCATTACTAAATGTCCTTTTTGAAATCTTTCAGGGCTCTTTGACTTTATGCATCCACTTCTCCAACAAACATTTTAACGATTCGAGTATTCGCTATGCATATTATAAAGATATTCGCAATCGTTAATAATAGTATAAAGTTGAAATAAATTACCAATCGAGAAAATACCAAAAAATACATGAACGCCATATCTACAGAAAAACACGTTAATAATTTAAATGTCAAGTTTTTTCAATTTTTAACTTTACTAAATTGCATTACGATTCTACGCAACTGGATGCTATCAACGTAATGTTGGAGAGCCGAGGAGGATAGTCATGAGCTAGTCGTCCGTAAGCCGCCTTATACACAAAGTAACAGACGCAATCAGCCGTTCGATGTTTTTTGAAAAGGGTAGGTCTCCTATGACTTAAATAGAGCGGCAAGCTGCGAAGAAAATTTTGGCTTCATCAAACTCACCATTTGTTGGAGGCACTATTAGGGCTATCGATTGTTCAGTACATGTGATCCTAATCTCAAGATTTTGATGGTAAATGCTTAATAAACAGAGGCATGGCACGATTAATTTTTTTTTTGAATTATTCTACAGTGCGAAGAGTCATGCAGCGTAATTTGAAAACTGGAAACTATAAAAAATTTTCAATTTTTAACCTTTTTAACAATCAATATAATTGAGTTACCGAATCACACAATCTTTAGTGCAAGCGAATTAGTTAACAACTCGACAAATCTTATCGAAAAAATTTACGGAATTCGCCTGCTGGTTACCTTATCTTTAACTCATCTATTTTTGAATATATACACAAAATACATCTTCAACTTTTACACAATCCCGATAAGACTCAAAGGGAAACTCCTAAGGTTAGAGGATATTCGATATTATGACATCTATGTGTAAGAAAGAGACAGAAAAAACTGGAAACCCATGATGCTGTTATGACGCTGTCTTTCCAAAAGAAATTTTCGTGTATGGAGATAAGTAAAATCTGTTGCTAAATTTTTATCAAAATTCTTACTATAAGAATTCATACTGAACTCAAATACAACTCTGCAACCCAACTGCTCATTAACCACTACATATTCATATTACTTTGTATACAGTTACAGTTTTTTATGTACTAATAAAAAGCAGAGTCGCCAAAAAAGTTTCTAGCTGTACGGATTTGTTTTTCTTTATAAATGCATACACTTAATATTTAGGTAAAATATTACAATAGTGGTTATGGGCCCGGTGTGATTTAGAATTCAATAATTAATTAATTGTTTTCGGTTTCAATGTTTGTCCGGTCATGAATACATAATACAGACAATGGCGAGCTCGTTAACAAATATTGAAAAACTATACATACTAATACTAAAACTACAAGTTAAAAATCTATTAATTACTTTAGACTTGTGGCACGTGGTTGTGGAGTGTCCTCCTGAAGAGCCAGTTGCTAAGTAAGAGTGGTTTATTTTTCGCGTCCGCTTTGTGCTCGCTGATTCTAACTCCTAGCGCTCGTTTCGTTGTTCCTTCGTATATTTTGTTGCAGCGTTCGTTTTCTTTGCCATTGCATTTTATATAACGGTGTTTTGTGGTCCTTTGTTTATTTTGTCTTTGGTTTTGGTAAAAACTGTGCTGAGTGTGCGATGCGGTCGATGCGCAAATGTTATTGTTTTGTTGTTTATGTAATTTCCTAGCGATTTGTTGTCCGTTGAACTTGATATGTATGTTAAGCCAGTGAATGTTATATTCTCATTTCTTGTCTTTTCGTTGTTGTTTGCGCCTTCTACTTTGTTAATAGTGGCTGTTATTAATCTTTCTATTAGTGCGTTAGGGTATCCGTTTTTGTAAAATATTTTTAATTTTCTTCTTGTTATCGTTTCTGAACTCCTGGTAGCTTAATTTGTGAGTTTTTTCAATTAAGTTCAGGGCAGTATTTTTCTTTTGTCTCCAAGGATGATTTCAACGAAAATTTATCGGTATTTTTAATGCAGCCTGTAATTGTTTTTGGTTATAAGTAAATGAGCTGTATTTAAAGGCCTATTTTTATTAGAAACATTATTTTTTCATTGAACATTGTTATACAACAAGGAAAAAATGGTAGAAGTGACAGCTGTTTCGGAGATAACCACATCTCCTCATCAGACTTCTTTTGCCAGGAATCGAACCGACGGATTCTGGCATCACAAGCGAGTGCTCTACCAACTGAGCTGTTGCTATATTATTCAATTTTTTACTAACCAAAAACTATTTAGTGCGCTAATATTTAGCGCCGCTATTTTTACTTAATGTTGGGTTAGCGAGTATTTTGCAATCCTGCATACATTCAAGCATTAATAGTCTGAGAAATGTATATAAGTAGGATTGCTTTTCGGGCTCGACTTATATTTATGGGTACTTTTAATGCGACCTGTAATTGTTTTTGGTTATAAGTAAATAAGCTGTATTCAAAGGCCTATTTTTGTTAGAAACATAATTTTTTCATTGACATTGAACTTTCCGCTGCCATTTGTTCTTTCCTTGGCCGTCTGTTCACCTCCAATCCGTGCATTACCAATTACAGGACCGGATATTCTTTCTGACATTTCCTTAAGTGACTTGCCTCCCGCTCTTCTGCTGATGTAACTGCCATTAGCCGGACGTCTATTATGTCTTCCTTACCCTCGGCTTTTGAGCAATGCTTACATTCCAAACTACATGGTCGACGGGACATCGCGTCAGCATTTCCGTGCGTATTACCCTTGCGGTGCTCTATGGTGAAGTCATAACTTTGCAGTCTTTCAATACATCGAGCTAGCTGCCCTTCGGGATTCTTAAACTGTAGTAGCCACTTCAGCGCTGCGTGATCCGTTCTAACTCGGAAATGTTGACCATACAAATATTTGTGGAAGTGTTTAATGCAATCCACCAACGCTAATAATTCTCTCCGAGTTACGCAGTAGTTCCGCTCTGGTTTCCCAATAGACCGGCTATAGTATGCAACTATCTTCTCCTGCCCATCAAGCACTTGCGAAAGTACACCTCCTATGCCATAACCACTAGCATCTGTGTCCAGAATAAATGTTGCACCTGGAACCGGGTACGCTAGCATAGGTGCAGTGCATAGTCGTTCTTTTAAAGCTTGGAAAGCCTCCTCTTGTTCAGTTTTCCAATCGAAAGATCTATTTTTCCTTGTGAGCTCATTGAGCCTATGAGCTACGCTGGCGAAATTCGGAACAAAGCGGTGATAGTAAGTACAAGAAAACTTCTTAATTCATGCAAATTCCTTGGTCTTGGCCAATCCTTCACTGCTTCTATTTTTTCCTTCGCAGTACAAACGCCCTACATGGTTACTTGATGACCTAAGTAATTCACCTCCTTTTTGAATAAAGAGTACTTCTTAGGACTTAGTTTAGGACCAGCACCAGCCATTCTCTGGAAAACTTCTTCCACATTACTCAGTGTTCATCGAAGCTTTTTCCCGAAACGATGATATAATCAAGATAGACCATAGACCGTTGCCAAAACTAAATGCTGTCTTCTTTTTATATTCTTCACTAACTTCCACTTGCCAATATCCGCTCTTAAGGTCAAGTATTGAGAACTATTCTGTGCCAGTTAACGAGTCTAGTGTATCATCAATCCACGCAGAACTGCAACTGTCCATCTTTCTTTTTCACAAGTACTACCGGAGAGCTCCATGGACTTGCCGATGGTTCGATAACACCGCTTTCGCTCATTTCCTTAATTACTTGGCTAACAGTGTCACGTTTGGCTAGTGGGACACTTTGAGGAGCTTGACGCATTGGCCTAGCTTCACCAGTATCAATGCAATATTTCACTACGTTGGTCCTGCCTGGTTTGTTGCCATCCTTGTCAAATATGTCATTTAATACTCTCACTGGGATGCGTTCATTCTTTTGCGTCTTGGCCTAGGTTTTACTAATAAGTACGTCCGGTGTAGAATTTTGTGCTGCTTCGACAACCCACAATTTGTTTGTCCCACAATCTCCATTAATTTTCGACCAAACAACTGCTTCTGACTTTGGTGGAATCAGTTCACTGCCTTCTAAGACCACTTGTTTGCTGCTTTATGTGGAATTATAATCAATGCTTAGTGGTACTTCCATGTTCTTATACGCCATAATTTTGTTAATCAAGTTGATCTTGATACCTTGATCCGTCAAGAAGTCCACTCCTATGACTGTGTAACACCGTCACGTTTCCTATTGCGACCTCACATGTTACTTCTCCCACTACTTGGGTGTCCTCACCAGTCGCCGTTTTCAATCTTGCTCCAGGAAATGTTCTCACTTCTTTAGCGATCAGGTCAGTTCGAATGATGGAGTTTGATGCACCGGTATCCACTATTAATATTCGCTCTCGCCCATCCACTTATCCACCAATAGTAATGTTGCTTGTTTTTCTACCAATTTGCGAGACGGAGATTATGGGGCATTAAATTGCAGGAGCCAGCATACGCCTCTTTAGACTGACTCGTTTTAATTTAACGACTGAGAAGTTGATGGTTCATCTTCGTCAGCCTTCCGTGTTCGCTGTCCTTCCTGTCTGTTGGAACCCGTCTTGCATTCTCGTGCGAAGTGACCAGGCTTGATTATTGGCACAAGAACGATTCATTCCTTCTATCGACTTCAGAGTTCTCAATATTTCGGTCATCTCATCTGGTGTTTCTACCTTCACTTTATTGCCTTTGTATGCTAGTCTGCTTATGAGTGCCGCCATTTCACGCGTTTGAGCATCCGCAACAGTTTCAGCGAATGTTAACTTTGGGTTCGCATATGTCTCTCGCTTGTTGTAAATGCCTTTTATTCCGCTGATGAATATTTGTATTTTCACCCTTTCGAGATGCTCACCCAATGGATAAATGAGCCAATCTCGCAATTTCCGAAGCATATTCCTGTAGAAATTCGTTAAATCTTTGGTCGCGCTTCTTTAAATCCATCTGGTAAATTTGTCTCCTGTGTTCGCTACCATAGCGTCTTTCCAGGGCTCGCATCAATCCGTCGTGATCATTTCTATCATATTGGAGTATAGTTTGCAAAAGTTCTTTTGCAGGTCCTTCCAACGCAACGAATAGTGTGGCAGATTTTTCCTCTATGCTCCAGATATTTGCTGTAGCCGTCTTCTCAAACTCGATCTTAAAGACTGGGAAAAGAATTTTACCGTCAAAGGATGGTGGTTTTACCTTGGGAGCGTTCACTGAAGTGATTGGACGATCTAACTGCAAATCCCGGACACGACCTGCCAATTCGTTGACTTTGGTCTCAATTAGATTCTCTATTTGTTCTTGCCGACCTTGCAATTCGTTGTTTTTGCTCTCAATTGGATCCTATGTTTCCTTAAATCCTGCATTGTTTCTCACCAGATTTTGCTGTATTTGTGCGATTGTTTATTCTACTCCATCCAACTTTTGTGAAATCTTGGCATCCATTGCCATTGGTATGGTTTTTGCACGGCTTTTTTATACATGTCCCATGTACTATTTATGCACGGTTTTTCTTTTTGCGGGATTTTGCATGAAATTCAAAAATTCTTTTTTTTTTATCTTTTTTTGCACGGGTTTTATTGGTATGAGTTTTGCACGGCTCTTACGGGCGTCCTGTGCATCCAACTTTTGTGTCATGTTGGCATTGATTTGTGAAGTTGCAGCCAACAACATGTTCATTTTCATACTTGTAGATAAGCCAGGAACCTTTTCCTGAATCTGACTTGATAGCTGCTCCAATTCCTGTTCCTCTTCCTTCTATAGCCTCTTCCTTTTCTATATCCTTCAAGGATTTATCTTCATCCTCGCCGCAGAATTCGTATTGCCTCAAGTCGATGCCTTCGACTTCTTCTGCTTCTCTCACCCGTGATTGCAGCTCTGCCTTATTTCCAGTTGTAGACAATCCTCGCTTTGCCAATTCTCTCTTGAGGGGAGGTATCGTCAAATTCTTAATTTTTACCATTTCCAATTATTATCCTTTGGTATTTACTTAACAATCCCACTTCTGACATCAATTGTTACGATTTTGCTGAATCAACCTCGATGATTTCCCAAATCGTTCGGGTAAGATCACTGGATTGTTAAATAAAAGTCACCAACTTTATTTGCAGTTTCTTAATTATAAAGAATTTATTTAATGTCCTTTTATTACTCAATAATTCACAATTCAATTACAATTCACTTCACTATTTACAATCATTTGTATTACAACTTGCACAATGTTCTATTTTTATTACTTCCCTGTAGTGTTTTCACCAACGCGTTTACTTTACGACAGATTAGCTTCACAGCTTTGTGTTGCCCTTATATACTTGTCAGCTGTTCGCGACGAAAGCCTGTAATGAATCGTTCTTGATAACGAAGGTTCTCATTTTACGCTCTAGAACATGCCAGTTATTGGCTTCTCTCCTTCCTCTGACATTCCCTTCGCATTTTCGCCCCAATATGCTACTTTTTTATATCTTTTTTGTACGTAGGCAATTTGTACATTTAACTAAATGTTGTTCACCTGCTCACGATATGTACAATCAAGGGTTAACGCTAGTTGTCATGTTTTACTATTTCTCTTTGCATTGGCGCTGAATTAGATTTATTTATTTTTTGATTTACTGCTCGCGTTTCTACCGCTTATGTTTACCGTGCGCAAAAGTGTATGAAAATCGCGATATCTGCTTTAGTAAAATTTAAGTTAGACTTGTACACAGAAATACTTGCGTGCTAAATACAACACTGCATCTTCAGTTAAAGCTCATAGCCGCATTATTAAGTTTAAATCGCTATTTAAGTTAAGCTCTCCGCCTATCAAACATCTCGGTTACTCGTACACCGCATCAAAGTCAAAAACATTTAGTGAAATGTTGTGCTTTTAAAAATTTTCGGTCCTTCGAACAGGATACTAAATTCGCTCACACAAAAATACGTACATTTTTTGCCCATAAACAAAAGCTATTTATTCGCATTTAATACGGAGGCTTATTTTAAGAATTAACATCGCCGGCTTATCTAGCGAAAGACAAATAAATTTGCTTTAATAAAAAAACAAGATTGTGCCTAGTAATAAACATACAATGTATACATACTTATATACACAAATATTGTGTTGCAATTAAAGTGAAGAAATTTCTGAAATAGCCTAAAATCCCAATTTCATACAAAGAAAAATGTCGAACTCAGTGAAATCTCGCGATACTGCCCTTAAAGCAATTAAACGGTACATTACAAAAACAATAACAAATTATTTGCAACTTTTGAACGTACAGGGGGTTCGCAAGGGTGCAAGTCAAGATGCAGTTGGTCAAAGAAAAAGTACGTATCCAAGCCGAGACTTGGTATTCCGAAATGCCGTCCATAAGTACCTCTGCGTCTGCAATAGTAATTGTCCACCAAATCTGGTCCAATAACGTTTCCGTGAATATAATATACGATCAAGTGCGGAAGGGAAGCTTAAAAATCCAACGATCATAAGCGCGCTTAGTGAAGCTTTAACTAAACTGTTTTCAAACAAAGTTCGGAAGAAAGCTTACCAAAAGCCCTTCACTAAGCTTAAAATCTTTAAAAACAACTTTGAAGCTTTTATCAAAGTTCGTAGCTTTGCTCAATACTCAATACTGGTTTAAAGTTTAAAAAGCTTTAGTATAAAGCTTTGTTGAAGCTTATCAGAGGCTCAAACCCTGCAGTTTAACAGTGGCTGCGTGTGAAGGAAGATGTATGAGGAAACTGAAAACCCTTTCAGGCGGAGTTCCACATTATGCACTCCCGCCAAGATTAAGGGAACAATGCGAAATTGCAGAATGTGGGATCGAGTGCGATAAAGCTCCTCCGCAATCTTCCTCACTTGCCGGACGAAACATCCTCGTATCGACAAGTTCGGAGAGTAATCGAAAAGGTGAGATCACAGTTATCCCCCGCTGACATAAGCCGTGCAGGTACTTCGGTGAATGAAAGTCAACCGGAAAATATTAAAGGTTCCTTATCAGAGCTATGAAGCAGGATGAGGGAGTTATTCCGCATGATGGGTGGAGCTAGAAGATCCATTCATCAGCCTATATAAAAATTTGAACGCAATACAGCCAAGCAACGGCGCAGGTAAGTACACATACCACAAAAAAAAGGAGCAGTATGTGCAAACTATGAAGGAGGGAATAAAATGTAAACATGATGGCAAGCCGCCAAGAATAAAAAAGGGTCCAAAGGTTGTCTCTAAGTTGCCTCAGAACGATTGGGTAAAAGTGATAATATAAAAAATAAGGGCAAACAACAAACCAGGTAAGCCTTTAAACACGGGTAAGGTACGTCCGGATGCCATATTTATTGAAAAAAAGGGTGCAAGCTCGTACGCGAATATATTGAAGAAGGTGAAGGCGACGAGAAATTTAAGTCCTTCGCTGGCTCTGTGATAAAGATTAAGCGCACACAAAATGGCGAACTGCTCTTTCAATTGACAAACTCTTGCAAAAATTCAGATGACATGAAGATAATTATGGAGGCCACAATAGGTAGCGAGACGGTTGTGAGAACCTTCACCCATCGCCTCATGGTAGACGAAGTAACAACTAAAGAAGAAGTATGGAATGCCCTTAAGTCCCTTTCAGGGATGGAAGAGTGTGAGCTTGCAGTCTTCGCAAGGTACACGCGGGTACTCAAACGACTACTACCCTACCAGCTCAGAAGGTTAAGAAGCTTCTACAAATAGGGAAATTAAAAATTGGCTGGGTTGTATGCCGTATATGGGTAAAAGTAGCAATAAACAGATGAACAAGAAATTGACCGATCAAAACAGTGGTGAAAATGCGGAACTGAAGGTCACTTTGCTAGGGATTGCAAAAATATGCCTCAATGCTTGCTTTGCAAGTTGACCAAAAAAACGATATAAGCCACGTTGCAGGAAGTTTTAAGTGTCCAGCTTTTAAAATGGCGCTTACGAAAAGACAGTAATGAGGGTAGTCCATATAAATCTAAACAACTGCGAGGCAGTTCAGGACCTACGATAAGAATAAGGGCTCAGCAATTTGGCAAAATGCTTCTTGAAAATTTCGACCCGCTCAATATCACGCTGACCAGTACTGGTTCTTCATATACATACCGAAAGGCAGGGCTAGACTCAGTAATAGCCGTTTGAGTGACTGTCTGGCTAGCAAAACTAAATGGAGTGTTAGTGAAAGTAATACGCATAGCGATCACCAAGCAATAATTATATATATAGTCCATAGAACCTTAATTAAGGCTCCGGAAAAATTAACTGGCCCAAAATGGAAAGATAATCTAAGGCACATATGAGTAATCAACCTGAAGGCGAACTACGATCAGCGGAGCTATCAGCCTCTCATCTCGTGAAAAGTTTGAAAAATGCCTGCGATGCATCAATGCCAAAAATAACTATAGGAAAGCATGCTTCTCTGTGTTACTGGTGGAACGACAGTATAAATTTGCTAATATCACGTTGCTTAAATGCCAGACGCAAAATGGAGCGTACTTCGAAGAAAATTTCGAAGCCCTATGAACGGCGAGGAAACTCCTAAAAAATTAAATAAAATTTAGTAAAGAGCGTACCTTCAAAGACATTCGCAACGAAGCGAACTTAAATCCGTGGGGTACTCCTTATAGAGTAGTAATGAATAGACTTAAATCTCAAAAAACTCCTAGGATTACGAGCGCACTAATGTTGCTCAACATAATTACCACACTATTTCCCCAAAGGTCACAGAATCTAGCCTCCTATGCTACACAGTATTTTACAGAGGATATACCAATGATTACTCGATACGAAGGGAAATTTGCCTGTATAAAAATCCTGGACAAAAAGGCTCCTGATCCAGATGGTATTCCCAACAAGGCATTAAAATTGGTGACTGTAAAGAGAGTGGAAATATTCGTAGATACGTTCCAAAAGTGTTTGAATGAAGGTATTTTCCCTAGAAGGTGGAAAGTGCAAACGTTAGAATTTCTCTCCAAAGGTAATAAGAACCCATGTGATCCATACTCCTATCGCCCAATATGCTTCCTAGATACCATGGGGAAGATTTCCGAAGTTCGTAGAAAAATGGGGCTATCTCGCGCCGCTTCAGTTTGGCTTTAGAAAATCT
This sequence comes from Neoceratitis asiatica, assembly GCA_030068015.2. Classification (NCBI taxonomy): domain Eukaryota; kingdom Metazoa; phylum Arthropoda; class Insecta; order Diptera; family Tephritidae; genus Neoceratitis; species Neoceratitis asiatica. The sequence continues at coordinate 1,341,674 of CM061529.1, forward strand.
CGATCAACGGTCGGCGCTATTAAAGCTATTGCTGAGACAGCGGTAGCAATTATTGAAGGAAGAAGGTGGCACTTTGGTAAAAAAGAATATTGTCCAATATTTACGCTAGAATTTAAGAATGTATTTAACACTGCGAGCTGGTATGTATATTGCTTACTCCTGTTAGTATGAAAGCCTCAAATTATGTAATTAAAATAATTACCAGTTACTTCACATATCGGAAGCTGAGCTATATAAGCGGTGGCGGATCCGTAGTCTATACGATCTCGGCAGGCGTCCCACAAGGAACTGTGTTCGGGCCGCCCCTTTAGAATTTGATGTATAATGGCATATTAAGGTTACAACTTCCAAATAGAACCAAGGTAATAGGTTTTGCAGACGATATCGCCGTGGTCACAATGGCAAAAACTATATTTGAGGTTGAAGACAAGGTCAACGAATCAATAAAAAAGATTAGTAGATTGGCACTCAATAAGGAAACTCAACTGGCTGCACCCGAAACAGAGGCTGTACTATTTAGCAGCAGAAAGTTGGTAGAGGTGATTAATACCAGAGTAGGGTCTGAGCTGATCACATCTAAGCCCGCAATAAAATATCTTGGCGTTACGATCTTTAACCGATTATCTTTTAAAGCTCCCATAGAGTATGCGGTTGATAAGGCTTCAAAAGTCCATGCTAGTCTATCCCGTATTATGCCAAATAGCTGGTCAAATCCCAATTGACATCCTCGCTGAGAAGCGTGTATTTAAGGCTTTCGGTTCTAAATGTGGGCGCTAATCGAAGGGAAATCGCTGCCGAAAAAAGGCGTCGGTCAACAAGTGACTGGCAAGAGCGATGGACTAACTCTGCGAAGGGTAGATGGACTTACGAGCTCATTCCTTGCTTAAACCGGTGGATGGAAAGAAGACACGGGAAAACCGATTTCTGCCTGACGCAATTCCTTTCCGTCCATAACCCTGTGTTTGCTAAGAGAGAAAGTAGCAGACAGTATAATGTAGTAGACTGGAGACTAGGCCTCTCCAGTTATTCAGGTAGCGCATGTATCACAGCTCGTTGTGAAAGTAACGTGTAATAGCCAATGTACTTACCAGACCCGCGAGGTAATACTTTATTGGTAGTTCCGCGGGGAGTATAGTAGTGAATGGAGAGGCGTTTAGTACGTAGGTGCAGCCGTGAAATTTCAAATCGCGCATACTGTTATGTCGGTGTTGCAGTACTCATGAGAGTTTCCTCGTGCCGATTGTCATGCCAAAAAAAACTCTAGCGCTATCTCGTCAAACACGAATCAAACAACTGTTTTGCTGGCCACTGCTTTAGTGAAGATTCGTGACTACGCTGGGCGTTGGCAACCCGCACGCTTGCTATTCGACTCTGGGTCGCATGCCTCCTTCGTGATCGAATCATGCGTTCAACGCTCGGGCTTACCTGGAATTGATTATTCTCAAGGTGAGCGATCCAGAGGTAAAGCGTCCTTTACACTTTCATCCTACTGCTCAAATTAACGCTTTAATTTTACCAAAAATCACTGGCGATTAACCTGTGCAAACTTTAACCGAAGCAACAAGACCAAACATTCAAGGACTGTTTTAGCTGATCCAGAATACAAGAAGCCTGGTCACATAGACATTTTAGTCGGGATGAATGTGATGGATCATGACACAAAGGACGGTTTTCGGTTGGATATTGATTGGGAAAATTGATGGCGCGCTAACTTCTAGTATCCAGTCGTTATTTTGCAATGTATAGCTCTAAAGAGCTTTATCTTGTCTTTGGGAATTCAAAGATAGTCCATTCAGGAAACATCTCACTACTGAATAGCATTATGATGCTGCACACCGAAGTTCCCCTAGTGGTCGACTTATCGTCGAGCTACCACGGAAACCCGAGGTACCGCTAGGAAATTCAGGCTATTCGCCAATTATTACGCATCGAAAGAAAGCTAGCTTCCGATACACAGTTACGGTAACGCTACAAGGTGTTTATGTAGGAGCTCACGGAATTGAATCACATGGAATTGGCCACGGACGTCGCGAATGAAGAGTATTACATGTCGTATCATCCTGTTTTGAATGAGTTGAGCGTAACCTATGGCGTAGCAGCTGCAACACAATTGGCCGTCAAAGCCAAACAATAGCGCATTATATTGTCGAAGAGCATACCTCAACTGTGAAGCTGTGTTTTATTTTGCTGTGCTATTTTTCTTCGTCTTTATCTTTTCATTAGTAACAATTAATTATGTTTTTTTTTGATACTTTTTAAATTTTTATTTAGTTTGTATGCTGAGCATTTTCTAATTACATACATATTCACATATTAACTTTTTGTTGCTTTTCAAGTTTTATAATGGTTTTTGTGTCAGCTGTTTGCGTTTTTGCCTGTTTTTTAAGTGTCATATCACAGTGTATTTAAAACTGCTATCTACACTGCCTTTAAAACTTTTTCATTTTATTAAACCTTAGCGCCTGTCAAAGTGTAGTGCTTTGATTTGTTGAATATTTTAATACTTTATTAATTATTAAATTTAAAACATTTTTTGAAATTTTTTATTTGAATATTTTCCTTTCTATTTACCTTTTTTTCCTAATTATATACTTTTTTCCTTTGAATATTTTTCTTAACTACAAGATTAGCATGAATTGCTCTTAAGATAATTGCAACATTAAAGCTGAGTCTGAGCGCTGTGTATCTTGCTGACTTTGCAATGGACTCGCCCATATAAAATGTGCTGGTCTAACAGAATTCTTGATTCAATTAACGATGAAAAAGGATTAAGATGGTCATGTATTAAATGTAGATCAACCGAAATTGGATCATCTTGGGATAAGTTGAAGCATTTAAATGCTTGAGTAATTCTCAAAGTGATCTCGAACTAGCTAACAAGCGAAAACTGGTGAACAGTCCGTCTGATGTGGAAATGGCATCTATGCCTGCCAAAAAGAAAATTTCACTTCCGGCTAAGGATAAAACTCTTCCAGCAATTAATTTAATAAACATGTCGCCTCTGGTTGAGAAACCCTCACCATCCCAGATGCAGAGGCCTACGGAAGTTTCATTAGAACCTCAACCTCAAACCATTATAAATAATAGTCTGGAAATTCCAGAGTCTGGTTTCAGGAAGCTGGTTGTTGTTCCTCCCAAAAAATCTGTTTTCGCGTCTAGATTTGAAAATGATACAACTGTTGATGAGTTAAGGCGTTACATCTCTTCAAAATTAAATACTAATGATTTCAATATTCGAACATTTAATTTTAGTTTGAAAGAAACATATCGTCACATTTGGGATTTTTTAAACAGCTCGTTCTGGCCCCCTGGGGCTTTTGTACGTGATTTTGAGCTTAAGGTTAAAGGGAAAATTCAAAATTTCAAAATATTAGGAGCCTGAATACCAAGTTGACTGATATTTATTTAAGCAGTCTTCATTGCAACTTCAACGTAATTTCATTTACAGAAACGTGGCTAAAACCTCACGTTTTTGATAATGAGATTTTATGCAGCGAGTATCAAATCTGTAGACGTGATCGCTTTAACAGAATCGGAGGGAGAGTCCTCCTTGCGGTTCATTCGTCTTTACCCTCAGAAGGAGTTTGCAATTCTCTCATATATTCCATTGAACTTAAATGCATCCGTGTTCGTATTGGTAAGGACTTTATTTATATAACTTTATCTTACATACCTCCCCAGTCTAACATATCAGTATATCTTCAACTTATTAGATCATTTGAAAGTATTATTTCATTGATGAAAGATTCTGACTCCGTTATGATCTTGGGAGACTTCAATTTGCCTGGTATAACATGGAAACAAATCGATGATAACATCACTCCCCTTTGTACTCGACCATGTTTTACCGAGTTCTTAGAGAAAATATCTGAGCTTTTGCGTCATCTCTATTTGCATTAATTTTGCAAAAGCTAACTTAAAAAAGATAAATCAGGAACTATCCACATTAGTTTGGCTTGTCTCTAAAAGTAAAATCGAGGAAAGTGGTCCTTATTTTAGTAATACAATTATAAATTGTTTGAAAATTTTGTACCAAAACGTGCTTGTGCTTTAACTTAATCTTACCAATTTAAGGCTCTCAAAGGATTTAAATTTGTTAAAAAGCAGAAAATCCCGCGCGTTTAAACTGTATAAAAAAACTAGGTTGCCTACAGACTATATAACACACACAAAACTACGTCGTAAATACTTTGAACTTAGGAAAAAATGTTACAACGACTACTTAACCAAGGTTAAAAGGAACATTGTACCTAATCCTAAGATGTTTTATGATTTCGTTAACTCGAATATGTTTGGACAATTTTTCAGGTCTAATTACTCTATCAATTTACCTGGAAACAATTTTGTCCGTCAAGAGAGTTTTTATCCTCAAAGCTCAATAAACACCCCAATTGTTTCTCCCGAAGATGTGTTACGCTAGTTAAAGGCTTTAAAGAGCTCTTTCAGTTACGGCCCTGACATGATTCCAACCTGCTTTCTTAAATATTGTGCTGAAAATTTGTACCGGCCTTTGACTTTAATGCATCCCTAAACAGGCATTTTCCTTTGATATGGAAAAGATCATTTATAATTGCGTTGCATAAGAATGGTAGAAGATCTTTTGATTGAAAATTATAGAAAGATAGCAAAGATATTTGCTATATCTAAACTTTTTGAAGTCATAATTACTGCCAAATTAACTTTTTCCATATTTCCTTTAATTTCCAGTTCCTAGCATGGGGTTTGCAAAGGCAAATCTGCTCTTACTAATTTGCTGGAATTTGTTACTCACGTTTCAAATGGATTTAGGGAAAGCAAGAATACTGACACTTATCTATACCGACATTAGTAAAGCACTCGACAGAGTAAATCATATACTACTTATTAAAAAACTACACCTTCTTGGCTTTCAACCAAGACTTTTCCAATGGATATCTCCCTATCTCTTTAACAGACTACAAAGACTATTATTTAAAGATATCTGGCATAATTGATGTAAAATCTGGTATTCCGCAAGGTAGCCACCTGGGACCGATTCTGCTCTTGTTATTTATTAACGATTTGTCTTCAGTTATAAAATATTCAAAGGTTTTATTACTTGTATATGCCGATGAAGTAAAGCTTTTCCAATCATATACCTCAATTAATGAAAGATGTTTTTTACAAACCGATTTGAACAATTTAGTAACTTGGTGTAATAACAATGATATGGCTCTTAACCTTAACAAATGTAAAACCATGTAATTTACACGAAAATATGTTCAATCACCAGCTTACACAATAAGCAACTATAGTCTAGTGCAAGTATGTAATTTTGTTGATTTGGGTGTTACAATGGATTCCAAACTCAACTTTAATCTTCATAATAATGCAACTGTGTTGAAAGCTAAAGGTGCCCTTGCCTTTGTAAAGCGGTGGTCTAAAGAATTCAATGACACTTATATTACGAAAATACTTTTTACGTCATTAGTAAGACCAATATTGGAGTACGGTTCGGTTGTGTGGAACCCTAATTATAAAATCCATTCTGATAAAATTTAGTCCATTCAAAAACAGTTTTTGTTGTTCGTTTTGCGTCATTTGCTCTGGGATTCACGCCAAAATCTTCCTCCATATACTAGTCGCTTAAAACTTATAAAATTACCCATACTTTCTAGCTGCAGAGAATTTTTAGGAATATTTTTAGTCAAGCTTCTAAATGGGCTGAATTGCAGTTCATTTCTCTTAGGTGAAGTAAATTTTCAATTTAGACCAATATTCTTAAAATCTTATAAAACAAATTTTGAACTATATTAACCGTTTCGCCGTTTATGTTAAGATTTCAATTGTTATTTTAGCATATTCGATATGACAGACTCACTTTTAATAACAAAAAATACTATACTAACTTCTCCTAACAAGTAATTCACTAATTTTCCACTGTAGTATAAATAATCCTATATATACCAGCTGATGGATTTGTTTTCTGTAGCTGAGCAGTTTTAAATATCTACGCTTAACAAACTCTTGCTTTCATGACTCGGCAAATTCGGTACGTTATGCGGATGGCGCCCCTCGTGTCGGTTGGGCGGGAGGAGGGTAACCGTTGGGCTTAATTAATTAAGATAAAGACTTACATGCCTTGGGTCTTATATGGAACACAGAAGAAGAATTTTTCACTATCGCGATCAATATTAAATCACCGCCTGCTCTTTAGACCAAGAGAGCATTCTTATCTAAAGCTAGTTCGCTTTTCGACCCACAAGGGCTGCTCGCACCACATTAAAGTCTAAAATGTGGTTCCAAGATATTTTGTGCGCAGAAGTTGGTTGGGACGATCTCGTACCTGGCACAATCGCATCACATTGGCTCGATCACCGCGCTGATACGAAGGTGGCACCAATAAAGCCAACTACACTACATGCTACATACATGGTCAGATTCCACAATCACATTAGCATGGCTGCAATAAAATTCGAGTCGTTGGGTAACCTTCGTTGCGAACCGTGTTGTCGACATTCAAGAAATTTTACCATCTGGCTGATTGCGCATGAGTTCCTCTACGACTGAAATCAGTTCTGGAAAGAAACCGCTACCAAACATTTTACTGAAGTTGCTACCAAGTTGCGATATTCATAAGCTCACCTTGCACGTTGGACCTCGCATAATAACAAGTAGTTTTGCAGCGGCGTTATTAGGTCATTGGAGCCCGCAACCTAATCCGTAACGTATACCGCAAATATGTAAAATGCATTTGTTTAAATCAAAATCTCTCCACGCAGTCGAGTTATGGTTAACGCAAAGTCCTGCACTCCGACAATGGTACAAATTTTGTTGAAGCTGAGAAAATATTAAGCTCCAATATTCAAAAATGTATACCAGATGAGAAACTTCGGTGACACCGATCGTTGCATAGCTGTGCAATCAATGCGGAAACATTGGGGACAGAATTTGTTTGTAAGAAGAAGGAAAGAGAAAATAGAAAAATTGTAAAACTAGCAAGTTAGACCTTTATATAGGAGCATCTAACGAATCTTAGTTCATACACAGAACGAAGTAAACGTCTTTTATTTTGAGACCAGAAGGCCTCGACGACGTAATTGGCGCAGTCTACGGGTCCTTATCTAAAGATAAGCGATTTTATCGAACCGATCGCGACAAATATTCGGAAAAGTTTCTCCTGTGAAACGTGAAAGTGTCCGACTTGTCTGAAGACAAGAAAGGAGCGATAAACGTGAAAATTTTTCGAACTAATCGCGAATTCTTTGTCCAAAGACAAGAACATAAAAAAAAATTTTTTTATTTAAATTTAAAATTAAACAACTGACAAAATAGCTTTGAACGGAAAATCGGTTGTCGCGAAATTTAAATTTTAATTATTATAATGGCACAAAACCAAGTTGTAGCAGCGTCGGAGCTGTTCAAGGAAGCGTCATGGATCAAGAAATTCCGGGGCGACATCACAAACGACGTGGCATCATTCATTAGGGAAGCAGACCTGATATTTTCACTTTTTCCGGCGGGGAATCTAAGGGAATTTGTGTGGCAGCGCCACATACTAAGGAAGATTCAAGACGAGGCGTTGCTGTGCATCAAAACACTGGAAACCACGGAATCATTTGAAGAAGTAAAAGCAGAACTAATCACAAACTTCGGGGTCGGGGAGACCTACACGAAACTATACCATTCGGCGCTCAATATTAAGATATGTAATATAAGTCAATATTTTGAAGATTTAAAACATATTTTGAATAAGTTAAATACTAAATATAGATTAGATGAAAATAAGCCAGTAGAGCTTTGTCCAACGACAAACGAGTCACTATTGCTTAGGACATTTTTAGATAACTTACCGCCATATAAGTCAGCGATGGTTTATACTAGGAATGCAAGTTCCCTGAAGGCAGCCTATGGAATATTAGAAGAGACAGGCATGGCCAAGAAGAATTTGAACAGTAATTATAATCAAAAAATGGATAATGGATGTCACAGAATAGACAAAGCAGACCTCAACCAATGGAAGTTGAACATGTACAGGGTGAAAGAAGCGAAACAAATTTTCAGTTTCCAGCCGAAACTCGGCTTTACCGATGGTAGGAATAACGCTGGGAGAGGAAAAGTTGAAAAGTCTCATAGATACAGCGTCCACAACAACTTTATTAGACTACGGTAAATTAAAACAGCACAAACGAATTACACTACAGGAAAAATTAAAATTTAACACATTAAGCGACAGACGGTTATTACTAAAGAAATTATAACAGAACTTCCAAAAGAATTTAATGAAAATAGCTATATGAGCTGGAAATTAACAAAATTCAAGGATAAAGCGTCTGACGGACTGATAGGACAAAACTTATTGATTTCACTTAGAGCAGTTATAAACCTGGAAGAGGGCATTGTAGAAATTAATGGTAACAAGATAAAAATCATAAATGCATGTCCTTACACATACGATAAAGTTCATTCCCTAGAGGTGTTTCCTTTAAATCAAGTGTTTTGGAAAAACTTCTTAGACAAGACATGAACAGAGAAGAGAAGAAAAAGCTCAAGGAAATAATTCAAAAGAACAGTGATATATTTTTTCTGGAAGGGCAAAAGTTAACTCATGCTCACGAAGTACAACACGAAATAGTCACCACAACAGACAGACCGACATATAGTAAAATTTATAGATACCCGCAGATACACGAAAAGGAGATAAATAGCCAAATTTCAGACAAGTTGAAGCAAGGAATAATTAAGGAGAGCAATTCTCCGTACAATTCTCCACTTTGGATTGTCCCCAAAAAATTAGATAATTCAAACGTCGAGAAATGGAGGATAGTTATAGACTATAGGAAATTTAATGAGGAAACAATTAGCGACAAATTTCCTATTCCCAATATAGAGACAATTCTAGAAAAAGTAGGAAGGGCACAGTATTTTACCAAGTTGGACCTAGCAAAAGGGTTTCATCAGGTCTTAATTAGGGCAGAGGATAGACCAAAAACAGCATTTTCTACTCCTCAAGAACAATTTGAATTTTTGAGGATACCATTTGGGTTGAAAAATGCTCCCGCAACATTCCAGAAGTTAATAAATTCAGTTCTCAGGGATTACATAAACAAAATTTGTGTGGTTTACCTGGACGATGTTCTAATTTTTAGTTCAAGCCTGGAAGAGCATTTGGTAAATGTCCAACAGCTTTTCAACAGAATACGCCAACACAATTTGAAACTGCAAGTAAATAAATGCAATTTATTTTCGCGAACTACGAAATATTTGGGACACATTCTAATTACCGAGGGGGTAAATCCTAACGAGAATAAAATAGTCAATATACAAAAATTAAAACTGCCAAAGCCAACTAAGCAAATTAAATCTTTTCTTGGTATGACCGGCTACTATAGAAAATTCATTAAGGATTATGCAAAGCTAGCTCATGGTCTAACGAGGTATCTAAAGAAAGGAACAAGGATAAACACCAATGACTCACAATACGTAAATGCTTTTGAGAAACGAAAGTCTCTCTTGACAAGTCCACCGGTTCTTAAGTATACGGATTTTAAGAAAAAATTTGCACTGACAACAAATGCAAGTGATTTCGCAAATGGTGCGGTGTTAACTCAACAGGACCACCCTATCAGTTAAGCAAACCGAACTTTAAATGAACATAAGAGGAAGTATTCAACAACTGAGAAGGAACTTCTTGCTATTGTCTGGGGGGTAAATTATTTTCGACCATACGTTTATGGGAGACAATTTGAATTGCTGACAGATCATCAACCTCTCAAGTGGTTATTGAAATTAGGCGAATACGATTTTTAAATAAATAACATTAAAAGGAAAATAGGGCAGCTGACTTTATGAGTAGGATAAATACGAACGGAAACAAAATTAATGCCTTAGAAGATGACGTAAGCACAACAGCAGCAACAATACACTCACAACAAGAAGAGCAAAACGACCATTTTCCTATACTGGATACGGTTGTAAACAGATTCCCTACACAAATCATTATAACAAATAACAAATTTTGCGAAATGGAGACAGTTAATGGCAATAAAAAGATCTTAGTCGATGCAAACGACATAAACAATAACTATATGTCAGATATTTTAGGAGACATATCAAGAACGGTAAAATCGGAGTATACACGGAATTATCAGATCATGAATACAACAAAGTGCAACTAAAACTGATTGAATTATTTGGCACCACTTTCCGCATATACAAATGCTCTCACCATGCAAAGGATATGAGAAACGAAGATGAAGCTTTTAGATATATCGCAAAATATCACAAAAAAGAAACAGGACATGGAGGAATAACCAAGTGATACGAGGGTCTGAAATCCTTGGTATATTTTAAAAATTTGAAAATCCTTATACAAAAATATATAAATAATTGCGATGTCTGCAATAGGGCAAAATATGACAGAAAGCCAATAAAACCGAAATATCATTTAACGGAAACACCTACAGACGTAAATCAAATAGTACATGCTGATATTTACACTAATAGTAAAAATAATTTTGTTACATTTTTAGACAGAATTTCTAAACATACCATGGCATTTCATCTGGAGGATAGCAATAGTATCACTTTGGTTGAGAAATTGCGACAATATTTTTTTTCAATAAAAGGGAAACCATCTAAATTAATACTTGACAATGAATTTAATTGCGTAAACGTTAGGGATGGCGGCCGCGATAGCCGAGTGGTTAGCATTGCGTACTGCTATTTGGAAGGCTTGGGTTCGAGCCCAGGTTCGAGCAACTTCAAAAATTATAGAAAATAAATTTTTCTAATTGCGGTCGCCCCTCGGCGGGGAATGTCAAGCCCTCCGAGTGTATTTCTGACATAAAATAAAGCTCCTCATAAAAATCCATCAGCCGTTCGGAGGCGGCTTAGAATAAACTGTAGGTCCCTTCATTTGTTGGTAAAACATCAAGACGCAAAGCCACAAATTTGAGGAGGAGCTCGGCCGAAAATCGCTTCAGCGGTTACAAAGCGTCAAATATATAAACGTTAGGGATTTCCTAAAAGAAGAAAATGTTGAAACACACTTTACAAAGCCAAACAGTCATACTGGTAATTCCGATATCGAAAGGTTTCATAGCACAATAGGAGAAAAACTTAAGAGTACTAGAAGCAGAGAAATCAAAATTATCTATCCTGGAAGGAATATTTAAATGTATAGAATGGTATAATCACTCAATCACTCTACGATTAAGGCAAGACCGATAGAAGTTTTAAATGGAGAAAAGGACAAAACAAAAAATTTCGAGTTGCTCAAGAAGGATAAAAAAAATATAATAAACAAACTTAATAGAAAGAGGAAAAACTTTCAATAAAATAAGGACAAGGGATATGTTAAAAACTACAAAGCACTAAGGCACAAGAACGAACCCAAATATAGAAAACTCAAGGTAGCCAATATACACCCGACAAATATTAAACGACCTACTAAATTTGCAGATCAATTGGATATTACTGTTTTTGACGATGCTAATACCCATAACGGGAACATCACTGGTTGTTGACAAACTAGATATCAACGCTGGGTTTGTGGAAGTGAAATTGGACGACGTACAATTAATTAAAACATACTATATGATTTGGCACATAAGCGAACCGGAAGATATTTCTACAATATTGCAAACTTTGCAGGACACCGTACAACAGGTAACTGACTAGCAGGATAAATTGTTATTGGAATACGAAATAAAGACGTTGACCATATAACTTATAAACTACATACGATACTACCGCACCGTGAAAAGAGAGGGCTTTTGAACATTGCAGGATCAGGGTTAAGGTGGTTATTTGGGACTATGAATGATGAAGACAGAGTTGAAATTGAGGAACATCTTAAAAAAGTTGAAGAAAACAATGATAAAGCCATCGACACTTTAAACAGGAGTATTTTCATTAACGACCATTTTAACAAAACATTCAATACACTGAAAACTGCAATAAAATAGGACAAAGAAGTGTTTACTAATGGGTTAAATTACATAAGGATCAGAAATGACAAACTTTTTAGACAAGTCACATATATAGGAATCTTACTAAAGATAAAGATGAAAGGAGATAGTATTGAACACATTCAGAATAATATCGCTTCCTCAAGGCTAAGTATTATGACCAACAACATACTGACCAGCGAAGAGATAATACAGTACGACGTAGATATGTTTAAACTTCAAAATTTGAAATTAGCTAGGTATAACCACAAAAAGATAATTTTTTCTATCAAAATACCAAAAGACTTAGAAATTGCGTCTCACTCGATTATTTTTCCCTTGCCAGATAGTAACTTCAGGGATTCAAAAGTCAAGAAATTATAAAAATAAAAAACAATACTTAAGATTTAAACGGAGATGTACACAAAAATAGTTTAAAAATTTCAGAAATTTGTATTTATAAGAATAATTGTGTTAAAGTTAAGAATCAAAAAGAACAAAGTATTGAAATTAAATCAGGAGTACTTCTATTGAAAAACCAAAATATTACAAATTAAGCAGTTCATGTGACGAACGATCTATAGATTTAAGTTGTAACTTTTTAATAAACTTTCACAATTGTAATGCTAAAATATATTAATCAAATCAAGAACATCGAAGAAATAAAGAAACTAAAATATCACAAGAAAAACTATGTTACATACAATGCCATTGTACTTACAATTGCAGTCACTTTGACTTTGAGTATTGCTGCACTTTTCGTTTACCTAAGCAGACAACACAAATCGTTACACTTCAATATTATTACCGAAACCCAGGAGAGTTTTGAATCAAGTTACGTCTTTGCCGACGTCACTAGCCCAAATTAAACCAATTACACTCTCGAATAACGTTCCAATAGATTGGTCTAGATAAACAAAGCAAATTTCAGAAACATAAATAGGCCACCCAGAAATGCCGCTTAACCGGCATTATAAATTAATCTCCTAACACAAATATACAATATGCAATTGAAAACATATATTCAATTCATTTTTCGGTCACAGCAATGCAATATGACACCAATCGTTGCATAGCTGTGCAAACCAATGCGAAAACATACTTGAAAACATATGTTCAACTTATTTTTCGGTCGCAGCAATGCAATTCGACACCGATCATTGGATAGCTGTGCAACCCAATGCGGAAGCATTGAGGACAGAATTTGTTTGTAAGAAGAAGGAAAGAGAAAATAGGAAAATTGTAAAACTAGGTAGTAAGACCTTTATATAGGAGCACTTTTGAAAAATAAAACGAATCTTAGTTCATACACAGAACGAAGTAAACGTCTTTTATTTTGATACCAGAAGGCCTCCACGACGCAATTCCCGCCCTTTTTGCAATAACCCTACGATTGCCGGTGATTTTGAGGTGTTAACGCCTGGGTGCTTTATCATCGGAGAGCCACTGAAGTCCATCAAAAACCTAAGGGTTCAGGGCTCTGCGGAAATCTTCATCAGCGATGGCAAACTACATATATCTGCAATCAGAAGACATTTTTGGCGCCGTTGGAGAGACGAATGCCTAATGAGCTTGTAACGTAGATCTAACGTAGCGACACTCATGTGACTTTAAGGGTGAGTCGTCATTGTTCTTAAAGAAACTGCACCACCAACAAAATGGGTGCTTGCCCGATTTATTAAATGCCACTCTGATGCTAATGGGCGCGTGTGAGTGGTCACTCTGAAAACACCAAATGGGGAATTGGTCACACCAATAGTGAAACTATGTATGTTTGCTAAAAACGAAAGGAGACTTGTTTTCTGAGAAAGACTTCTGGATTATCATACATAATTTTTTTCTGAATTTAAGTATTTTACCTAATTGCAATAAAAAAATAGTTCAAAAAAATTAGTGCTATGTTTTATATATTCTATGCACGTACGCAATTTGTACATTTAACTAAATGTTATTTACTTGCTCACAATATTGTTAATCAGAAGACCCACACAACGGCTACCGCTAGTTGTCATATTTTGCTATTTCTCTTTTCATTACCGCTGAATTAGATTTACATAGATAAATCTCCTTGTTTTTGTTTTTGATTTACCGCTCCCGTTTTTACCGTTTATGTTTACCGTTCGCAAAAGTGTATAAAAATCGCGAAGCTGCTTCAATAAAGTTTAAGTTATACTTGTATATAGGAATACTTGCGTACGCTTATTTACAAGGTGTTTTCCCGTATATTGAAAGAAGTCGCTATTGCTTTTAAAGAGTGTAACCGCGCTAAATACAATACTGAATATATATTTAGTTAATACTCGCAACCGCATTATTGAGTTTAAATCGCTTTTATTTAAGTTAAGTTTTCCGCCTTGTTTTATCAAACATATTTTGTGTACGGTGTACGCGGTGTATGAGCCGCGATGTTTAGAAAGCCAATTTGTTTTTGGACCCCGCTTAATTGCGTTATGTGGATATCCATCATTTGAAAGAAACATTCTGAATAAACCCAATAACCTCGTAAACCTCCTAGTCTACGTCCCACACGTTCCTAGAAAAAAGCAATAAAATATTTTTTTGTATATACTGACAATGATATACACAAATGTTATATTTATATATTTAACAAAATTATATCAGACATCTAAGGAAGTTAAGTAAATCATCATTACTTATTTATGACCAATTATTATCATCACTAAATATTGATATACTCTGGATTTCATTACATTAAAGATGAAATTTTATAACGAGCAATCTAATCATATGCCCGAAGTAGGGTGGGTAACGGGATTTCTTGCCACAAATTTCAATGCAGTTTATGAAACTTATTTCTGTAATTTGATTTCCCATAATTGCAGAAACAAGAACTGCAGCATGTGACTGCTTTTATTTACTTCACAAGGAATTTAAAATTCACTTTCAAGAAATTTTTTATTCTACGCGTTACAGCTCTTGAAATTAAATTTTTAAATTTGTGTTTTGGCATACTAAATCCACTCAGCTCGTCGGTCTGAGGCGCTCAGTATAAATTTTGGGGCTTTTATCACTTTTCCTTTTGGTTTTTACTTGAGCTCCAGATACCCAGATATCGAGCACTTCGAGCAGCACGATGCTCGCTCGATACTGGCAATTGCTCATCCGAACAAAAAAATTTAATTTTGTTTGTTAGTTTCTTTAACGTTTTAATGATTTTTACACTTTAAATAAATAAATTTAAAAATAATAAAAAAAAATTGAAAAATAAGTCAAATTGTTTGTCAAAATACTCGAAATGCTCGTGCTCGGCTAGAAAATTTTTTGACTAATAAGCAATGAGCCTGGAGCTCTAGTATTTACATACTTATGACCAAAGTTAATATACCACTTTATGTATTGGGTGCAGAAATTAATTTGGTCCGTTTTTTATATTCAAAACGATGGAACGGGTTCACTAGGCTTGATAGTATTTTGCTTTTTTTTTTTTTTTTGTATTTATTATATTATTTTCACATCCAGTCACGATCCGGTACAAAAGGGATTTTGGTACTTTCGATATTTCTCTTCTTCAACTCGCTCGGCACAAAATTTCGAATTCAGTTTGTGTTTGGCACGGATCTTGATCCATTAAAACCTGCAATTGGCCGTGACGCTCATTATCATTCGATGGGCTTTAGGTACACTTTTCTTCCTATTAAAATGGAAAATCAAAACCTCCCGCAAAGGCTGTTTATTTAATATAAATTCGGACATTTTCGAACGAAGAGACAAAAAACAATGTTGCTGTCAGAAACAGCGCTGATGCTGACTAATTATTGCTGACATATATAAAACCTTTCTAATGACTTGAAGGTGGAGCCATCTTTTGAGAACAGACCGATTTAATTTGTACGTCCAATTCATGAATGGTATAAAAATTTGATAAACATCGAATTGTACTTATATACTGGTTATTAATCTGCCGAGAGAAATCAAAATCAAACTAATCAAAATAGCACTGCAGTACCCCATGCGGGTTAGGGGCTCAAGAATTTACCCGCAGTGAGGCATGTCTATCGTAAGAGGCGACTAAAAACCATAGTTCCCACGACAACCGGGTAATACCGGAACGACCAGGATTTTTATCCGGCCAAGGACCAATATATTCCCCGAAACCCAAGTTGGAGAATTTTTCTACAGTTACAACAACAACTGACTGGAATAGTATAATTAATTGAGCCAACTGCCGCCGCCTCTTATTTAAGGTTCAATGGCATTAAATTTTTGTCTAATTTCCTCCAACAGGTACTTAAAATTAAAATCTGCTTCTCTTTGAAATTCCATTGCTAACAAAGTGTTTTTTCTAACTCAACAACTTTAAAAAATTTCTAGTAACGTTTTAAGAAAATTATGTGTCCCAACATGGTATTTACTGTGTGTGAAGAAGCCTGATGTCATTCTTTTCCCACCGTAACACATTAAGCTAGGCCTGATAAAAAATTTTGTAAAAGTTATGACCAAAGTTGGAAGTGGATTTTCATTTTTGCAATAGAAATTTCCGAAACTCATCTAGGCAAACACAACTAGATAAAGAATAATATATCTTTAGGAATTTGGCGGCACAAACATGTCTAGGGAACTCATAATATTAAAATATTTCCTATGGAGTTGTGCTAGAAATCGAGAGCACTCAAATTGCAAAGTGGTGACATATCAAGTCAAACAATAACAGCTACCCAAAAAAGTTCCTTTTTTCTTCTTGCAATATGTGGGAAATAAATATACCTAGGTTTGGATCTAGGATATTTTTCCTATCGTAGCATATTTTTTTGCATGTGCTTTGTTCTTGTACCATTGCACGGATAGAGACACAGGGAATACCTCTAATGATTTTTGACATTTCATAAATTAAAATTACACAGCAACAACGATAAAATTATTTGAAATTATATAACAACTTTAAAAAATGTATTTATAACAAATTATCACTACATTACTTTCCACAATTTTGTAAAGTACTTCATATGATTGTTGTAATGAAGACTTATTTCTAGAGCGAACATAAACAAAATTACAAGTTCTAAGATCTTTTGGAATATTTTATTAATGTTGCTTTAAACGTCTTAAAGGCTCATTCGTAAACAAATTATCCGTAGATGCAAAAAGTTCACCAAGTAATCGTTAATTTTTACCAAAGGCCATTTCAGCTGGAGTAGCGGAAAAGTCTTCTTTATAAATAGATCTTAGCCCAAGGAGAATTATAGGTAACTCTTCATACCAATTAGTACCAAAGCTCAAGACAACGCGTCTGCTACAACATTGATTTTTCCTTTAATATACTGTATATCGTTATTAAATTGTGCGATGACATCTAAACGTCTTGTTTGTCTTGGACTACGCTTTGTTTTTCAATTTAAAACATTATTATTATAAAGTGAATTGTCGGCCTTTTAGGAAATACCGGAAATGTCTGATATGAAAATAAATTGCTAAAAGTCCTCGACCGTACGAATAGTTTTTTTTAAATAAATTTAGCCAATTTCGGTATATATCTATGATAATAGTTAACCATACCCAAGATCTTTTGCACCTGTTTGATAGAAGTTGGACGTCCAAAATTACGAATAGCTGCTATTTTCACTTCGAAGCTCTTCACTTCACGACAATAAATTTAGTCGGTTTAATATTTAACCCGTATTCTGTTGAACGTTGAAAAAGAACGCGTAAATCATTTAAATATTGTTCTTCACTTTTACTTAAATTAGTAAGTCGTCAACATACGAGTAACACAATCTAAACCAATAGTTACTTCATTAATAAATATTTGAAAAGTCTGCGCCGAATTCCAAGTACAAAAGGCATAGGGGTAAACTCAAACATACCGAAGGGTGTTGTTATAGTTATTTTGTTAATATCTTTCTCCGCCATTAGAATTTGATTATAAGCCCTTATTACATCTGGTTTTGAAAATATTTTCTTATTCCTAAGATTCATGTTGAATTCATGTATATGTGGTAAAGGATAACGATCCGGTACAGTTGCCACATTTACATATGGACGCCAATCATTTGCTTCCTATTTTGGCACTAGGTGCAGCATGACGGCCTACATATTACCATTTTAACAAAAAATAAATAAATTGGGTTTAGCAACTTTGTATGTAATCATGTCTGAACAACTGAACTTAGAAGAAGGAAGACGATTGAATGCTTAACTTGTTTTAAATAATCTGATTCAGCCACCATCGAAGAAAACTAAACCATTGATTTGAAGAAATAACACAATCAAACGACTTGAATAATAACACTTATAACCAGAAACATAAAAACAAGGTTATATTTAATATATTTATTGATTGAAACTCTTCGGGTTCGGTTGAACCGTTCAACCATCCACCTGATTGGCGATGCAGAGCTGTCCTGCGGCTTTTTCGAAAACCCAGTATCACATCATCACATCTCCTGGAACACCGCCTATTCAAAGTTTCCTTCCCGGTCTTAGTGCAGTTCTATGAACGCACCGTATATGGTAACCCAATTGTAAGTGAATACATCCGCTACTATTTTGGCTTTCTGGTTCTGGTTTGACCTCCGGCCATTTACTAAAGTAGTCCATAACTACAAAAAGTATTTGTTTCCTTGCCTGCTCAGATGAAATGGACCGGTTACATCCTTGGCAACATCCAACCCAATAGAACCGTTGTTTTATCTTTTCCAGCGTTTTCGTAATGACTAAGTGCCCTCCACTAAGACCATTATAGAATTCCATGAGAACGTCAGGAATTCTTATCCTCGGAATTACTATAAGCTTTCGAGAGCACTGTCCATCTTCACTTCCCCATACTTTATGCAAACAGCCAACAGAAAATTCGTTCCGATATAAATCTAGTATCCACCCTGTCGAAAAACACAAAACCAAATCAACTCAGCCCTTTGTTTCTTTATTTGGCCTCGAATCCATGCATTAAAAGTTCCAAATCTGGATTTTCGTGCTGACATTTCCGTAGATGACTTGTCTCCCACTCTTCCGCTGGTGTAATTGCCATTAATGGGACTTCCATTATGTTTTCTTTGCCTTCCGCTTTGAAGCAATGCTTACAGTCAAAGCTACATGGTGGACGAGACATAGTGTCAACATTTCCGTGAGTATTCCCTATGTGGCGCTTTATACTGTAGTCATAACTTTGCAGTACCTCAATCCATCGGGCTAGCTGTCCTTCAGGATTCTTAAACTGTAGTAGCCACTTCAGCGCTGCATGATCTGTTCTAACTCGGATGTGTTGGCCGTACAGATTTTTGTGGAAAAGTTTGATACAACCCACCCCTGCTAATAGTTCTTTCCGAGTTAGGTAGTAGTTCCGCTCTGATTTTCCAATAGACCGGCTTTAGTAGGCAACTATATTTTTCTGCCTCCCAAGGCATAGCCACTACCATACAAGCCTCCTCTTGTTCTTTGTTCCATTCAAAGGATCTATTTATTCTGGTGGGCTCTTGGAGATTATTAGCAATACTGACGAAATTCGGAAAAGAATCGGCGATAATAAGAACATAGCCCCAGAAAACTCCGTAATTCATGCAAATTCCTGGGCCTTAGCCAATCTCTGCTTCTATTTATTTTTTCCTTTGCTGTACAGACGTCCTCGGTTGTTGCCTGATGACCTAGATAATTAACATCCTTCTTGAAAAACACTTTTTAAAACTAACTTTAAGGCCAGCGCGAGTGATCCATTAATCTTTCAAAGATTGCAGGAGCGTTGCATAGTCCAGAGGGCATCACCGTGAATTGGAATAGCCGCCCTTAAGGTCGAGTGTTGAGTATCACTCCGTGAAAGTTAACGAGTTTAGAGTATCATCCATCCTGGGCAAAGGATAACTATCCTTTGTCACATCATTTAGTCTCCGGTAGTCTACGCAGAACCGTAACTGGCCATCGTTTTTCTTCACGAGTACTACCGGCGAGCTCCATGGACTTTCCAATGGTTCAATAACACCGCTTTTACTAATTTCCTTTATTATTTGATTACTGTCACCAGTATGAATACAATGTTTCACAAAGGTGGTCCTGCCTGGTTTGTTGCCATCCTTGCCGAATATGTTGAAGTATTTGCGCAGAAGTTGCTTGGCCTTATGCTTGTATTCGACTCCCAACCCTTGCGCCCATGCATCTAAGTTGTCCTCAATATCCTTCATGCCAATGGAACCACTTTTACATCTCCCACTTTTGTGTAATGCTGGCATTTATTGCAGACAATAGCATCTTCATATCCATACCCGTAGATGAACTAGAAGCTTTTTCTTCTATCTTACTTGATGGCTGTTCTAACTTCTTCGCAATATCAACAGCCTCTCCTTTTTCTATATCCTTCGTGGATAATCTTCGCTTTGCGAATTCTCTTTTTTCAATTCTTATCCTTTGGGATTTATTTAACCATCCACTCTGACACCAATTGTTAAGATTTCCTAATTAGCCTCGATTATTTCCCAAATCTTTCCGAGCCCGATCAATGGATTTTAAATAAAAGTCGCTAACTTGTTTGCAGTTTCTTAATTATAAAAAAAAATACATTACATTACATTAAACGTTCGTTTATTACTTAATAACTAAAAATTCGCTTCACTATTTGCAATCACTTACTTTACAACGTAACTTTCACAGGGTACTATTTTAACTTCACAGTAATTTTATCTCCCACGAGTTTGCTTTACTACAGATTGTCTATGCAGTTGTGCTTCGTCTTCATATAGTAATCGATTTGCTCGCAATTAATACCTAGAGTAGTCGAGACGTTCTCGATAACGAATAACGAATATTCTCGATTTACGCTCTAGAACATGCGAGTTGTAGGCTTTTCTCTTTCATCTGACATTCCTTTCGCAATTTCGCCACACTGCCCTCCACATTTGGTGCTCCAAAAGCTGCAAGCCTCTCTAAGTGGACCACTTTCAATTTTTTTCTTCGTCTCCCAAAGGTCTGCATTCGATACACTACGTCGTTTAGTTGTTTGATCTTATATGGATCTTACCAATTGCATTGAAGTTTTGGGGACAAACATTTCTTCCGTCGTGGATTGTATAACAACACTAAATCTCCACATTGGAAGCCTTCGAAGTTCATATCTTGTCATACCAGGCCTTCATTTTGCCGCTCGTAATTTGAGTTCGCTATCTAACAAGAGCATGTATCTCTCTCAGCTCTTCCTCTAGAACGCTAGACGAATGGGAAGGATCCCAATTCTTCTCGTTTCACAATTTGTTCCAAATTTTAAAACGCTAGACAACCGAAATCCACTACCTAAGAGTATACCATTAAAAACAGCGGAACAGAACATGTTCTTCCACAACGTTACGCAAGTGCTCTTCCAGGGTTCGGTTGAATCGTTCTGTCATTCCGATTGAGGATACAGAGCTGTCGTTCTGGTTTTTCGAATACCCAGTATCCATGGCAACCCGTTCAAATGGTACACCTTAGTTATACTGCTTCATCTGCATATGACTTCGTAATCTTGGCCCTTTAGCTGCAATGCACTCCCCGCGGTAAGCAATCCACTCAGCGATCGATTGACGACAACCAATCCACTACAACCGCTGTTTGACCTTCTCCAGCGTTTTCGTAATACCTAGATTCCCTCCACTAGGATCATTATAGAATTCCTTAAGAACATCCGGAATTCTTAACTCCGAAACTGCTTTTAGGCTTCTAGAGCATATAAACAAAATTACAAGTTTGAAGATTTTTTGGAATATTTTATAAATGTTGCTTTAAACGTCTTAAAGACTCATTCGTAAACAAATTATCCGTAGATGCAAAAAGTTCACCAAGTAATCGTTAATTTTGACCAAAGACCATTTCAGCAGGAGTAGCGGAAATGTCTTCTTTATAAATAGATCTTAGCCCAAGGAGAATTATAGGTAACTCTTCATACCAATTAGTACTTTTATTTCTTGATACAATTTATGCTTTCAATTGTGTGTGAAATCTCTCAATCATCCCATTACTTTGCGCATGATATGTATGTGTGATAATATGTTGACTACCCAATAATTTAGTCAATTCTGAAAATAATTTTGATAGAAATATCCGTCTATCTATATCTATCAATTACTGTCAAAGTACACCGATGATCTTTTGATACCGGCAAATGATCAAAAATATCATGTATATGCTCCAATCTGCTTTTAGGAATTGGTATTTTACTTTTTTTTACTTACGTTTGACAATTAACACATTTTTCACCAAATATTGATTTACTTATATTTGCCCATTCTCGGCCAATATCTTTTAATGATAAGTCTTCGTATGGCTTATGTACCCAAACGCGAAATAAAATGAATTGCATTGAAATTTTTTAAATTAACACGTTGAAATAAATAGTCCTTTGACATTTCACACCAAATATTGAAATTTAATAAAGAAATTTCATTCAACTAACTTCAAGTTTAAACTTTCAACTCATCAAGCCTTTCATTTCTTTGTTCTTTTTGAAAAATTTTGATGTTCAAATCTGTATTTCCAAAGCATTAACTTTAAAAGCTCAAGACAACGCGTCTGCTACAACATTGATTTTTCCTTTAATATACTGTATATCGTTATTAAATTGTGCGATGACATCTAACCGTCTTGTTTGTCTTGGACTACGCCTTGTTTTTCAATTTAAAACATTATTATTATAAAGTGAATTGTCGGCCTTTTAGGAAATACCGGAAATGTCTGATATGAAAATAAATTGCTAAAAGTCCTCGACCGTACGAATAGTTTTTTTTAAATAAATTTAGCCAATTTCGGTATATATCTATGATAATAGTTAACCATACCCAAGATCTTTTGCACTTGTTTGATAGAAGTTGGACGTCCAAAATTACGAATAGCTGCTATTTTCATTTCGAAGCTCTTCATTATATATATTATGGCCATGACCTAAAAAATTAATATTGGAGAGGCCGACAATAAATTTAGCCGTTTTAATATTTAAACCGTTTTCGGTTGAACGTTGAAAAAGAACGCGTAAATCATTTAAATATTGTTCTTCACTTTTACTTAAATTAGTAAGTCGTCAACATACGAGTAACACAATCTAAACCAATAGTTACTTCATTAATAAATATTTGAAAAGTCTGCGCCGAATTCCAAGTATAAAAGGCATAGGGGTAAACTCAAACATACCGAAGGGTGTTGTTATAGTTATTTTGTTAATATCTTTTTCTGCCATTAGAATTTGATGATAAGCCCTTATTACATCTGATTTTGAAAATATTTTCTTATTCCTAAGATTCATGTTGAATTCATGTATATGTGGTAAAGGAAAACGATCCGGTACAGTTGCCACATTTACATATGGATGCCAATCATTTGCTTCCTATTTTGGCACTAGGTGCAGCATGACGGCCTACATATTACCATTTTAACAAAAAAAAAAAAGAAATTGGGTTTAGCAACTTTGTATGTAATCATGTCTGAACAACTGAACTTAGAAGAAGGAAGACGATTGAATGCTTAACTTGTTTTAAATAATCTGATTCAGCCACCATCGAAGAAAACTAAACCAATGATTTGAAGAAATAACACAATCAAACGACTTGAATAATAACACTTATAACCAGAAACATAAAAACAAGGTTATATTTAATATATTTATTGATTGAAACTCTTCGGGTTCGGTTGAACCGTTCAACCATCCACCTGATTGGCGATGCAGAGCTATCCTGCGGCTTTTTCGAAAACCCAGTATCACATCATCACATCTCCTGGAACACCGCCTATTCAAAGTTTCCTTCCCGGTCTTAGTGCAGTTCTATGAACGCACCGTATCTGGTAACCCAATTGTAAGTGAATACATCTGCTACTATTTTGGCTTTCTGGTTCTGGTTTGACCTCCGGCCATTTACTAAAGTAGTCCATAACTACAAAAAGTATTTCTTTCCTTGCCTGCTCAGATGAAATGGACCGGTTACATCCTTGGCAACATCCAACCCAATAGAACCGTTGTTTTATCTTTTCCAGCGTTTTCGTAATGACTAAGTGCCCTCCACTAAGACCATTATAGAATTCCATAAGAACGTCCGGAATTCTTATCCTCGGAACTACTATAAGCTTTCGAGAGCACTGTCCATCTTCACTTCCCCATACTTTATGCAAACAGCCAACAGAAAATTCGTTCCGATATAAATCTAGTATCCACCCTGTCGGAAAAACACAAAACCAAATCAACTCAGCCATTTGTTTCTTTATTTGGCCTCGAATCCATGCATTAAAAGTTCCAAATCTGGATTTTCGTGCTGACATTTCCGTAGATGACTTGTCTCCCACTCTTCCGCTGGTGTAATTGTCATTAATGGGACTTCTATTATGTTTTCTTTGCCTTCCGCTTTGAAGCAGTGCTTACATTCAAAGCTACATGGTGGACGAGACATAGTGTCAACATTTCCGTGAGTATTCCCTATGTGGCGCTTTATACTGTAGTCATAACTTTGCAGTACCTCAATCCATCGGGCTAGCTGTCCTTCAGGATTCTTAAACTGTAGTAGCCACTTCAGCGCTGCATGATCTGTTCTAACTCGGAAGTGTTGGCCGTACAGATTTTTGTGGAAAAGTTTGATACAACCCACCACTGCTAATAGTTCTTTCCGAGTTAGGTAGTAGTTCCGCTCTGATTTTCCAATAGACCGGCTTTAGTAGGCAACTATATTTTTCTGCCTCCCAAGACATAGCCACTACCATACAAGCCTCCTCTTGTTCTTTGTTCCATTCAAAGGATCTATTTATTCTGTTGGGCTCTTGGAGATTATTAGCAATACTGACAAAATTCAGAAAAGAATCGGCGATAATAAGAACATAGCCCCAGAAAACTCCGTAATTCATGCAAATTCCTGGGCCTTAGCCAATCTCTGCTTCTATTTATCTTTTCCTTTGCTGTACAGACGTCCTCGGTTGTTGCCTGATGACCTAGATAATTAACATCCTTCTTGAATGGCAAACACTTTTTAAAACTAACTTTAAGGCCAGCGCGAGTGAGTTGGTGTTGTCAAGATACACCAAATAAGTTTTCCAATGTAATTCCTTAAGCACATGATCCATTAATCTTTTAAAGATTGCAGGAGCGTTGCATAGTCCAGAGGGCATCAGCGCGAATTGGAATAGCCGCCCTTAAGGTCGAGTGTTGAGTACCATTCCGTGAAAGTTAACGAGTTTAGAGTATCATCCACCCTGGGCAAAGGATAACTATCCTTTGTCACATCATTTAGTCTCCGGTAGAATACGCAGAACTGTAACTGGCCATCTTTTTTCTTCACGAGTACTACCGACGAGCTCCATGGACTTTCCAATGGTTAAATAACACCGCTTTTACTCATTTCCTTTATTATTTGATTACTGTCACCAGTATGAATACAATGTTTCACAAAGTTGGTCCTGCCTGGTTTGTCGCCATCCTTGCCGAATATGTTGGAGTATTTGCGCAGAAGTTGCTTGGCCTTAGCTTGTATTCGACTCCCAACCCTTGCGCCCATGCATCTAAGTTGTCCTCAATATCCTTCATGCCAATGGAACCACTTTTATATCTCCCACTTTTGTGTAATGCTGGCATTTATTGCAGACAATAGCATCTTCATATCCATACCCGTACATGAGCTAGAAGCTTTTTCTTCTATCTTACTTGGTGGCTGTTCTAACTTCTTCGCAATATCAACAGCCTCTCCTTTTTCTATATCCTTCGTGGATAATCTTCGCTTTGCCAATTCTCTTTTGAGGGGAGGTACAGTCAAATCCTGAATTTTGACCATTTTTCAATTCTTATCCTTTGGGATTTATTTAACCATCCACTCTGACACCAATTGTTAAGATTTCCTAATTAGCCTCGATTATTTCCCAAATCTTTCCGAGCCCGATCAATGGATTTTAAATAAAAGTGGTTAACTTGTTTGCAGTTTCTTAATTATAAAAAAATTACATTATATTATATGAAACGTTCGTTTATTACTTAATAACTAAAAATTGGCTTCACTATTTGCGATCACTTACTTTACAACATAACTTTCACAGGGTACTATTTTAACTTCACAGTAATTTTATCTCCCACGAGTTTGCTTTACTACAGATTGTCTATGCAGTTGTGCTTCGTCCTCATATAGTAATCGATTTGCTCGCAATTAATACCTAGAGTAGTCGAGACGTTCTCGATAATGAATAACGAATATTCTCGATTTACGCTCTAGAACATGCGAGTTGTCGGCTTTTCTCTTTCATCTGACATTCCTTTCGCATTTTCGCCACAGTGCCCTCCACATTTGCTGATCCAAAAGCTGCAAGCCTCTCTAAGTGGACCACTTTCAATTTTTTTCTTGGTCTCCCAAAGGTCTGCATTCGATACAATACGTCGTTTAGTTGTTTGATCTTATATGGATCTTACCAATTGCATTGAAGTTTTGGGGACAAACATTTCTTCCCCATGTGGATTGTATAACAACACTAAATCTCCACATTGGAAGCCTTCGAAGTTCATATCTTGTCATACAAGGCCTTCATTTTGTCGCTCGTTATTTGAGTTCGCTATCTCACAAGAGCATGTATCTCTCTCAGCTCTTCCTCTAGAACGCTAGACGAATGGGAAGGATCCCAATTCTTCTCGTTTCACCATTTGTTCCAAATTTTAAAACGCTAGGCAACCGAAATCCACTACCTAAGAGTATACCATTAAAAACAGCGGGAACAGAACATGCTTTTCCACAACCTCACGCAAGTGCTCTTCCAGAGTTCGGTTGAATCGTTCTGTCATTCCGATTGAGGATACAGAGCTGTCGTTCTGGTTTTTCGAATACCCAGTATCCATGGCAACCCGTTCAAATGGTAAACCTGAGTTATACTGTTTCATCTGCATATGACTTCGTACTCTTGGTACTTTAGCTGCAATGCACTCCCTGCGGTTAGCAATCCACTCAGCGATCGATTGACGACAACCAATCCACTAGACCCGCTGTTTGACTTTCTCCAGCGTTTTCGTAATACCTAGATTCCCTCCACTAAGATCATTATAGAATTCCTTAAGAACTCCGAAACTACTTTTAGGCTTCTAGAGCACTGGCCATTTTCAGTTTCCCATACTCTATGCAACCAGCCAGATATTAACTCTAAACTTCTACATTGTGTCCAGTATGCCTTCGCGATGGGACTTTCCGCTTA
Organism: Neoceratitis asiatica; assembly: GCA_030068015.2. Lineage (NCBI taxonomy): Eukaryota > Metazoa > Arthropoda > Insecta > Diptera > Tephritidae > Neoceratitis > Neoceratitis asiatica. The sequence continues at coordinate 1,368,694 of CM061529.1, forward strand.
CCTTTGTTCCTTAGTTGGCCGTCTATTCATCTCCAATCCGTACATTAACAGTTCCAAGTAGAGATCTTCTTGCTGACGTTTCCTTAATTGGCTTGACTGCATTTTTTTGCTCATGTAATTGTAATGCGCCAACCATAGTTTTCAATATTTCATTCATCACATTTGATGTTTCTGCATCCATTCTATCGGCTTTGCTTGCTGTTTCACGTGTTTGGGCATACGCGACATTTTTAGCGAATGTTGTCTTGGGATTGGCATGTCCCTCTCTTATTGTATAAGGTTTTATTACGCTGATGCACATCTGGATTTTTATCCTTTCCAAATGCTTACCCGATGCGGTACCAATGGCTAAATGAACTCTAAACTTCTGAACCATATTCCGGCAGATATTCGCTGGGTCTTTGGTCGCGCTTCTCCAACTCCATCTGGTAAATTTGCCTTCTGTCCTCATTAAATAAAAAAAACTGTTGAATTTCCTTAATAATTCCTTTTGGTGTTCGAGAACATGGAGATATACTAGTTAAAAACATTTGACGGTAGGATCATCAACGAACAAACTAGCACGAACTCTGACGAAATATTTGAACCCTTAAAACTAATTTACAAAAAATAGCACAAGCCAACAGGTACAGCTACCAAACACGTAACAACGAACAAGCAAAAACAAAAAAACAAATCAAACGACAAAGATCACCGATTTCTACCTATCACTTAGCGCGGTATAGCGAATGTACACGAAAACAACCCTTGTGACATGTAACAATTCGGACACATCAATATCACACACACGCATGTTGACATTACCTACCACAGAATACACACACACGTAAATAGATTGACATGGCCTGTCCCATGGACTATAAATACAACACAACAGATAGACACAGACCAGAACGAAACTAGGCATTGAATATGGCGGAACCCCGAAACCGGTTTTTATATCACTGTAAAAACACACACACACTACCATCCAATAAGCCTACCGATTTTGTAAAAATTATGTGTTTGCTACAGATCAAACCTTGTTCTGATTTCACCATGCCTTAGAATCAGAAAACCGAAATCGAAACACAGATTAGGGTTGAGTAAAAAACTTGCCCCTTTAGCTGCAATGCACTCCCCGCGGTAAACAATCCACTCAGCGATCGATCGACGACAACCAATCCACTAGAACCGCTGTTTGACCTTCTCCAGCGTTTTCATAATACCTAGATTCCCTCCATTAGGATCATTATAGAATTCCTTAAGAACATCCGGAATTCTTAACTCCGAAACTACTTTTAGGCTTCTAGAGCACATAAACAAAATTACAAGTTTTAAGATTTTTTGGAATATTTTATAAATGTTGCTTTAAACGTCTTAAAGACTCATTCGTAAACAAATTATCCGTAGATGCAAAAAGTTCACCAAGTAATCGTTAATTTTGACCAAAGACCATTTCAGCAGGAGTAGCGGAAATGTCTTCTTTATAAATAGATCTTAGCCCAAGGAGAATTATAGGTAACTCTTCATACCAATTAGTACTTTCATTTCTTGATACAATTTATGCTTTCAATTATCTGTGAAATCTCTCAATCATCCCATTACTTTGCGCATGATATGTATGTGTGATAATATGTTGACTATCCAATAATTTAGTCAATTCTGAAAATAATTTTGATAGAAATATCCGTCCTTGATCAGTGGCAGTTTTAAAAGAAACTCCAAATCGAAAAACGTATCCGAGAAAAATTTATTTGCTTCAGTCTTTGTTCCTTCTGGCCAACTAGTAGATCTATCAATTACTGTCAAAATACACCGATGATCTTTTGATACCGGCAAATGATCAAAAATATCATTTATATGCTCCAATCTGCTTTTAGGAATTGGTATTTTACTTTTTTTTACTTACGTTTGACAATTAACACATTTTTCACCAAATATTGATTTACTTATATTTGCCCATTCTCGGCCAATAATATCTTTTAATGATAAGTCTTCGTATGGCTTATGTACCCAAACGTGAAATAAAATGAATTGCATTGAAATTTTTTTTAAATTAACACGTTAAAATATATAGTCCTTTGACATTTCACACCAAATATTGAAATTTACTAAAGAAATTTCATTCAATTAACTTCAAGTTTAAACTTTCAACTCATCAAGCCTTTCATTTCTTTGTTCTTTTTGAAAAATTTGATGTTCAAATCTGTATTTCTAAAGCATTAACTTTAAAAGCTCAAGACAACGCGTCTGCTACAACATTGATTTTTCCTTTAATATACTGTATATCGTTATTAAATTGCGCTTTGAAGCAGTGCTTACATTCAAAGCTACATGGTGGACGAGACATAGTGTCAACATTTCCGTGAGTATTCCCTATGCGGCGCTTTATACTGTAGTCATAACTTTGCAGTACTTAAATCCATCGGGCTAGCTGTCCTTCAGGATTCTTAAACTGTAGTAGCCACTTCAGCGCTGCATGATCTGTTCTAACTCGGAAGTGTTGGCCGTACAGATTTTTGTGGAAAAGTTTGATACAACCCACCCCTGCTAATAGTTCTTTCCGAGTTAGGTAGTAGTTCGCTCTGATTTTCCAATAGACCGGCTTTAGTAGGCAACTATATTTTTCTGCCTTCCAAGGCATAGCCACTACCATACAAGCCTCCTCTTGTTCTTTGTTCCATTCAAAGGATCTATTTATTCTGGTGGGCTCTTGGAGATTATTAGCAATACTGACAAAATTCGGAAATGAATCGCCGATAATAAGAACATAGCCCCAGAAAACTCCGTAATTCATGCAAATTCCTGGGCCTTAGCCAATCACTGCTTCTATTTATCTTTTCCTTTGCTGTACAGACGTCCTCGGTTGTTGCCTGATGACCTAGATAATTAACATCCTTCTTGAATGGCAAACACTTTTTAAAAGTAACTTTAAGGCCAGCGCGAGTGAGTTGCTGTTGTCAAGATACACCAAATAAGTTTTCCAATGTAATTCCTTAAGCACATGATCCATTAATCTTTCAAAGATTGCAGGAGCGTTGCATAGTCCAGAGGGCATCAGCGCTAATTGGAATAGCCGCCCTTAAGGTCGAGTGTTGAGTACCATTCCGTGAAAGTTAACGAGTTTAGAGTATCATCCACCCTGGACAAAGGATAACTATCCTTTGTCACATCATTTAGTCTCCGGTAGAATACGCAGAACTGTAACTGGCCATCTTTTTTCTTCACGAGTACTACCGGCGAGCTCCATGGACTTTCCAATGGTTAAATAACACCGCTTTTACTCATTTCCTTTATTATTTGATTACTGTCACCAGTATGATTACAATGTTTCACAAAGTTGGTCCTGGTTTGTTGCCATCCTTGCCGAATATGTTGGAGTATTTGCGCAGAAGTTACTTGGCCTTATGCTTGTATTCGACTCCCAACCCTTGCGCCCATGCATCTAAGTTGTCCTCAATATCCTTCATGCCAATGGAACCACTTTTACATCTCCCACTTTTGTGTAATGCTGGCATTTATTGCAGACAATAGCATCTTCATATCCATACCCGTACATGAGCTAGAAGCTTTTTCTTCTATCTTACTTGATGGCTGTTCTAACTTCTTCGCAATATCAACAGCCTCTCCTTTTTCTATATCCTTCGTGGATAATCTTCGCTTTGCGAATTCTCTTTTGAGGGGAGGTACAGTCAAATCCAGAATTTTGACCACTTTTCAATTCTTATCCTTTGGGATTTATTTAACCATCCACTCTGACACCAATTGTTAAGATTTCCTAATTAGCCTCGATTATTTCCCAAATCTTTCCGAGCCCGATCAATGGATTTTAAATAAAAGTCGTTAACTTGTTTGCAGTTTCTTAATTATAAAAAAATTACATTATATTATATGAAACGTTCGTTTATTACTTAATAACTAAAAATTGGCTTCACTATTTGCGATCACTTACTTTACAACGTAACTTTCACAGGGTACTATTTTAACTTCACAGTAATTTTATCTCCCACGAGTTTGCTTTACTACAGATTGTCTATGCAGTTGTGCTTCGTCCTCATATAGTAATCGATTTGCTCGCAATTAATACCTAGAGTAGTCGAGACGTTCTTGATAACGAATAACGAATATTCTCGATTTACGCTCTAGAACATGCGAGTTGTAGGCTTTTCTCTTTCATCTGACATTCCTTTCGCATTTTCGCCACACTGCCCTCCACATTTGCTGATCCAAAAGCTGCAAGCCTCTCTAAGTGGACCACTCTCAATTTTTTTCTTGGTCTCCCAAAGGTCTGCATTCGATACACTACGTCGTTTAGTTGTTTGATCTTATATGGATCTTACCAATTGCATTGAAGTTTTGGGGACAAACATTTCTTCCGTTGTGGATTGTATAACAACACTAAATCTCCACATTGGAAGAGCATGTATCTCTCTCAGCTCTTCCTCTAGAACGCTAGACGAATGGGAAGGATCCAAATTCTTCTCGTTTCACCATTTGTTCCAAATTTTAAAACGCTAGACAACCGAAATCCACTACCTAAGAGTATACCATTAAAAACAGCGGAACAGCACATGTTCTTCCACAATGTTACGCAAGTGCTCTTCCAGAGTTCGGTTGAATCGTTCTGTCATTCCGATTGAGGATACAGAGCTGTCGTTCTGGTTTTTCGAATACCCAGTATCCATGGCAACCCGTTCAAATGGTAAACCTGTGTTATACTGCTTCATCTGCATATGACTTCGTACTCTTGGTACTTGGTAGCTGCAATGCACTCCCTGCGGTTAACAATCCACTCAGCGATCGATTGACGACAACCAATCCACTAGAACCGCTGTTTGGCTTTCTCCAGCGTTTTCGTAATACCTAGATTCCCTCCACTGAGATCATTATAGAATTCCTTAAGAACTCCGAAACTACTTTTAGGCTTCTAGAGCACTGGCCATTTTCAGTTTCCCATACTCTATGCAACCAGCCAGATATTAACTCTAAACTGCTACATTGTGTCCAGTATGCCTTCGCGATGGGACTTTCCGCTTACCTTTGTTCCTTAGTTGGCCGTCTATTCATCTCCAATCCGTACATTAACAGTTCCAAGTAAAGATCTTCTTGCTGACGTTTCCTTAATTGGCTTGACTGCACTTTTTTGCTCACGTAATTGTAATGCGCCAACCATAGTTTTCAATATTTCATTCATCACATTTGATGTTTCTGCATCCATTCTATCGGCTTTGCTTGCTGTTTCACGTGTTTGGGCATACGCGACATTTTCAGCGAATGTTGTCTTGGGATTGGCATGTCCCTCTCTTCTTGTATAAGGTTTTTATTACGCTGATGCACCTCTGGATTTTTATCCTTTCCAAATGCTTACCCGATGCGGTACCAATGGCTAAATGAACCAATCTCTAAACTTCTGAACCATATTCCGGCAGATATTCGTTGGGTCTTTGGTCGCGCTTCTCCAACTCCATCTGGTAAATTTGCCTTCTGTCCTCATTAAATAAAAAAACTGTTGAATTTCCTTAATAATTACTTTTGGTGTTCGAGAACATGGAGATATACTAGTTAAAAACATTTGACGGTAGGATCATCAACGAACAAACTAGCACGAACTCTGACGAAATATTTGAACCCTTAAAACTAATTTACAAAAAACAGCACAAGCCAGCAGGTACAGCTACCAAACACGTAACAACGAACAAGCAAAAACAAAAAAATAAATCAAACGACAAAGATCAGCAATTTCTACCTAACGCTTAGCACGGTATAGCGAATGTACACGAAAACAACCCTTGTGACAGGTAACAATTCGGACACATCAATATCACACACACGCACACGCATGTTGACATTACCTACAACAGAATACACACACACGTAAATAGATTGACATGACCTGTCCCATGGAATATAAATACAACACAACAAATAGACACAGACCAGAACGAAACTAGGCATTGAATATGGCGGAACACCGAAACCGGTTTGTCGAAAAACCAAAATTGACAAGGAATGACGGAAAATCATTCCATTTTAAAACATTCCTTAATAAGTTTTTTTTTAATAAATCATCACTCTGGAAAACCCTACGCTATTTTATATCACTATAAAAACACACACACACTTCCATCCAATAAGCCTACCGATTTTGTAAAAATTATGTGTTTGCTACAGATCACACCTTGTTCTGATTTCACCATGCCTTAGAATCAGAAAACCGAAATCGAAACACAGATTAGGGTTGAGTAAAAAACTTGCCCCTTTGATATTTATTTAAATTATTCAGACAATTTTGGTGCGATTATAACTTAGCGATGGGGTGTCTTATATTCATCAATATAAGGTTTTTTACTTTTTCGATGACAAATGAATGTACTAATTTTTAGTTTTTTTTGCAATAAAATTTTCATGTCATATTTTATAATACAATAAAAAGAGTTTAATATTAGCGTTTGCGATGCATTTGCAAAGTGTTTTTGCGCTTCCATGCCGAACGACGTGAACCACCAATGGTTTGTGAATAACGGTAACCTTTGCCGATTCCACGGGAACTCTTTCCAGCTGAAGTCAATCCTCGAAGCTCACGATGCTTGTGGACATGTTTACAAAGCCAATTTATTTTTGGATCCCGCCTAATTGCGTTATGATGTATATCTACCAAGATGACTTCAAAATATTTGTAAGAAGCATCCTGTGCAACCCAATATGAGTTCAAAACTCGTAAACCTCCTAGTCTACGTCCCACACGTTCCTAAAAGAAAACAATAAAATATTTTACGAATACAGTGACAATGATATACACAAATTTTATATTTATATATTTAACAAAATTATATCAGACATCTAAGGAAGTTAAGTAAATCATCATTACTTATTTATGACCAATTATTATCATCACTAAATATTGACATACTCTGGATTTCATTACATTAAAGATGAAATTTTATAACGAGCAATCTACTCATATGCCCGAAATAGGATGAGTAACGGGAATTTCTTGCCACAAATTTCAATACAGCTTATTTATTTCACAGGGAGATTTAATTTCGTAAAATGGCCATCCAGACTAATTTCCAGAAGTTAATATTCACTTTTATGAAATTTTTTATTCTACGTGTTACAGCTCTTGAAATTAAATTTTTAAATTTGTGTTTTGGCATACTAAATCCACTCAGCTCGTCGGTCTGAGGCGCTCAGTATAAATTTTGGGGCTTTTATCACTTTTCCTTTTGGTTTTTACTTGAGCTCCAGATACCCAGACATCCAGCACTTCGAGCAGCACGATGTACGCTCGATACTGGCTCATTGCTCAACTGTTCATCCGAACAAAAAAAATTTAATTTTGTTTGTTAGTTTCTTTAAATAAATTTAAAATTAATAAAAAAGCTTAGAAAAAGCTGTCAAATTGTTTGTCAAAATGCTCGTGCTCGGCTAGAAAATTTTTTGAGTAATGAGAAATGAGCAGGAGTGCAGTGCTCGTTACTCAAATGCTCGAACTGCTTGAAAATGTTTCAAGCACAACCTGGAGCTGTAGTATACTTATGACCAAAGTTAATATACCATTTTATGTATTGGGTGCAGAAATTAATTTAGTCCGTTTTTTTATATTCAAAACGATGGAATGGGTTCACTAGGCTTGATAGTATTTTGCTTTTTTGTTTTTTTGTATTATTGTAGTATACCACTTTTCACATCCAGTCACGATCCGGTACAAAAAGGATTTTGATACTTTCGATATTTCTCGGCTTCAACTCGCTCGGCACAAAATTTCGAATTCAGTTTGTGTTTGGCACGGATCTTGATCCATTAGAACCTGCAATTGGCCGTGACGCTCATTAGCATTCGATGGGCTTTAGGTACACTTTTCTTCCTATTAAAATGGAAAATCGAAACCTCCCGCAAAGGCTGTTTATTTAACATAAATTCGGACATTTTCGAACGAAGAGACAAAAAACAATGTTGCTGTCAGAAACAGCGCTGATGCTCACTAATTATTGTTGAAATATGTAAAACCTTTCTAATGACTTGAAGGTGGAGCCATCTTTTGAGAACAGACCGAATTAATTTGTACGTCCAATTCATGAATGGTATAAAAATTTTATAAGCATCAAATTGTATACTGGTTATTAATCTGCCGAGAGAAATCAAAATCAAACTAATCCAAATAGCGCTGCAGTACCCCATGCGGGTTAGGGGCTCAAGAATTTACCCGCAGTGAGGCATGTCTATCGTAAAAGGCGACAAAAAACCATAGTTCCCACGACACTGTTACCCCCACAATATTCCCTGAGGCACCAACAACAACAACACCAACAACAACAACAACAACACCAACAACAACAATAACAAAAACAGCAATAACAACAACACCAACACCAACACCAACAACAACAACAACAACCCCAAAACAACAACACCAACAACAACAACACACTTAATTACCATTAACTCATTTGCATGGCAAGAAGTTTTGAGGACAAACATTTCTTCCGTTGTGGATTGTATAACAACACTAAATCTCAACATTGGAAGCCTTCGAAGTTCATATCTTGTCATACCTGGCCTTCATTTTGTCGCTCGTAATTTGAGTTCGCTATCTCACAAGAGCATGTATCTCCCTCAGCTCTTCCTCTAGAACGCTAGAGGAATGGGAAGGATCCCAATTCTTCTCGTTTCACCATTTGTTCCAAATTTTAAAACGCTAGGCAACCGAAATCCACTACCTAAGATTATACCATTAAAAACAGCGGGAACAGAACATGTTCTTCCACAACGTTACGCAAGTGCTCTTCCAGAGTTCGGTTGAATCGTTCTGTCATTCCGATTGAGGATACAGAGCTGTCGTTCTGGTTTTTCGAATACCCAGTATCCATGGCAACCCGTTCAAATGGTACACCTGAGTTATACTGCTTCATCTGTATATGACTTCGTAATCTTAGCCCTTTAGCTGCAATGCACTCCCTGTGGTTAGCAATCCACTCAGCGTTCGATTGACGACAACCAATCCACTAGAACCGCTGTTTGACCTTCTCCAGCGTTTTCGTAATACCTAGATTCCCTCCAGTAGGATCATTATAGAATTCCTTAAGAATATCCGGAATTCTTAACTCCGAAACTACTTTTAGGCTTCTAGAGCAGATAAACAAAATTACAGGTTTTAAGATTTTTTGGAATATTTTATAAATGTTGCTTTAAACGTCTTAAAGACTCATTCGTAAACAAATTATCCGCAGATGCAAAAAGTTCACCAAGTAATCGTTAATTTTGACCAAAGACCATTTCAGCAGGAGTAGCGGAAATGTCTTCTTTATAAATAGATCTTAGCCCAAGGAGAATTATAGGTAACTCTTCATACCAATTAGTACTTTCATTTCTTGATACAATTTATACTTTCAATTGACTGTGAAATCTCTCAATCATCCCATTACTTTGCGCATGATATGTATGTGTGATAATATGTTGACTACCCAATAATTTAGTCAATTCTGATAATAATTTTGATAGAAATATCCGTCCTTGATCAGTGGCAGTTTTTAAAGAAACTCCAAACCGAGAAACGTAATCCGAGAAAAATTTATTTGCTTCAGCCTTTGTTCCTTCTGGCCAACTAGTAGATCTATCAATTACTGTCAAAATACACCGATGATCTTTTGATACCGGCAAATGATCAAAAATATCATGCATATGCTCCAATCTGCTTTTAGGAATTGGTATTTTACTTTTTTTTACTTACGTTTGACAATTAACACATCTTTCACCAAATATTGATTTACTTATATTTGCCCATTCTCGGCCAATATCTTTTAATGATAAGTCTTCGTATGGCTTATGTACCCAAACGCGAAATAAAATGAATTGCATTGAAATTTTTTAAATTAACACGTTGAAATAAATAGTCCTTTGACATTTCACACCAAATATTGAAATTTAATAAAGAAATTTCATTCAACTAACTTCAAGTTTAAACTTTCAACTCATCAAGCCTTTCATTTTTTTGTTCTTTTTGTAAAATTTTGATGTTCAAATCTGTATTTCCAAAGCATTAACTTTAAAAGCTCAAGACAACGCGTCTGCTACAACATTCATTTTTCCTTTAATATACTGTATATCGTTATTAAATTGTGCGACGACATCTAACCGTCTTGTTTGTCTTGGACTACGCCTTGTTTTTCAATTTAAAACATTATTATTATGAAGTGAATTGTCGGCCTTTTAGGAAAAAATACCGGAAATGTCTGATATGAAAATAATATGAAAATGCTAAAAGTCCTCGACCGTACGAATAGTTTTTTTTAAATAAATTTAGCCAATTTCGGTATATATCTATGATAATAGTTAACCATACTCAAGATCTTTTGCACCTGTTTGATAGAAGTTGGACGTCTAAAATTACGAATAGCTGCTATTTTCACTTCGAAGCTCTTCACTAGATATATTATGGCCATGACCTAAAACATTAATATCGGAGAGACGGACAATAAATTTAGTCGGTTTAATATTTAAACCTTATTCTGTTGAACGTTGAAAAAGAACGTAAATCATTTAAATATTGTTCTTCACTTTTACTTAAATTAGTAAGTCGTCAACATACGAGTAACAAAATCTAAACCAATAGTTACTTCATTAATAAATATTTAAAAAGTCTGCGCCGAATTCCAAGTACAAAAGGCATAGGGGTAAACTCAAATATACCGAAGGGTGTTGTTATAGTTATTTTGTTAATATCTTTCTCCGCCATTAGAATTTGATTATAAGCCCTTATTACATCTGGTTTTGAAAATATTTTCTTATTCCTAAGATTCATGTTGAATTCATGTATATGTGGTAAAGGATAACGATCCGGTACAGTTGCCACATTTACATATGGACGCCAATCATTTGCTTCCTATTTTGGCACTAGGTGCAGCATGACGGCCTACATATTACCATTTTAACAAAAAAAAAAAAAAGAAATTGGGTTTAGCGACTTTGTATGTAATCATGTCTGAACAACTGAACTTAGAAGAAGGAAGACGATTGAATGCTTAACTTGTTTTAAATAATCTGATTCAGCCACCATCGAAGAAAACTAAACCAATGATTTGTAGAAATAACACAATCAAACGACTTGAATAATAACACTTATAACCAGAAGCATAAAAACAAGGTTATATTTAATATATTTATTTATTGATTGAAACTCTTCGGGTTCGGTTGAACCGTTCAACCATCCACCTGATTGGCGATGCAGAGCTGTCCTGCGGCTTTTTCGAAAACTCAGTATCACATCATCACATCTCCTGGAACACCGCCTATTCAAAGTTTCCTTCCCGGTCTTAGTGCAGTTCTATGACCGCACCGTATCTGGTAACCCAATTGTAAGTGAATACATCTGCTACTATTTTGGCTTTCTGGTTCTGGTTTGACCTCCGGCCATTTACTAAAGTAGTCCATAACTACAAGAACGTATTTGTTTCCTTGCCTGCTCAGATGAAATGGACCGGTTACATCCTTGGCAACATCCAACCCAATAGAACCGTTGTTTTATCTTTTCCAGCGTTTTCGTAATGACTAAGTGCCCTCCACTAAGACCATTATAGAATTCCATGAGAACGTCCGGAATTCTTAGCCTCGGAACTACTATAAGCTTTCGAGAGCACTGTCCATCTTCACTTCCCCATACTTTATGCAAACAGCCAACAGAAAATTCGTTCCGATATAAATCTAGTATCCACCCTGTCGGAAAAACACAAAACCAAATCAACTCAGCCCTTTGTTTCTTTATTTGGCCTCGAATCCATGCATTAAAAGTTCCAAATCTGGATTTTCGTGCTGACATTTCCGTAGATGACTTGTCTCCCACTCTTCCGCTGGTGTAATTGCCATTAATGGGACTTCTATTATGTTTTCTTTGCCTTCCGCTTTGAAGCAATGCTTACAGTCAAAGCTACATGGTGGACGAGACATAGTGTCAACATTTCCGTGAGTATTCCCTATGTGGCGCTTTATACTGTAGTCATAACTTTGCAGTACCTCAATCCATCGGGCTAGCTGTCCTTCAGGATTCTTAAACTGTAGTAGCCACTTCAGCGCTGCATGATCTGTTCTAACTCGGATGTGTTGGCCGTACAGATTTTTGTGGAAAAGTTTGATACAACCCACCCCTGCTAATAGTTCTTTCCGAGTTAGGTAGTAGTTCCGCTCTGATTTTCCAATAGACCGGCTTTAGTAGGCAACTATATTTTTCTGCCTCCCAAGGCATAGCCACTACCATACAAGCCTCCTCTTGTTCTTTGTTCCATTCAAAGGATCTATTTATTCTGGTGGGCTCTTGGAGATTATTAGCAATACTGACGAAATTCGGAAAAGAATCGGCGATAATAAGAACATAGCCCCAGAAAACTCCGTAATTCATGCAAATTCCTGGGCCTTAGCCAATCTCTGCTTCTATTTATTTTTTCCTTTGCTGTACAGACGTCCTCGGTTGTTGCCTGATGACCTAGATAATTAACATCCTTCTTGAAAAACACTTTTTAAAACTAACTTTAAGGCCAGCGCGAGTGAGTTGGTGTTGTCAAGATGCACCAAATAAGTTTTCCAATGTAATTCCTTAAGCACATGATCCATTAATCTTTCAAAGATTGCAGGAGCGTTGCGTAGTCCAGAGGGCATCACCGTGAATTGGAATAACCGCCCTTAAGGTCGAGTGTTGAGTACCATTCCGTGAAAGTTAACGAGTTTAGAGTATCATTCACCCTGGGCAAAGGATAACTATCGTTTGTCACATCATTTAGTCTCCGGTAGTCTACGCAGAACCGTAACTGGCCATCTTTTTTTTTTACGATTACTACCGGCGAGCTCCATGGACTTTCCAATGGTTCAATAACACCGCTTTTACTCATTTCCAGTATGAATACAATGTTTCACAAAGTTGGTCCTGCCTGGTTTGTTGCCATCCTTGCCGAATATGTTGGAGTATTTGCGCAGAAGTTGCTTGGCCGTATGCTTGTATTCGACTCCCAACCCTTGCGCCCATACATCTAAGTTGTCCTCAATATCCTTCATGCCAATGGCACCACTTTTACATCTCCCACTTTTGTGTAATGCTGGCATTTATTGCAGACAATAGCATATTCATATCCATACCCGTACATGAGCTAGAAGCTTTTTCTTCCATCTTACTTGATGGCTGTTCTAACTTCTTCGCAATATCAACAGCCTCTCCTTTTTCTATATCCTTCGTGGACAATCTTCGCTTTGCGAATTCTCTTTTGAGGGGAGGTACAGTCAAATCCTGAATTTTGACCACTTTTCAATTCTTATCCTTTGGGATTTATTTAACCATCCACTCTGACACCAATTGTTAAGATTTCCTAATTAGCCTCGATTATTTCCCAAATCTTTCCGAGCCCGATCAATGGATTTTAAATAAAAGTCGTTAACTTGTTTGCAGTTTCTTAATTATAAAAAAATTACATTGTATTATATGAAACGTTCGTTTATTACTTAAAAACTAAAAATTGGCTTCACTATTTGCGATCACTTACTTTACAACGTAACTTTCACAGGGTACTATTTTAACTTCACAGTAATTTTATCTCCCACGAGTTTGCTTTACTACAGATTGTCTATGCAGTTGTGCTTCGTCCTCATATAGTAATCGATTTGCTCGCAATTAATACCTAGAGTAGTCGAGACGTTCTCGATAATGAATAACGAATATTCTCGATTTACGCTCTAGAACATGCGAGTTGTAGGCTTTTCTCTTTCATCTGACATTGGTCTCCCAAAGGTCTGCATTCGATACACTACGTCGTTTAGTTGTTTGATCTTATATGGATCTTACCAATTGCATTGAAGTTTTGGGGACAAACATTTCTTCCGTTGTGGATTGTATAACAACACTAAATCTCCACATTGGAAGAGCATGTATCTCTCTCAGCTCTTCCTCTAGAACGCTAGACGAATGGGAAGGATCCAAATTCTTCTCGTTTCACCATTTGTTCCAAATTTTAAAACGCTAGACAACCGAAATCCACTACCTAAGAGTATACCATTAAAAACAGCGGAACAGCACATGTTCTTCCACAATGTTACGCAAGTGCTCTCCCAGAGTTCGGTTGAATCGTTCTGTCATTCCGATTGAGGATACAGAGCTGTCGTTCTGGTTTTTCGAATACCCAGTATCCATGGCAACCCGTTCAAATGGTAAACCTGTGTTATACTGCTTCATCTGCATATGACTTCGTACTCTTGGTACTTGGTAGCTGCAATGCACTCCCTGCGGTTAGCAATCCACTCAGCGATCGATTGACGACAACCAATCCACTAGAACCGCTGTTTGACTTTCTCCAGCGTTTTCGTAATACCTAGATTCCCTCCACTGAGATCATTATAGAATTCCTTAAGAACTCCGAAACTACTTTTAGGCTTCTAGAGCACTGGCCATTTTCAGTTTCCCATACTCTATGCAACCAGCCAGATATTAACTCTAAACTGCTACATTGTGTCCAGTATGCCTTCGCGATGGGACTTTCCGCTTACCTTTGTTCCTTAGTTGGCCGTCTATTCATCTCCAATCCGTACATTAACAGTTCCAAGTAGAGATCTTCTTGCTGACGTTTCCTTAATTGGCTTGACTGCACTTTTCTGCTCATGTAATTGTAATACGCCAACCATAGTTTTCAATATTTCATTCATCACATTTTATGTTTCTGCATCCATTCTATCGGCTTTGCTTGCTGTTTCACGTGTTTGGGCATACGCGACATTTTCAGCGAATGTTGTCTTGGGATTGGCATGTCCCTCTCTTCTTGTATAAGGTTTTTATTACGCTGATGCACCTCTGGATTTTTATCCTTTCCAAATGCTTACCCGATGCGTTACCAATGGCTAAATGAACCAATCTCTAAACTTCTGAACCATATTCCGGCAGATATTCGTTGGGTCTTTGGTCGCGCTTCTCCAACTCCATCTGGTAAATTTGCCTTCTGTCCTCATTAAATAAAAAAACTGTTGAATTTCCTTAATAATTACTTTTGGTGTTCGAGAACATGGAGATATACTAGTTAAAAACATTTGACGGTAGGATCATCAACGAACAAACTAGCACGAACTCTGACGAAATATTTGAACCCTTAAAACTAATTTACAAAAAACAGCACAAGCCAGCAGGTACAGCTACCAAACACGTAACAACGAACAAGCAAAAACAAAAAAATAAATCAAACGACAAAGATCAGCAATTTCTACCTAACGCTTAGCACGGTATAGCGAATGTACACGAAAACAACCCTTGTGACAGGTAACAATTCGGACACATCAATATCACACACACGCACACGCATGTTGACATTACCTACAACAGAATACACACACACGTAAATAGATTGACATGACCTGTCCCATGGAATATAAATACAACACAACAAATAGACACAGACCAGAACGAAACTAGGCATTGAATATGGCGGAACACCGAAACCGGTTTGCTATTTTATATCACTATAAAAA
Source organism: Neoceratitis asiatica (assembly GCA_030068015.2). Classification (NCBI taxonomy): domain Eukaryota; kingdom Metazoa; phylum Arthropoda; class Insecta; order Diptera; family Tephritidae; genus Neoceratitis; species Neoceratitis asiatica. The sequence continues at coordinate 1,384,165 of CM061529.1, forward strand.
CACACACACACTACCATCCAATAAGCCTACCGATTTTGTAAAAATTATGTGTTTGCTACAGATCACACCTTGTTCTGATTTCACCATGCCTTAGAATCAGAAAACCGAAATCGAAACACAGATTAGGGTTGAGTAAAAAACTTGCCCCTTTGATATTTATTTAAATTATTCAGACAATTTTGGTGCGATTATAACTTAGCGATGGGGTGTCTTATATTCATCAATATAAGGTTTTTTACTTTTTCGATGGCAAATGAATGTACCAATTTTTAGTTTTTTTGCAATAAAATTTTCATGTCATATTTTATAATACAATAAAAAGAGTTTAATATTAGCGTTTGCGATGCATTTGCAAAGTGGTTTTGCGCTCCATGCCGAACGAGTGAACCACCAATGGTTTGTGAATAACGGTAACCTTTGCCGATTCCACGAGAACTATTTCCAGCTGAAGTCAATCCTCGAAGCTCACGATGCTTGTGGACATGTTTACAAAGCTAATTTCTTTTTGGATCGCGCCTAATTGCGTTATGACGTATATCTACCAAGATGACTTCAAAATATTTGTAAGAAGCATCCTGTGCAACCCAAAATGAGTTCAAAACTCGTAAACCTCCTAGTCTACGTCCCACACGTTCCTAAAAAAACAATAAAATTTTTACGAATATAGTGACAATGACATACACAAATATTATATTTATATATTTAACAAAATTATATCAGACATCTAAGGAAGTTAAGTAAACCATCATTACTTATTTATGACCAATTATTATCATCACTAAATATTGACATATTCTGGATTTCATTACATTAAAGATGAAATTTTATAACGAGCAATCTAATCATATGCCCGAAGTAGGGTGAGTAACGGGAATTTCTTGCAACAAATTTCAATGCAGCTTACTTATTTCACAGGGAGATTTAATTTCGTAAAATGGCCATCCAGAGTAATTTCCAGAAGTTAATATTCACTTTCATGAAATTTTTTATTCTACGTGTTACAGCTCTTGAAATTAAATTTTTAAATTTGTGTTTTGGCATACTAAATCCACTCAGCTCGTCGGTCTGAGGCGCTCAGTATAAATTTTGGGGCTTTTATCACTTTTCCTTTTGGTTTTTACTTGAGCTTCAGACACCCAGACATCCAGCATTTCGAGCAACACGATGCACGCTCGATACTGGCTCATTGCTCAACTGTTCATCCGAACAAAAAAAATTTAATTTTGTTTGTTAGTTTCTTTAAATAAATTTAAAATTAATAAAAAAAAGCTTAGAAAAAGCTGTCAAATTGTTTGTCAAAATGATCGAAATGCTCGTGCTCGGCTAGAAAATTTTTTGAGTAATGAGAAATGAGCAGGAGTGCAGTGCTCGTTACTCAAATGCTCGAACTGCCTGAAAATGTTTCAAGCACAACCTGGAGCTGTAGTATACTTATGACCAAAGTTAATATACCATTTTATGTATTGGGTGCAGAAATTAATTTAGTCCGTTTTTTTATATTCAAAACGATGGAATGGGTTCACTAGGCTTGATAGTATTTTGCTTTTTTGTTTTTTTGTATTATTGTAGTATACCACTTTTCACATCCAGTCACGAACCGGTACAAAAGGGATTTTGATACTTTCGATATTTCTCGGCTTCAACTCGCTCGGCACAAAATTTCGAATTCAGTTTGTGTTTGGCACGGATCTTGATCCATTAGAACCTGCAATTGGCCGTGACGCTCATTAGCATTCGATGGGCTTTAGGTACACTTTTCTTCCTATTAAAATGGAAAATCGAAACCTCCCGCAAAGGCTGTTTATTTAACATAAATTCGGACATTTTCGAACGAAGAGACAAAAAACAATGTTGCTGTCAGAAACAGCGCTGATGCTCACTAATTATTGTTGAAATATGTAAAACCTTTCTAATGACTTGAAGGTGGAGCCATCTTTTGAGAACAGACCGAATTAATTTGTACGTCCAATTCATGAATGGTATAAAAATTTTATAAGCATCAAATTGTATACTGGTTATTAATCTGCCGAGAGAAATCAAAATCAAACTAATCCAAATAGCGCTGCAGTACCCCATGCGGGTTAGGGGCTCAAGAATTTACCCGCAGTGAGGCATGTCTATCGTAAAAGGCGACAAAAAACCATAGTTCCCACGACACTGTCACCCCCACAATATTCCCCGAGGCACCAACACCAACACCAACAACACCAAAACAACAACACCAACAACAACAACACACTTAATTACCATTAACTCATTTGCATGGCAAGAAGTTTTGAGGACAAACATTTCTTCCGTTGTGGATTGTATAACAACACTAAATCTCCACATTGGAAGCCTTCGAAGTTCATATCTTGTCATACCTGGCCTTCATTTTGTCGCTCGTAATTTGAGTTCGATATCTCACAAGAGCATGTATCTCTCTCAGCTCTTCCTCTAGAACGCTAGACGAACGGGAAGGATCCCAATTCTTCTCGTTTCACCATTTGTTCCAAATTTTAAAACGCTAGGCAACCGAAATCCACTACCTAAGATTATACCATTAAAAACAGCGGGAACAGAACATGTTCTTCCACAACGTTACGCAAGTGCTCTTCCAGAGTTCGGTTTAATCGTTCTGTCATTCCGATTGAGGATACAGAGCTGTCGTTCTGGTTTTTCGAATACCCAGTATCCATGGCAACCCGTTCAAATGGTACACCTGAGTTATACTGCTTCATCTGCATATGACTTCATAATATTGGCCCTTTAGCTGCAATGCACTCCCTGCGGTTAGCAATCCACTCAGCGATCGATTGACGACAACCAATCCACTAGAACCGCTGTTTGACCTTCTCCAGCGTTTTCGTAATACCTAGATTCCCTCCACTAGGATCATTATAGAATTCCTTAAGAACATCCGGAATTCTTAACTCCGAAACTACTTTTAGGCTTCTAGAGCACATAAACAAAATTACAAGTTTTAAGATTTTTTGGAATATTTTATAAATGTTGCTTTAAACGTCTTAAAGACTCATTCGTAAACAAATTATCCGTAGATGCAAAAAGTTCACCAAGTAATCGTTAATTTTGACCAAAGACCATTTCAGCAGGAGTAGCGGAAATGTCTTCTTTATAAATAGATCTTAGCCCAAGGAGAATTATAGGTAACTCTTCATACCAATTAGTACTTTCATTTCTTGATACAATTTATACTTTCAATTGACTGTGAAATCTCTCAATCATCCCATTACTTTGCGCATGATATGTATGTGTGATAATATGTTGGCTACCCAATAATTTAGTCAATTCTGAAAATAATTTTGATAGAAATATCCGTCCTTGATCAGTGGCAGTTTTTAAAGAAACTCCAAACCGAGAAACGTAATCCGAGAAAAATTTATTTGCTTCAGCCTTTGTTCCTTCTGGCCAACTAGTAGATCTATCAATTACTGTCAAAATACACCGATGATCTTTTGATACCGGCAAATGATCAAAAATATCATGCATATGCTCCAATCTGCTTTTAGGAATTGGTATTTTACTTTTTTACTTACGTTTGACAATTAACACATCTTTCACCAAATATTGATTTACTTATATTTGCCCATTCTCGGCCAATATCTTTTAATGATAAGTCTTCGTATGGCTTATGTACCCAAACGCGAAATAAAATGAATTGCATTGAAATTTTTTAAATTAACACGTTGGAATAAATAGTCCTTTGACATTTCACACCAAATATTGAAATTTAATAAAGAAATTTCATTCAACTAACTTCAAGTTTAAACTTTCAACTCATCAAGCCTTTCATTTTTTTGTTCTTTTTGTAAAATTTTGATGTTCAAATCTGTATTTCCAAAGCATTAACTTTAAAAGCTCAAGACAACGCGTCTGCTACAACATTCATTTTTCCTTTAATATACTGTATATCGTTATTAAATTGTGCGACGACATCTAACCGTCTTGTTTGTCTTGGACTACGCTTTGTTTTTCAATTTAAAACATTATTATTATGAAGTGAATTGTCGGCCTTTTAGGAAAAAATACCGGAAATGTCTGATATGAAAATAAATTGCTAAAAGTCCTCGACCGTACGAATAGTTTTTTTAAAATAAATTTAGCCAATTTCGGTATATATCTATGATAATAGTTAACCATACCCAAGATCTTTTGCACTTGTTTGATAGAAGTTGGACGCCTAAAATTACGAATAGCTGCTATTTTCACTTCGAAGCTCTTCACTAGATATATTATGGCCATGGCCTAAAACATTAATATCGGAGAGACCGACAATAAATTTAGTCGGTTTAATATTTAAATCGTATTCTGTTGAACGTTGAAAAAGAACGTAAATCATTTAAATATTGTTCTTCACTTTTACTTAAATTAGTAAGTCGTCAAAATACGAGTAACACAATCTAAACCAATAGTTACTTCATTAATAAATATTTGAAAAGTCTGCGCCGAATTCCAAGTACAAAAGGCATAGGGGTAAACTCAAATATACCGAAGGGTGTTGTTATAGTTATTTTGTTAATATCTTTTTCCGCCATTAGAATTTGATGATAAGCCCTTATTACATCTGATTTTGAAAATATTTTCTTATTCCTAAGATTCATGTTGAATTCGTGTATATGTGGTAAAGGATAACGATCCGGTACAGTTGCCACATTTACATATGGACGCCAATCATTTGCTTCCTATTTTGGCACTAGGTGCAGCATGACGGCCTACATATTACCATTTTAACAAAAAAAAAAAAAAAGAAATTGGGTTTAGCGACTTTGTATGTAATCATGTCTGAACAACTGAACTTAGAAGAAGGAAGACGATTGAATGCTTTTTTTGTTTTAAATAATCTGATTCAGCCACCATCGAAGAAAACTAAAACAATGATTTGTAGAAATAACACAATCAAACGACTTGAACAATAACACTTATAACCAGAAACATAAAAACAAGGTTATATTTAATATATTTATTGATTGAAACTCTTCGGGTTCGGTTGAACCATTCAACCATTCACCTGATTGCCGATGCAGAGCTGTCCAGCGGCTTTTTCAAATACCCAGTATCACATCATCACATCTCCTGGAACACCGCCTATTCAAAGTTTCTTTCCCGGTCTGAGTGCAGTTCTATTAACACACCGTATCTGGTAACCCAATTGTAAGTGAATACATCTGCTACTATTTTGTCTTCTGGTTCTGGTTTGACCTCCGGCCATTTACTAAAGTAGTCCATAACTACAAGAACGTATTTGTTTCCTTGCCTGCTCAGAGGAAATGGACTGGTTATATCCTTGGCAACATCCAACCCAATAGAACCGTTGTTTTATCTTTTCCAGCGTTTTCGTAATGACTAAGTGCCCTCCACTAAGACCATTATAGAATTCCATGAGAACGTCCGGAATTCTTAGCCTCGGAACTACTATAAGCTTTCGAGAGCACTGTCCATCTTCACTTCCCCATACTTTATGCAAACAGCCAACAGAAAATTCGTTCCGATATAAATCTAGTATCCACCCTGTCGGAAAAACACAAAACCAAATCAACTCAGCCCTTTGTTTCTTTATTTGGCCTCGAATCCATGCATTAAAAGTTCCAAATCTGGATTTTCGTGCTGACATTTCCGTAGATGACTTGTCTCCCACTCTTCCGCTGCTGTAATTGTCATTAATGGGACTTCTATTATGTTTTCTTTGCCTTCCGCTTTGAAGCAATGCTTACAGTCAAAGCTACATGGTGGACGAGACATAGTGTCAACATTTCCGTGAGTATTCCCTATGTGGCGCTTTATACTGTAGTCATAACTTTGCAGTACCTCAATCCATCGGGCTAGCTGTCCTTCAGGATTCTTAAACTGTAGTAGCCACTTCAGCGCTGCATGATCTGTTCTAACTCGGATGTGTTGGCCGTACAGATTTTTGTGGAAAAGTTTGATACAACCCACCCCTGCTAATAGTTCTTTCCGAGTTAGGTAGTAGTTCCGCTCTGATTTTCCAATAGACCGGCTTTAGTAGGCAACTATATTTTTCTGCCTCCCAAGGCATAGCCACTACCATACAAGCCTCCTCTTGTTCTTTGTTCCATTCAAAGGATCTATTTATTCTGGTGGGCTCTTGGAGATTATTAGCAATACTGACGAAATTCGGAAAAGAATCGGCGATAATAAGAACATAGCCCCAGAAAACTCCGTAATTCATGCAAATTCCTGGGCCTTAGCCAATCTCTGCTTCTATTTATTTTTTCCTTTGCTGTACAGACGTCCTCGGTTGTTGCCTGATGACCTAGATAATTAACATCCTTCTTGAAAAACACTTTTTAAAACTAACTTTAAGGCCAGCGCGAGTGAGTTGGTGTTGTCAAGATGCACCAAATAAGTTTTCCAATGTAATTCCTTAAGCACATGATCCATTAATCTTTCAAAGATTGTAGGAGCGTTGCATAGTCCAGAGGGCATCACCGTGAATTGGAATAACCGCCCTTAAGGTCGAGTGTTGAGTACCATTCCGTGAAAGTTAACGAGTTTAGAGTATCATCTACCCTGGGCAAAGGATAACTATCGTTTGTCACATCATTTAGTCTCCGGTAGTCTACGCAGAACCGTAACTGGCCATCTTTTTTTTTTACGATTACTACCGGCGAGCTCCATGGACTTTCCAATGGTTCAATAACACCGCTTTTACTCATTTCCAGTATGAATACAATGTTTCACAAAGTTGGTCCTGCCTGGTTTGTTGCCATCCTTGCCGAATATGTTGGAGTATTTGCGCAGAAGTTACTTGGCCGTATGCTTGTATTCGACTCCCAACCCTTGCGCCCATACATCTAAGTTGTCCTCAATATCCTTCATGCCAATGGCACCACTTTTACATCTCCCACTTTTGTGTAATGCTGGCATTTATTGCAGACAATAGCATCTTCATATCCATACCCGTACATGAGCTAGAAGCTTTTTCTTCTATCTTACTTGATGGCTGTTCTAACTTCTTCGCAATATCAACAGCCTCTCCTTTTTCTATATCCTTCGTGGATAATCTTCGCTTTGCGAATTCTCTTTTGAGGGGAGGTACAGTCAAATCCTGAATTTTGACCACTTTTCAATTCTTATCCTTTGGGATTTATTTAACCATCCACTCTGACACCAATTGTTAAGATTTCCTAATTAGCCTCGATTATTTCCCAAATCTTTCCGAGCCCGATCAATGGATTTTAAATAAAAGTCGTTAACTTGTTTGCAGTTTCTTAATTATAAAAAAATTACATTGTATTATATGAAACGTTCGTTTATTACTTAAAAACTAAAAATTGGCTTCACTATTTGCGATCACTTACTTTACAACGTAACTTTCACAGGGTACTATTTTAACCCACGAGTTTGCTTTACTACAGATTGTCTATGCAGTTGTGCTTCGTCCTCATATAGTAATCGATTTGCTCGCAATTAATACCTAGAGTAGTCGAGACGTTCTCGATAATGAATAACGAATATTCTCGATTTACGCTCTAGAACATGCGAGTTGTAGGCTTTTCTCTTTCATCTGACATTCCTTTCGCATTTTCGCCACAGTGCCCTCCACATTTGCTGATCCAAAAGCTGCAAGCCTCTCTAAGTGGACCACTTTCAATTTTTTTCTTGGTCTCCCAAAGGTCTGCATTCGATACACTACGTCGTTTAGTTGTTTGATCTTATATGGATCTTACCAATTGCATTGAAGTTTTGGGGACAAACATTTCTTCCGTTGTGGATTGTATAACAACACTAAATCTCCACATTGGAAGAGCATGTATCTCTCTCAGCTCTTCCTCTAGAACGCTAGACGAATGGGAAGGATCCAAATTCTTCTCGTTTCACCATTTGTTCCAAATTTTAAAACGCTAGACAACCGAAATCCACTACCTAAGAGTATACCATTAAAAACAGCGGAACAGCACATGTTCTTCCACAATGTTACGCAAGTGCTCTTCCAGAGTTCGGTTGAATCGTTCTGTCATTCCGATTGAGGATACAGAGCTGTCGTTCTGGTTTTTCGAATACCCAGTATCCATGGCAACCCGTTCAAATGGTAAACCTGTGTTATACTGCTTCATCTGCATATGACTTCGTACTCTTGGTACTTGGTAGCTGCAATGCACTCCCTGCGGTTAGCAATCCACTCAGCGATCGATTGACGACAACCAATCCACTAGAACCGCTGTTTGACTTTCTCCAGCGTTTTCGTAATACCTAGATTCCCTCCACTGAGATCATTATAGAATTCCTTAAGAACTCCGAAACTACTTTTAGGCTTCTAGAGCACTGGCCATTTTCAGTTTCCCATACTCTATGCAACCAGTCAGATATTAACTCTAAACTGCTACATTGTGTCCAGTATGCCTTCGCGATGGGACTTTCCGCTTACCTTTGTTCCTTAGTTGGCCGTCTATTCATCTCCAATCCGTACATTAACAGTTCCAAGTAGAGATCTTCTTGCTGACGTTTCCTTAATTGGCTTGACTGCACTTTTCTGCTCATGTAATTGTAATACGCCAACCATAGTTTTCAATATTTCATTCATCACATTTTATGTTTCTGCATCCATTCTATCGGCTTTGCTTGCTGTTTCACGTGTTTGGGCATACGCGACATTTTCAGCGAATGTTGTCTTGGGATTGGCATGTCCCTCTCTTCTTGTATAAGGTTTTTATTACGCTGATGCACCTCTGGATTTTTATCCTTTCCAAATGCTTACCCGATGCGGTACCAATGGCTAAATGAACCAATCTCTAAACTTCTGAACCATATTCCTGCAGATATTCGTTGGGTCTTTGGTCGCGCTTCTCCAACTCCATCTGGTAAATTTGCCTTCTGTCCTCATTAAATAAAAAAACTGTTGAATTTCCTTAATAATTACTTTTGGTGTTCGAGAACATGGAGATATACTAGTTAAAAACATTTGACGGTAGGATCATCAACGAACAAACTAGCACGAACTCTGACGAAATATTTGAACCCTTAAAACTAATTTACAAAAAACAGCACAAGCCAGCAGGTACAGCTACCAAACACGTAACAACGAACAAGCAAAAACAAAAAAATAAATCAAACGACAAAGATCAGCAATTTCTACCTAACGCTTAGCACGGTATAGCGAATGTACACGAAAACAACCCTTGTGACAGGTAACAATTCGGACACATCAATATCACACACACGCACACGCATGTTGACATTACCTACAACAGAATACACACACACGTAAATAGATTGACATGACCTGTCCCATGGAATATAAATACAACACAACAAATAGACACAGACCAGAACGAAACTAGGCATTGAATATGGCGGAACACCGAAACCGGTTTGCTATTTTATATCACTATAAAAACACACACACACTACCATCCAATAAGCCTACCGATTTTGTAAAAATTATGTGTTTGCTACAGATCACACCTTGTTCTGATTTCACCATGCCTTAGAATCAGAAAACCGAAATCGAAACACAGATTAGGGTTGAGTAAAAAACTTGCCCCTTTGATATTTATTTAAATTATTCAGACAATTTTGGTGCGATTATAACTTAGCGATGGGGTGTCTTATATTCATCAATATAAGGTTTTTTACTTTTTCGATGACAAATGAATGTACCAATTTTTAGTTTTTTTGCAATAAAATTTTCATGTCATATTTTATAATACAATAAAAAGAGTTTAATATTAGCGTTTGCGATGCATTTGCAAAGTGGTTTTGCGCTCCATGCCGAACGAGTGAACCACCAATGGTTTGTGAATAACGGTAACCTTTGCCGATTCCACGAGAACTATTTCCAGCTGAAGTCAATCCTCGAAGCTCACGATGCTTGTGGACATGTTTACAAAGCTAATTTCTTTTTGGATCGCGCCTAATTGCGTTATGACGTATATCTACCAAGATGACTTCAAAATATTTGTAAGAAGCATCCTGTGCAACCCAATATGAGTTCAAAACTCGTAAACCTCCTAGTCTACGTCCCACACGTTCCTAAAAAAACAATAAAATATTTTACGAATATAGTGACAATGACATACACAAATATTATATTTATATATTTAACAAAATTATATCAGACATCTAAGGAAGTTAAGTAAACCATCATTACTTATTTATGACCAATTATTATCATCACTAAATATTGACATATTCTGGATTTCATTACATTAAAGATGAAATTTTATAACGAGCAATCTAATCATATGCCCGAAGTAGGGTGAGTAACGGGAATTTCTTGCAACAAATTTCAATGCAGCTTACTTATTTCACAGGGAGATTTAATTTCGTAAAATGGCCATCCAGAGTAATTTCCAGAAGTTAATATTCACTTTCATGAAATTTTTTATTCTACGTGTTACAGCTCTAGAAATTAAATTTTTAAATTTGTGTTTTGGCATACTAAATCCACTCAGCTCGTCGGTCTGAGGCGCTCAGTATAAATTTTGGGGCTTTTATCACTTTTCCTTTTGGTTTTTACTTGAGCTCCAGATACCCAGACATCCAGCACTTCGAGCAGCACGATGCACGCTCGATACTGGCTCATTGCTCAACTGTTCATCCGAACAAAAAAAAATTTAATTTTGTTTGTTAGTTTCTTTAAATAAATTTAAAATTAATAAAAAAAAGCTTAGAAAAAGCTGTCAAATTGTTTGTCAAAATGATCGAAATGCTCGTGCTCGGCTAGAAAATTTTTTGAGTAATGAGAAATGAGCAGGAGTTCAGTGCTCGTTACTCAAATGCTCGAACTGCCTGAAAATGTTTCAAGCACAACCTGGAGCTGTAGTATACTTATGACCAAAGTTAATATACCATTTTATGTATTGGGTGCAGAAATTAATTTAGTCCGTTTTTTTATATTCAAAACGATGGAATGGGTTCACTAGGCTTGATAGTATTTTGCTTTTTTGTTTTTTTGTATTATTGTAGTATACCACTTTTCACATCCAGTCACGAACCGGTACAAAAGGGATTTTGATACTTTCGATATTTCTCGGCTTCAACTCGCTCGGCACAAAATTTCGAATTCAGTTTGTGTTTGGCACGGATCTTGATCCATTAGAACCTGCAATTGGCCGTGACGCTCATTAGCATTCGATGGGCTTTAGGTACACTTTTCTTCCTATTAAAATGGAAAATCGAAACCTCCCGCAAAGGCTGTTTATTTAACATAAATTCGGACATTTTCGAACGAAGAGACAAAAAACAATGTTGCTGTCAGAAACAGCGCTGATGCTCACTAATTATTGTTGAAATATGTAAAACCTTTCTAATGACTTGAAGGTGGAGCCATCTTTTGAGAACAGACCGAATTAATTTTTACGTCCAATTCATGAATGGTATAAAAATTTTATAAGCATCAAATTGTATACTGGTTATTAATCTGCCGAGAGAAATGAAAATCAAACTAATCCAAATAGCGCTGCAGTACCCCATGCGGGTTAGGGGCTCAAGAATTTACCCGCAGTGAGGCATGTCTATCGTAAAAGGCGACAAAAAAACCATAGTTCCCACGACACTGTCACCCCCACAATATTCCCCGAGGCACCAACAACAACAACAAAAACAACAACAACAACAGCACCAAAACAACAACACCAACAACAACAACACACTTAATTACCATTAACTCATTTGCATGGCAAGAAGTTTTGAGGACAAACATTTCTTCCGTTGTGGATTGTATAACAACACTAAATCTCCACATTGGAAGCCTTCGAAGTTCATATCTTGTCATACCTGGCCTTCATTTTGTCGCTCGTAATTTGAGTTCGATATCTCACAAGAGCATGTATCTCTCTCAGCTCTTCCTCTAGAACGCTAGACGAACGGGAAGGATCCCAATTCTTCTCGTTTCACCATTTGTTCCAAATTTTAAAACGCTAGGCAACCGAAATCCACTACCTAAGATTATACCATTAAAAACAGCGGGAACAGAACATGTTCTTCCACAACGTTACGCAAGTGCTCTTCCAGAGTTCGGTTTAATCGTTCTGTCATTCCGATTGAGGATACAGAGCTGTCGTTCTGGTTTTTCGAATACCCAGTATCCATGGCAACCCGTTCAAATGGTACACCTGAGTTATACTGCTTCATCTGCATATGACTTCATAATATTGGCCCTTTAGCTGCAATGCACTGCCTGCGGTTAGCAATCCACTCAGCGATCGATTGACGACAACCAATCCACTAGAACCGCTGTTTGACCTTCTCCAGCGTTTTCGTAATACCTAGATTCCCTCCACTAGGATCATTATAGAATTCCTTAAGAACATCCGGAATTCTTAACTCCGAAACTACTTTTAGGCTTCTAGAGCACATAAACAAAATTACAAGTTTTAAGATTTTTTGGAATATTTTATAAATGTTGCTTTAAACGTCTTAAAGACTCATTCGTAAACAAATTATCCGTAGATGCAAAAAGTTCACCAAGTAATCGTTAATTTTGACCAAAGACCATTTCAGCAGGAGTAGCGGAAATGTCTTCTTTATAAATAGATCTTAGCCCAAGGAGAATTATAGGTAACTCTTCATACCAATTAGTACTTTCATTTCTTGATACAATTTATGCTTTCAATTGACTGTGAAATCTCTCAATCATCCCATTACTTTGCGCATGATATGTATGTGTGATAATATGTTGACTACCCAATAATTTAGTCAATTCTGAAAATAATTTTGATAGAAATATCCGTCCTTGATCAGTGGCAGTTTTTAAAGAAACTCCAAACCGAGAAACGTAATCCGAGAAAAATTTATTTGCTTCAGCCTTTGTTCCTTCTGGCCAACTAGTAGATCTATCAATTACTGTCAAAATACACCGATGATCTTTTGATACCGGCAAATGATCAAAAATATCATGCATATGCTCCAATCTGCTTTTAGGAATTGGTATTTTACTTTTTTTACTTACGTTTGACAATTAACACATCTTTCACCAAATATTGATTTACTTATATTTGCCCATTCTCGGCCAATATCTTTTAATGATAAGTCTTCGTATGGCTTATGTACCCAAACGCGAAATAAAATGAATTGCATTGAAATTTTTTAAATTAACACGTTGAAATAAATAGTCCTTTGACATTTCACACCAAATATTGAAATTTAATAAAGAAATTTCATTCAACTAACTTCAAGTTTAAACTTTCAACTCATCAAGCCTTTCATTTTTTTGTTCTTTTTGTAAAATTTTGATGTTCAAATCTGTATTTCCAAAGCATTAACTTTAAAAGCTCAAGACAACGCGTCTGCTACAACATTCATTTTTCCTTTAATATACTGTATATCGTTATTAAATTGTGCGACGACATCTAACCGTCTTGTTTGTCTTGGACTACGCCTTGTTTTTCAATTTAAAACATTATTATTATGAAGTGAATTGTCGGCCTTTTAGGAAAAAATACCGGAAATGTCTGATATGAAAATAAATTGCTAAAAGTCCTCGACCGTACGAATAGTTTTTTTGAAATAAATTTAGCCAATTTCGGTATATATCTATGATAATAGTTAACCATACTCAAGATCTTTTGCACTTGTTTGATAGAAGTTGGACGTCTAAAATTACGAATAGCTGCTATTTTCACTTCGAAGCTCTTCACTAGATATATTATGGCCATGACCTAAAACATTAATATCGGAGAGACCGACAATAAATTTAGTCGGTTTAATATTTAAACCGTATTCTGTTGAACGTTGAAAAAGAACGTAAATCATTTAAATATTGTTCTTCACTTTTACTTAAATTAGTAAGTCGTCAAAATACGAGTAACACAATCTAAACCAATAGTTACTTCATTAATAAATATTTAAAAAGTCTGCGCCGAATTCCAAGTACAAAAGGCATAGGGGTAAACTCAAATATACCGAAGGGTGTTGTTATAGTTATTTTGTTAATATCTTTCTCCGCCATTAGAATTTGATTATAAGCCCTTATTACATCTGGTTTTGAAAATATTTTCTTATTCCTAAGATTCATGTTGAATTCATGTATATGTGGTAAAGGATAACGATCCGGTACAGTTGCCACATTTGCATATGGACGCCAATCATTTGCTTCCTATTTTGGCACTAGGTGCAGCATGACGGCCTACATATTACCATTTTAACAAAAAAAAAAAAATTGGGTTTAGCGACTTTGTATGTAATCATGTCTGAACAACTGAACTTAGAAGAAGGAAGACGATTGAATGCTTTTTTTGTTTTAAATAATCTGATTCAGCCACCATCGAAGAAAACTAAAACAATGATTTGTAGAAATAACACAATCAAACGACTTGAACAATAACACTTATAACCAGAAACATAAAAACAAGGTTATATTTAATATATTTATTGATTGAAACTCTTCGGGTTCGGTTGAACCATTCAACCATTCACCTGATTGCCGATGCAGAGCTGTCCAGCGGCTTTTTCAAATACCCAGTATCACATCATCACATCTCCTGGAACACCGCCTATTCAAAGTTTCTTTCCCGGTCTGAGTGCAGTTCTATTAACACACCGTATCTGGTAACCCAATTGTAAGTGAATACATCTGCTACTATTTTGTCTTCTGGTTCTGGTTTGACCTCCGGCCATTTACTAAAGTAGTCCATAACTACAAGAACGTATTTGTTTCCTTGCCTGCTCAGAGGAAATGGACTGGTTATATCCTTGGCAACATCCAACCCAATAGAACCGTTGTTTTATCTTTTCCAGCGTTTTCGTAATGACTAAGTGCCCTCCACTAAGACCATTATAGAATACCATGAGAACGTCCGGAATTCTTAGCCTTGGAACTACTATAAGCTTTCGAAAGCACTGTCCATCTTCATTTCCCCATACTTTATGCAAACAGCCATTTGTTTCTTTATTTGGCCTCGAATCCATGCATTAAAAGTTCCAAATCTGGATTTTCGTGCTGACATTTCCGTAGATGACTTGTCTCTCACTCTTCCGCTGGTGTAATTGTCATTAATGGGACTTATATTATGTTTTCTTTGCCTTTCGCTTTGAAGCAGTGCTTACATTCAAAGCTACATGGTGGACGAGACATAGTGTCAACATTTCGTGAGTATTCCCTATGCGACGCTTTAATACTGTAGTCATAGCTTTGCAGTATCTCAATCCATCGGGCTAGCTGTCCTTCAGGATTCTTAAACTGTAGTAGCTACTTCAGCGCTGCATGATCTGTTCTAACTCGGAAGTGTTGCCCGTACAGATTTTTGATACAACTCCCGCTAATAGTTCTCTCCGAGTTAGGTAGTAGTTCCGCTCTGATTTTCCAATAGACCGGCTTTAGTAGGCAACTATATTCTTCTGCCTCCCAGATAATTAACATCCTTCTTGAATGGCAAACACTTTTTAAGACTAACTTTAAAGCCAGCGCGAGTGAGTTGCTGTTGTCAAGATACACCAAATAAGTTTTCCAATGTAATTCCTTAAGCACATGATCCATTAATCTTTCAAAGATTGTAGGAGCGTTGCATAGTCCAGAGGGCATCAGCGCGAATTGGAATAGCCGTCCTTAAGGTCGAGTGTTGAGTACCATTCCGTGAAAGTTAACGAGTTTAGAGTATCATCCACCCTGGGCAAAGGATAACTATCGTTTGTCACATCATTTAGTCTCCGGTAGTCTACGCAGAACCGTAACTGGCCATATTTTTTCTTCACGATTACTACCGGCGAGCTCCATGGACTTTCCAATGGTTCAATAACACCGCTTTTACTCATTTCCAGTATGAATACAATGTTTCACAAAGTTGGTCCTGCCTGGTTTGTTGCCATCCTTGCCGAATATGTTGGAGTATTTGCGCAGAAGTTACTTGGCCTTATGCTTGTATTCGACTCCCAACCCTTGCGCCCATGCATCTAAGTTGTCCTCAATATCCTTCATGCCAATGGAACCACTTTTACATCTCCCACTTTTGTGTAATGCTGGCATTCATTGCAGACAA
The DNA here is from genome assembly GCA_030068015.2 of Neoceratitis asiatica. Lineage (NCBI taxonomy): Eukaryota > Metazoa > Arthropoda > Insecta > Diptera > Tephritidae > Neoceratitis > Neoceratitis asiatica. The sequence goes on from CM061529.1 coordinate 1,400,100, forward strand.
TAGCATCTTCATATCCATACCCGTAGATGAGCTAGAAGCCTTTTCTTCTATCTTACTTGATGGCTGTTCTAACTTCTTCGCAATATCAACAGCCTCTTCTTTTTCTATATCCTTCGTGGACAATCTTCGCTTTGCGAATTCTCTTTTAAGCGGAGGTACAGTCAAATCCTGAATTTTGACCACTTTTCAATTCTTATCCTTTGGGATTTACTTAACCATCCACTCTGACACCAATTGTTAAGATTTCCTAATTAGGCTCGATTATTTCCCAAATCTTTCCGAGCCCGATCAATGGATTTTAAATAAAAGTCGCTAACTTGTTTGCAGTTTCTTAATTATAAAAAAATTACATTACATTACATTAAACGTTCGTTTATTACTTAATAACTAAAAATTCGCTTCACTATTTACAATCACTTACTATACAACGTAACTTTCACAGGGTACTATTTTAACTTCACAGTAATTTTATCTCCCACGAGTTTGCTTTACTACAGATTGTCTATGCAGTTGTGCTTCGTCCTCATATAGTAATCGATTTGCTCGCAATTAATACCTAGAGTAGTCGAGACGTTCTCGATAATGAATAACGAATATTCTCGATTTACTCTGCGAGTTGTAGGCTTTTCTCTTTCATCTGACATTCCTTTCGCATTTTCGCCACACTGCCCTCCACATTTGCTGATCCAAAAGCTGCAAGCCTCTCTAAGTGGACCACTTTCAATTTTTTTCTTGGTCTCCCAAAGGTCTGCATTCGATAGTCGTTTAGTTGTTTGATCTTATATGGATCTTCCCAATTGTATTGAAGTTTTGGGGACAAACATTTCTTCCCCATGTGGAAGCCTTCGAAGTTCATATCTTGTCATACCTGGCCTTCATTTTGTCGCTCGTAATTTGAGTTCGCTATCTCACAAGAGCATGTATCTCTCTCAGCTCTTCCTCTAGAACGCTAGACGAATGGGAAGGATGCCAATTATTCTCGTTTCACCATTTGTTCCAAATTTTAAAACGCTAGACAACCGAAATCCACTACCTAAGAGTATACCATTAAAAACAGCGGAACAGCACATGTTCTTCCACAACGTCACGCAAGTGCTCTTCCAGAGTTCGGTTGAATCGTTCTGTCATTCCGATTGAGGATACAGAGCTGTCGTTCTGGTTTTTCGAATACCCAGTATCCATGGCAACCCGTTCAAATGGTACACCTGAGTTATACTGCTTCATCTGCATATGACTTCGTAATCTTGGCCCTTTAGCTGCAATGCACTCCCTGTGGTTAGCAATCCACTCAGCGATCGATTGACGACAACCAATCCACTAGAACCGCTGTTTGACCTTCTCCAGCGATTTCGTAATACCTAGATTCCCTCCACTAGGATCACTATAGAATTCCTTAAGAACATCCGGAATTCTTAACTCCGAAACTACTTTTAGACTTCTAGAGCACTGGCCATTTTTAGTTTCCCAAACTCTATGCAACCAGCCAGATATTAACTCTAAACTGCTACATTGTGTCCAGTATTCCATTCCTTCGCTTCTTGTATATGGTTTTTATTACGCTGATGCACCTCTGGATTTTTATCCTTTCCAAATGCTTACCCGATGCGGTACCAATGGCTAAATGAACCAATCTCTAAACTTCTGAACCATATTCCTGCAGATATTCGTTGGGTCTTTGGTCGCGCTTCTTCAACTCCATCTGGCAAATTTGCCTTCTGTCCTCATTAAATAAAAAAAAAACTGTTGAATTTCCTTAATAATTCATTTTGATGTTTGAGAACATGAAGATATACAAGTTAAAAACATATGACGGTGGATCATCAACGAACAAACTAGCACGAACTCTGACGAAATATTTGAACCCTTAAAACTAATTTACAAAAAAACAGCACAAGCCAGCAGGTACAGCTACCAAACACGTAACAACGAACAAGCAAAAACAAAAAAATAAATCAAACGACAAAGATCACCGATTTCTACCTACCGCTTAGCACGGTATAGCGAATGTACACGAAAACAACCCTTGTGACAGGTAACAATTGGGACACATCAATATCACACACACGCACACCCATGTTGACATTACCTACCACAGAATACACACACACGTAAATAGATTGACATGACCTGTCCCATGGACTATAAATACAACACAACAGATAGACACAGACCAGAACGAAACTAGGCATTGAATATGGCGGAACACCGAAACCGGTTTGTCGAAAAACCAAAATTGACAAGGAATGACGGAAAATCGTTCCATTTTAAAACATTCCTTAATAAGTTTTTTTTTTTAATAAATCATCACTCTGGAAGACCCTACGCCATTTTACATCACTATAAAAACACACACACACTTCCATCCAATAAGCCTACAGAGTTTGTAAAAATTATGTGTTTGCTACAGATCATACCTTGTTCCGATTTCACCATGCCTTAGAATCATAAAACCGAAATCGAAACACAGATTAGGGTTGAGTAAAAAACTTGCCCCTTTGATATTTATTTAAATTATTCAGACAATTTTGGTGCGATTATAACTTTGCGATGGGGTGTCTTATATTCACCAATATAAGGTGTTTTACTTTTTCGATGACAAATGAATGTACTAATTTTTAGTTTGACTGCAGGAGTGCAGTGCGCGTTACTCAAATGCTCGAACTGCTTGAAAATCTTTCAAGCACAACCTGGAGCTGTAGTATACTTATGACCAAAGTTAATATACCATTTTTAGTATTGGGTGCAGAAATTAATTTAGTCCGTTTTTTTATATTCAAAACGATGGAATGGGTGCACTAGGCTTTATAGTATTTTGCTTTTTTTGTTTTTTTTTGTATTATTGTAGTATACCGCTTTTCACATCCAGTCACGATCCGGTACAAAAGGGATTTTGATACTTTCGATATTTCTCGGCTTCAACTCGCTCGGCACAAAATTACGAATTCAGTTTGTGTTTGGCACGGATCTTGATCCATTAGAACCTGCAATTGGCCGTGACGCTCATTAGCATTCGATGGGCTTTAGGTACACTTTTCTTCCTATTAAAATGGAAAATCGAAACCTCCCGCAAAGGCTGTTTATTTAACATAAATTCGGACATTTTCGAACGAAGAGACAAAAAACAATGTTGCTGTCAGAAACAGCGCTGATGCTCACTAATTATTGTTGAAATATGTAAAACCTTTCTAATGACTTGAAGGTGGAGCCATCTTTTGAGAACAGACCGAATTAATTTGTACGTCCAATTCATGAATGGTATAAAAATTTTATAAGCATCAAATTGTATACTGGTTATTAATCTGCCGAGAGAAATCAAAATCAAACTAATCCAAATAGCGCTGCAGTACCCCATGCGGGTTAGGGGCTCAAGAATTTACCCGCAGTGAGGCATGTCTATCGTAAAAGGCGACAAAAAAACCATAGTTCCCACGACACTGTCACCCCCACAATATTCCCCGAGGCACCAACAACAACAACAAAAACAACAACAACAACAGCACCAACACCAACACCAACACCAACAACACCAACAACAACAACACACTTAATTACCATTAACTCATTTGCATGGCAAGAAGTTTTGAAGACAAACATTTCTTCCGTTGTGGATTGTATAACAACACTAAATCTCCACATTGGAAGCCTTCGAAGTTCATATCTTGTCATACCTGGCCTTCATTTTGTCGCTCGTAATTTGAGTTCGCTATCTCCCAAGAGCATGTATCTCCCTCAGCTCTTCCTCTAGAACGCTAGACGAACGGGAAGGATCCCAATTCTTCTCGTTTCACCATTTGTTCCAAATTTTAAAACGCTAGGCAACCGAAATCCACTACCTAAGATTATACCATTAAAAACAGCGGGAACAGAACATGTTCTTCCACAACGTTACGCAAGTGCTCTTCCAGAGTTCGGTTTAATCGTTCTGTCATTCCGATTGAGGATACAGAGCTGTCGTTCTGGTTTTTCGAATACCCAGTATCCATGGCAACCCGTTCAAATGGTACACCTGAGTTATACTGCTTCATCTGCATATGACTTCGTAATCTTGGCCCTTTAGCTGCAATGCACTCCCTGTGGTTAGCAATCCACTCAGCGATCGATTGACGACAACCAATCCACTAGAACCGCTGTTTGACCTTCTCCAGCGTTTTCGTAATACCTAGATTCCCTCCACTAGGATCATTATAGAATTCCTTAAGAATATCCGGAATCCTTAACTCCGAAACTACTTTTAGGCTTCTAGAGCACATAAACAAAATTATAAGTTTTAAGATTTTTTGGAATATTTTATAAATGTTGCTTTAAACGTCTTAAAGACTCATTCGTAAACAAATTATCCGCAGATGCAAAAAGTTCACCAAGTAATCGTTAATTTTGACCAAAGACCATTTCAGCAGGAGTAGCGGAAATGTCTTCTTTATAAATAGATCTTAGCCCAAGGAGAATTATAGGTAACTCTTCATACCAATTAGTACTTTCATTTCTTGATACAATTTACGCTTTCAATTGACTGTGAAATCTCTCAATCATCCCATTACTTTGCGCATGATATGTATGTGTGATAATATGTTGGCTACCCAATAATTTAGTCAATTCTGAAAATAATTTTGATAGAAATATCCGTCCTTGATCAGTGGCAGTTTTTAAAGAAACTCCAAACCGAGAAACGTAATCCGAGAAAAATTTATTTGCTTCAGCCTTTGTTCCTTCTGGCCAACTAGTAGATCTATCAATTACTGTCAAAATACACCGATGATCTTTTGATACCGGCAAATGATCAAAAATATCATGCATATGCTCCAATCTGCTTTTAGGAATTGGTATTTTACTTTTTTACTTACGTTTGACAATTAACACATCTTTCACCAAATATTGATTTACTTATATTTGCCCATTCTCGGCCAATATCTTTTAATGATAAGTCTTCGTATGGCTTATGTACCCAAACGCGAAATAAAATGAATTGCATTGAAATTTTTTAAATTAACACGTTGAAATAAATAGTCCTTTGACATTTCACACCAAATATTGAAATTTAATAAAGAAATTTCATTCAACTAACTTCAAGTTTAAACTTTCAACTCATCAAGCCTTTCATTTTTTTGTTCTTTTTGTAAAATTTTGATGTTCAAATCTGTATTTCCAAAGCATTAACTTTAAAAGCTCAAGACAACGCGTCTGCTACAACATTCATTTTTCCTTTAATATACTGTATATCGTTATTAAATTGTGCGACGACATCTAACCGTCTTGTTTGTCTTGGACTACGCCTTGTTTTTCAATTTAAAACATTATTATTATGAAGTGAATTGTCGGCCTTTTAGGAAAAAATACCGGAAATGTCTGATATGAAAATAAATTGCTAAAAGTCCTCGACCGTACGAATAGTTTTTTTTAAATAAATTTAGCCAATTTCGGTATATATCTATGATAATAGTTAACCATACTCAAGATCTTTTGCACTTGTTTGATAGAAGTTGGACGTCTAAAATTACGAATAGCTGCTATTTTCACTTCGAAGCTCTTCACTAGATATATTATGGCCATGACCTAAAACATTAATATCGGAGAGACCGACAATAAATTTAGTCGGTTTAATATTTAAACCTTATTCTGTTGAACGTTGAAAAAGAACGTAAATCATTTAAATATTGTTCTTCACTTTTACTTAAATTAGTAAGTCGTCAACATACGAGTAACACAATCTAAACCAATAGTTACTTCATTAATAAATATTTGAAAAGTCTGCGCCGAATTCCAAGTACAAAAGGCATAGGGGTAAACTCAAATATACCGAAGGGTGTTGTTATAGTTATTTTGTTAATATCTTTTTCCGCCATTAGAATTTGATGATAAGCCCTTATTACATCTGATTTTGAAAATATTTTCTTATTCCTAAGATTCATGTTGAATTCATGTATATGTGGTAAAGGATAACGATCCGGTACAGTTGCCACATTTACATATGGACGCCAATCATTTGCTTCCTATTTTGGCACTAGGTGCAGCATGACGGCCTACATATTACCATTTTAACAAAAAAAAAAAAAAAGAAATTGGGTTTAGCGACTTTGTATGTAATCATGTCTGAACAACTGAACTTAGAAGAAGGAAGACGATTGAATGCTTAACTTGTTTTAAATAATCTGATTCAGCCACCATCGAAGAAAACTAAACCAATGATTTGTAGAAATAACACAATCAAACGACTTGAATAATAACACTTATAACCAGAAGCATAAAAACAAAACAAAAACAATATTTAATATATTTATTTATTGATTGAAACTCTTCGGGTTCGGTTGAACCGTTCAACCATTCACCTGATTGCCGATGCAGAGCTGTCCTGCGGCTTTTTCAAATACCCAGTATCACATCATCACATCTCCTGGAACACCGCCTATTCAAAGTTTCTTTCCCGGTCTGAGTGCAGTTCTATTAACACAGCGTATCTGGTAACCCAATTGTAAGTGAATACATCTGCTACTATTTTGTCTTCTGGTTCTGGTTTGACCTCCGGCCATTTACTAAAGTAGTCCATAACTACAAGAACGTATTTGTTTCCTTGCCTGCTCAGAGGAAATGGACTGGTTATATCCTTGGCAACATCCAACCCAATAGAACCGTTGTTTTATCTTTTCCAGCGTTTTCGTAATGACTAAGTGCCCTCCACTAAGACCATTATAGAATACCATGAGAACGTCCGGAATTCTTAGCCTTGGAACTACTATAAGCTTTCGAAAGCACTGTCCATCTTCACTTCCCCATACTTTATGCAAACAGCCATTTGTTTCTTTATTTGGCCTCGAATCCATGCATTAAAAGCTCCAAATCTGGATTTTCGTGCTGACATTTCCGTAGATGACTTGTCTCTCACTCTTCCGCTGGTGTAATTGTCATTAATGGGACTTATATTATGTTTTCTTTGCCTTTCGCTTTGAAGCAGTGCTTACATTCAAAGCTACATGGTGGACGAGACATAGTGTCAACATTTCCGTGAGTATTCCCTATGCGACGTTTTAATACTGTAGTCATAGCTTTGCAGTATCTCAATCCATCGGGCTAGCTGTCCTTCAGGATTCTTAAACTGTAGTAGCTACTTCAGCGCTGCATGATCTGTTCTAACTCGGAAGTGTTGCCCGTACAGATTTTTGATACAACTCCCGCTAATAGTTCTCTCCGAGTTAGGTAGTAGTTCCGCTCTGATTTTCCAATAGACCGGCTTTAGTAGGCAACTATATTCTTCTGCCTCCCAGATAATTAACATCCTTCTTGAATGGCAAACACTTTTTAAGACTAACTTTGAAGCCAGCGCGAGTCAGTTGCTGTCGTCAAGATACACCAAATAAGTTTTCCAATGTAATTCCTTAAGCACATTATCCATTAATCTTTCAAAGATTGCAGGAGCGTTGCATAGTCCAGAGGGCATCAGCGCGAATTGGAATAGCCGTCCTTAAGGTCGAGTGTTGAGTACCATTCCGTGAAAGTTAACGAGTTTAGAGTATCATCCACCCTGGGCAAAGGATAACTATCGTTTGTCACATCATTTAGTCTCCGGTAGTCTACGCAGAACCGTAACTGGCCATATTTTTTCTTCACGACTACTACCTGCGAGCTCCATGGACTTTCCAATGGTTCAATAACACCGCTTTTACTCATTTCCAGTATGAATACAATGTTTCACAAAGTTGGTCCTGCCTGGTTTGTTGCCATCCTTGCCGAATATGTTGGAGTATTTGCGCAGAAGTTACTTGGCCTTATGCTTGTATTCGACTCCCAACCCTTGCGCCCATGCATCTAAGTTGTCCTCAATATCCTTCATGCCAATGGAACCACTTTTACATCTCCCACTTTTGTGTAATGCTGGCATTCATTGCAGACAATAGCATCTTCATATCCATACCCGTAGATGAGCTAGAAGCCTTTTCTTCTATCTTACTTGATGGCTGTTCTAACTTCTTCGCAATATCAACAGCCTCTTCTTTTTCTATATCCTTCGTGGACAATCTTCGCTTTGCGAATTCTCTTTTAAGCGGAGGTACAGTCAAATCCTGAATTTTGACCACTTTTCAATTCTTATCCTTTGGGATTTACTTAACCATCCACTCTGACACCAATTGTTAAGATTTCCTAATTAGGCTCGATTATTTCCCAAATTTTTCCGAGCCCGATCAATAGATTTTAAATAAAAGTCGCTAACTTGTTTGCAGTTTCTTAATTATAAAAAAATTACATTACATTACATTAAACGTTCGTTTATTACTTAATAACTAAAAATTCGCTTCACTATTTACAATCACTTACTATACAACGTAACTTTCACAGGGTACTATTTTAACTTCACAGTAATTTTATCTCCCACGAGTTTGCTTTACTACAGATTGTCTATGCAGTTGTGCTTCGTCCTCATATAGTAATCGATTTGCTCGCAATTAATACCTAGAGTAGTCGAGACGTTCTCGATAATGAATAACGAATATTCTCGATTTACGCTCTCGATTTACTCTGCGAGTTGTAGGCTTTTCTCTTTCATCTGACATTCCTTTCGCATTTTCGCCACACTGCCCTCCACATTTGCTGATCCAAAAGCTGCAAGCCTCTCTAAGTGGACCACTTTCAATTTTTTTCTTGGTCTCCCAAAGGTCTGCATTCGATAGTCGTTTAGTTGTTTGATCTTATATGGATCTTCCCAATTGTATTGAAAATTTGGGGACAAACATTTCTTCCCCATGTGGAAGCCTTCGAAGTTCATATCTTGTCATACCTGGCCTTCATTTTGTCGCTCGTAATTTGAGTTCGCTATCTCACAAGAGCATGTATCTCTCTCAGCTCTTCCTCTAGAACGCTAGACGAATGGGAAGGATCCCAATTCTTCTCGTTTCACCATTTGTTCCAAATTTTAAAACGCTAGACAACCGAAATCCACTACCTAAGAGTATACCATTAAAAACAGCGGAACAGCACATGTTCTTCCACAACGTTACGCAAGTGCTCTTCCAGAGTTCGGTTGAATCGTTCTGTCATTCCGATTGAGGATACAGAGCTGTCGTTCTGGTTTTTCGAATACCCAGTATCCATGGCAACCCGTTCAAATGGTACACCTGAGTTATACTGCTTCATCTGCATATGACTTCGTAATCTTGGCCCTTTAGCTGCAATGCACTCCCTGCGGTTAGCAATCCACTCAGCGATCGATTGACGACAACCAATCCACTAGAACCGCTGTTTGACCTTCTCCAGCGATTTCGTAATACCTAGATTCCCTCCACTAGGATCACTATAGAATTCCTTAAGAACATCCGGAATTCTTAACTCCGAAACTACTTTTAGGCTTCTAGAGCGCTGGCCATTTTTAGTTTCCCAAACTCTATGCAACCAGCCTGATATTAACTCTAAACTGCTACATTGTGTCCAGTATTCCTTCGCTTCTTGTATATGGTTTTTATTACGCTGATGCACATCTGGATTTTATCCTTTCCAAATGCTTACCCGATGCGGTACCAATGGCTAAATGAACCAATCTCTAAACTTCTGAACCATATTCCTGCAGATATTCGTTGGGTCTTTGGTCGCGCTTCTTCAACTCCATCTGGTAAATTTGCCTTCTGTCCTCATTAAATAAAAAAAGCTGTTGAATTTCCTTAATAATTCCTTTTGATGTTTGAGAACATGAAGATATACAAGTTAAAAACATATGACGGTGGATCATCAACGAACAAACTAGCACGAACTCTGACGAAATATTTGAACCCTTAAACCTAATTTACAAAAAAACAGCACAAGCCAGCAGGTACAGCTACCAAACACGTAACAACGAACAAGCAAAAACAAAAAAATAAATCAAACGACATAGATCACCGATTTCCACCTACCGCTTAGCACGGTATAGCGAATGTACACGAAAACAACCCTTGTGACAGGTAACAATTCGGACACATCAATATCACACACACGCAAACCCATGTTGACATTACCTACCACAGAATACAAACACACGTAAATAGATTGACATGACCTGTCCCATGGACTATAAATACAACACAACAGATAGACACAGACCAGAACGAAACTAGGCATTGAATATGGCGGAACACCGAAACCGGTTTGTCGAAAAACCAAAATTGACAAGGAATGACGGAAAATCGTTCCATTTTAAAACATTCCTTAATAAGTTTTTTTTTTTAATAAATCATCACTCTGGAAGACCCTACGCCATTTTACATCACTATAAAAACACACACACACTTCCATCCAATAAGCCTACAGAGTTTGTAAAAATTATGTGTTTGCTACAGATCACACCTTGTTCCGATTTCACCATGCCTTAGAATCATAAAACCGAAATCGAAACACAGATTAGGGTTGAGTAAAAAACTTGCCCTTTTGATATTTATTTAAATTATTCAGACAATTTTGGTGCGATTATAACTTTGCGATGGGGTGTCTTATATTCACCAATATAAGGTGTTTTACTTTTTCGATGACAAATGAATGTACTAATTTTTAGTTTGACTGCAGGAGTGCAGTGCTCGTTACTCAAATGCTCGAACTGCTTGAAAATCTTTCAAGCACAACCTGGAGCTGTAGTATACTTATGACCAAAGTTAATATACCATTTTTAGTATTGGGTGCAGAAATTAATTTAGTCCGTTTTTTTATATTCAAAACGATGGAATGGGTGCACTAGGCTTTATAGTATTTTGCTTTTTTGTTTTTTTTTTGTATTATTGTAGTATACCACTTTTCACATCCAGTCACGATCCGGTACAAAAGGGATTTTGATACTTTCGATATTTCTCGGCTTCAACTCGCTCGGCACAAAATTACGAATTCAGTTTGTGTTTGGCACGGATCTTGATCCATTAGAACCTGCAATTGGCCGTGACGCTCATTAGCATTCGATGGGCTTTAGGTACACTTTTCTTCCTATTAAAATGGAAAATCGAAACCTCCCGCAAAGGCTGTTTATTTAACATAAATTCGGACATTTTCGAACGAAGAGACAAAAAACAATGTTGCTGTCAGAAACAGCGGTGATGCTCACTAATTATTGTTGAAATATGTAAAACCTTTCTAATGACTTGAAGGTGGAGCAATCTTTTGAGAACAGACCGAATTAATTTGTACGTCCAATTCATGAATGGTATAAAAATTTTATAAGCATCAAATTGTATACTGGTTATTAATCTGCCGAGAGAAATCAAAATCAAACTAATCCAAATAGCGCTGCAGTACCCCATGCGGGTTAGGGGCTCAAGAATTTACCCGCAGTGAGGCATGTCTATCGTAAAAGGCGACAAAAAACCATAGTTCCCACGATACTGTCACCCCCACAATATTCCCCGAGGCACCAACAACAACAACAAAAACAACAACAACAACAGCACCAACACCAACACCAACACCAACAACACCAAAACAACAACACCAACAACAACAACACACTTAATTACCATTAACTCATTTGCATGGCAAGAAGTTTTGAGGACAAACATTTCTTCCGTTGTGGATTGTATAACAACACTAAATCTCCACATTGGAAGCCTTCGAAGTTCATATCTTGTCATACCTGGCCTTTATTTTGTCGCTCGTAATTTGAGTTCGCTATCTCCCAAGAGCATGTATCTCCCTCAGCTCTTCCTCTAGAACGCTAGACGAATGGGAAGGATCCCAATTCTTCTCGTTTCACCATTTGTTCCAAATTTTGAAACGCTAGGCAACCGAAATCCACTACCTAAGATTATACCATTAAAAACAGCGGGAACAGAACATGTTCTTCCACAACGTTACGCAAGTGCTCTTCCAGAGTTCGGTTGAATCGTTCTGTCATTCCGATTGAGGATACAGAGCTGTCGTTCTGGTTTTTCGAATACCCAGTATCCATGGCAACCCGTTCAAATGGTACACCTGAGTTATACTGCTTCATCTGTATATGACTTCGTAATCTTAGCCCTTTAGCTGCAATGCACTCCCTGTGGTTAGCAATCCACTCAGCGATCGATTGACGACAACCAATCCACTAGAACCGCTGTTTGACCTTCTCCAGCGTTTTCGTAATACCTAGATTCCCTCCACTAGGATCATTATAGAATTCCTTAAGAATATCCGGAATTCTTAACTCCGAAACTACTTTTAGGCTTCTAGAGCACATAAACAAAATTACAAGTTTTAAGATTTTTTGGAATATTTTATAAATGTTGCTTTAAACGTCTTAAAGACTCATTCGTAAACAAATTATCCGCAGATGCAAAAAGTTCACCAAGTAATCGTTAATTTTGACCAAAGACCATTTCAGCAGGAGTAGCGGAAATGTCTTCTTTATAAATAGATCTTAGCCCAAGGAGAATTATAGGTAACTCTTCATACCAATTAGTACTTTCATTTCTTGATACAATTTACGCTTTCAATTGACTGTGAAATCTCTCAATCATCCCATTACTTTGCGCATGATATGTATGTGTGATAATATGTTGGCTACCCAATAATTTAGTCAATTCTGAAAATAATTTTGATAGAAATATCCGTCCTTGATCAGTGGCAGTTTTTAAAGAAACTCCAAACCGAGAAACGTAATCCGAGAAAAATTTATTTGCTTCAGCCTTTGTTCCTTCTGGCCAACTAGTAGATCTATCAATTACTGTCAAAATACACCGATGATCTTTTGATACCGGCAAATGATCAAAAATATCATGCATATGCTCCAATCTGCTTTTAGGAATTGGTATTTTACTTTTTTACTTACGTTTGACAATTAACACATCTTTCACCAAATATTGATTTACTTATATTTGCCCATTCTCGGCCAATATCTTTTAATGATAAGTCTTCGTATGGCTTATGTACCCAAACGCGAAATAAAATGAATTGCATTGAAATTTTTTAAATTAACACGTTGAAATAAATAGTCCTTTGACATTTCACACCAAATATTGAAATTTAATAAAGAAATTTCATTCAACTAACTTCAAGTTTAAACTTTCAACTCATCAAGCCTTTCATTTTTTTGTTCTTTTTGTAAAATTTTGATGTTCAAATCTGTATTTCCAAAGCATTAACTTTAAAAGCTCAAGACAACGCGTCTGCTACAACATTCATTTTTCCTTTAATATACTGTATATCGTTATTAAATTGTGCGACGACATCTAACCGTCTTGTTTGTCTTGGACTACGCTTTGTTTTTCAATTTAAAACATTATTATTATGAAGTGAATTGTCGGCCTTTTAGGAAAAAATACCGGAAATGTCTGATATGAAAATAAATTGCTAAAAGTCCTCGACCGTACGAATAGTTTTTTTTAAATAAATTTAGCCAATTTCGGTATATATCTATGATAATAGTTAACCATACCCAAGATCTTTTGCACTTGTTTGATAGAAGTTGGACGCCTAAAATTACGAATAGCTGCTATTTTCACTTCGAAGCTCTTCACTAGATATATTATGGCCATGACCTAAAACATTAATATCGGAGAGACCGACAATAAATTTAGTCGGTTTAATATTTAAACCGTATTCTGTTGAACGTTGAAAAAGAACGTAAATCATTTAAATATTGTTCTTCACTTTTACTTAAATTAGTAAGTCGTCAACATACGAGTAACAAAATCTAAACCAATAGTTACTTCATTAATAAATATTTGAAAAGTCTGCGCCGAATTCCAAGTACAAAAGGCATAGGGGTAAACTCAAATATACCGAAGGGTGTTGTTATAGTTATTTTGTTAATATCTTTTTCTGCCATTAGAATTTGATGATAAGCCCTTATTACATCTGATTTTGAAAATGTTTTCTTATTCCTAAGATTCATGTTGAATTCATGTATATGTGGTAAAGGATAACGATCCGGTACAGTTGCCACATTTACATATGGACGCCAATCATTTGCTTCCTATTTTGGCACTAGGTGCAGCATGACGGCCTACATATTACCATTTTAACAAAAAAAAAAAAAAAGAAATTGGGTTTAGCGACTTTGTATGTAATCATGTCTGAACAACTGAACTTAGAAGAATGAAGACGATTGAATGCTTAACTTGTTTTAAATAATCTGATTCAGCCACCATCGAAGAAAACTAAACCAATGATTTGTAGAAATAACACAATCAAACGACTTGAATAATAACACTTATAACCAGAAGCATAAAAACAAGGTTATAATTAATATATTTATTTATTGATTGAAACTCTTCGGGTTCGGTTGAACCGTTCAACCATCCACCTGATTGGCGATGCAGAGCTGTCCTGCGGCTTTTTCGAATACCCAGTATCACATCATCACATCTCCTGGAACACCGCCTATTCAAAGTTTCCTTCCCGGTCTTAGTGCAGTTCTATGACCGCACCGTATCTGGTAACCCAATTGTAAGTGAATACATCTGCTACTATTTTGGCTTCTGGTTCTGGTTTGACCTCCGGCCATTTACTAAAGTAGTCCATAACTACAAGAACGTATTTGTTTCCTTGCCTGCTCAGAGGAAATGGACTGGTTATATCCTTGGCAACATCCAACCCAATAGAACCGTCGTTTTATCTTTTCCAGCGTTTTCGTAATGACTAAGTGCCCTCCACTAAGACCATTATAGAATACCACGAGAACGTCCGGAATTCTTAGCCTCGGAACCACTATAAGCTTTCGAAAGCACTGTCCATCTTCACTTCCCCATACTTTATGCAAACAGCCAACAGAAAATTCGTTCCGATATAAATCTAGTATCCACCCTGTCGGAAAAACACAAAACCAAATCAACTCAGCTCTTTGTTTCTTTATTTGGCCTCGAATCCATGCATTAAAAGTTCCAAATCTGGATTTTCGTGCTGACATTTCCGTAGATGACTTGTCTCCCACTCTTCCGCTGGTGTAATTGTCATTAATGGGACTTCTATTATGTTTTCTTTGTCTTCCGCTTTGAAGCAATGCTTACATTCAAAGCTACATGGTGGACGAGACATAGTGTCAACATTTCCGTGAGTATTCCCTATGCGGCGCTTTATATTGTAGTCATAACTTTGCAGTACCTCAATCCATCGGGCTAGCTGTTCTTCATGATTCTTAAACTGTAGTAGCCACTTCAGCGCTGCATGATCTGTTCTAACTCGGAAGTGTTGGCCGTACAGATTTTTGTGGAAAAGTTTGATACAACCCACCCCTGCTAATAGTTCTTTCCGAGTTAGATAGTAGTTCCGCTCTGATTTTCCAATAGACCGGCTTTAGTAGGCAACTATATTTTTCTGCCTCCCAAGGCATAGCCACTACCATACAAGCCTCCTCTTGTTCTTTGTTCCATTCAAAGGATCTATTTATTCTGGTGGGCTCTTGGAGATTATTAGCAATACTGACGAAATTCGGAAAAGAATCGGCGATAATAAGAACATAGCCCCAGAAAACTCCGTAATTCATGCAAATTCCTGGGCCTTAGCCAATCTCTGCTTCTATTTATTTTTTCCTTTGCTGTACAGACGTCCTCGGTTGTTGCCTGATGACCTAGATAATTAACATCCTTCTTGAAAAACACTTTTTAAAACTAACTTTAAGGCCAGCGCGAGTGATCCATTAATCTTTCAAAGATTGCAGGAGCGTTGCATAGTCCAGAGGGCATCAGCGCGAATTGGAATAGCCGTCCTTAAGGTCGAGTGTTGAGTACCATTCCGTGAAAGCTAACGAGTTCAGAGTATCATCCACCCTGGGCAAAGGATAACTATCGTTTGTCACATCATTTAGTCTCCGGTAGTCTACGCAGAACCGTAACTGGCCATCTTTTTTCTTCACGACTACTACCGGCGAGCTCCATGGACTTTCCAATGGTTCAATAACACCGCTTTTACTCATTTCCAGTATGAATACAATGTTTCACAAAGTTGGTCCTGCCTGGTTTGTTGCCATCCTTGCCGAATATGTTGGAGTATTTGCGCAGAAGTTGCTTGGCCGTATGCTTGTATTCGACTCCCAACCCTTGCGCCCATGCATCTAAGTTGTCCTCAATATCCTTTATGCCAATGGAACCACTTTTACATCTCCCACTTTTGTGTAATGCTGGCATTCATTGCAGACAATAGCATCTTCATATCCATACCCGTAGATGAGCTAGAAGCCTTTTCTTCTATCTTACTTGATGGCTGTTCTAACTTCTTCGCAATATCAACAGCCTCTTCTTTTTCTATATCCTTCGTGGACAATCTTCGCTTTGCGAATTCTCTTTTAAGCGGAGGTACAGTCAAATCCTGAATTTTGACCACTTTTCAATTCTTATCCTTTGGGATTTACTTAACCATCCACTCTGACACCAATTGTTAAGATTTCCTAATTAGCCTCGATTATTTCCCAAATCTTTCCGAGCCCGATCAATGGATTTTAAATAAAAGTCGTTAACTTGTTTGCAGTTTCTTAAATATAAAAAATTACATTATATTATATGAAACGTTCGTTTATTACTTAATAACTAAAAATTGGCTTCACTATTTGCGATCACTTACTTTACAACGTAACTTTCACAGGGTACTATTTTAACTTCACAGTAATTTTATCTCCCACGAGTTTGCTTTACTACAGGTTGTCTATGCAGTTGTGCTTCGTCCTCATATAGTAATCGATTTGCTCGCAATTAATACCTAGAGTAGTCGAGACGTTCTCGATAATGAATAACGAATATTCTCGATTTACGCTCTAGAACATGCGAGTTGTAGGCTTTTCTCTTTCATCTGACATTCCTTTCGCATTTTCGCCACACTGCCCTCCACATTTGCTGATCCAAAAGCTGCAAGCCTCTCTAAGTGGACCACTTTCAATTTTTTCTTGGTCTCCCAAAGGTCTGCATTCGATAGTCGTTTAGTTGTTTGATCTTATATGGATCTTCCCAATTGTATTGAAGTTTTGGGGACAAACATTTCTTCCCCATGTGGAAGCCTTCGAAGTTCATATCTTGTCATACCTGGCCTTCATTTTGTCGCTCGTAATTTGAGTTCGCTATCTCACAAGAGCATGTATCTCTCTCAGCTCTTCCTCTAGAACGCTAGACGAATGGGAAGGATCCAAATTCTTCTCGTTTCACCATTTGTTCCAAATTTTAAAACGCTAGGCAACCGAAATCCACTACCTAAGAGTATACCACTAAAAACAACGGGAACAGAGCATGTTTTTCCACAACCTCACGCAAGTGCTCTTCCAGAGTTCGGTTGAATCGTTCTGTCATTCCGATTGAGGATACAGAGCTGTCGTTCTGGTTTTTCGAATACCCAGTATCCATGGCAACCCGTTCAAATGGTAAACCTGTGTTATACTGCTTCATCTGCATATGACTTCATAATATTGGCCCTTTAGCTGCAATGCACTCCCTGCGGTTAGCAATCCACTCAGCGATCGATTGACGACAACCAATCCACTAGAACCGCTGTTTGACCTTCTCCAGCGTTTTCGTAATACCTAGATTCCCTCCACTAGGATCATTATAGAATTCCTTAAGAACATCCGGAATTCTTAACTCCGAAACTACTTTTAGGCTTCTAGAGCACATAAACAAAATTACAAGTTTTAAGATTTTTTGGAATATTTTATAAATGTTGCTTTAAACGTCTTAAAGACTCATTCGTAAACAAATTATCCGTAGATGCAAAAAGTTCACCAATTAATCGTTAATTTTGACCAAAGACCATTTCAGCAGGAGTAGCGGAAATGTCTTCTTTATAAATAGATCTTAGCCCAAGGAGAATTATAGGTAACTCTTCATACCAATTAGTACTTTCATTTCTTGATACAATTTATGCTTTCAATTGACTGTGAAATCTCTCAATCATCCCATTACTTTGCGCATGATATGTATGTGTGATAATATGTTGACTACCCAATAATTTAGTCAATTCTGAAAATAATTTTGATAGAAATATCCGTCCTTGATCAGTGGCAGTTTTTAAAGAAACTCCAAACCGAGAAACGTAATCCGAGAAAAATTTATTTGCTTCAGCCTTTGTTCCTTCTGGCCAACTAGTAGATCTATCAATTACTGTCAAAATACACCGATGATCTTTTGATACCGGCAAATGATCAAAAATATCATGCATATGCTCCAATCTGCTTTTAGGAATTGGTATTTTACTTTTTACTTACGTTTGACAATTAACACATCTTTCACCAAATATTGATTTACTTATATTTGCCCATTCTCGGCCAATATCTTTTAATGATAAGTCTTCGTATGGCTTATGTACCCAAACGCGAAATAAAATGAATTACATTGAAATTTTTTAAATTAACACGTTGAAATAAATAGTCCTTTGACATTTCACACCAAATATTGAAATTTAATAAAGAAATTTCATTCAACTAACTTCAAGTTTAAACTTTCAACTCATCAAGCCTTTCATTTTTTTGTTCTTTTTGTAAAATTTTGATGTTCAAATCTGTATTTCCAAAGCATTAACTTTAAAAGCTCAAGACAACGCGTCTGCTACAACATTCATTTTTCCTTTAATATACTGTATATCGTTATTAAATTGTGCGACGGCATCTAACCGTCTTGTTTGTCTTGGACTACGCTTTGTTTTTCAATTTAAAACATTATTATTATGAAGTGAATTGTCGGCCTTTTAGGAAAAAATACCGGAAATGTCTGATATGAAAATAAATTGCTAAAAGTCCTCGACCGTACGAATAGTTTTTTTAAAATAAATTTAGACAATTTCGGTATATATCTATGATAATAGTTAACCATACCCAAGATCTTTTGCACTTGTTTGATAGAAGTTGGACGTCTAAAATTACGAATAGCTGCTATTTTCACTTCGAAGCTCTTCACTAGATATATTATGGCCATGACCTAAAACATTAATATCGGAGAGACCGACAATAAATTTAGTCGGTTTAATATTTAAACCGTATTCTGTTGAACGTTGAAAAAGAACGTAAATCATTTAAATATTGTTCTTCACTTTTACTTAAATTATTAAGTCGTCAACATACGAGTAACACAATCTAAACCAATAGTTACTTCATTAATAAATATTTGAAAAGTCTGCGCCGAATTCCAAGTACAAAAGGCATAGGGGTAAACTCAAACATACCGAAGGGTGTTGTTATAGTTATTTTGTTAATATCTTTTTCCACCATTAGAATTTGATGATAAGCCCTTATTACATCTGATTTTGAAAATATTTTCTTATTCCTAAGATTCATGTTGAATTCATGTATATGTGGTAAAGGATAACGATCCGGTACAGTTGCCACATTTACATATGGACGCCAATCATTTGCTTCCTATTTTGGCACTAGGTGCAGCGTGATGGCCTACATATTACCATTTTAACAAAAAATAAATAAATTGGGTTTAGCAACATTGTATGTAATCATGTCTGAACGACTGAACTTAGAAGAAGGAAGACGATTGAATGCTTTTTTTGTTTTAAATAATCTGATTCAGCCACCATCGAAGAAAACTAAAACAATGATTTGTAGAAATAACACAATCAAACGACTTGAACAATAACACTTATAACCAGAAACATAAAAACAAGGTTATATTTAATATATTTATTGATTGAAACTCTTCGGGTTCGGTTGAACCATTCAACCATCCACCTGATTGGCGATGCAGAGCTGTCCTGCGGCTTTTTCAAATACCCAGTATCACATCATCACATCTCCTGGAACACCGCCTATTCAAAGTTTCTTTCCCGGTCTGAGTGCAGTTCTATTAACACAGCGTATCTGGTAACCCAATTGTAAGTGAATACATCTGCTACTATTTTGTCTTCTGGTTCTGGTTTGACCTCCGGCCATTTACTAAAGTAGT
Organism: Neoceratitis asiatica; assembly: GCA_030068015.2. Taxonomy (NCBI): domain Eukaryota; kingdom Metazoa; phylum Arthropoda; class Insecta; order Diptera; family Tephritidae; genus Neoceratitis; species Neoceratitis asiatica. The sequence continues at coordinate 1,419,878 of CM061529.1, forward strand.
CCATAACTACAAGAACGTATTTGTTTCCTTGCCTGCTCAGAGGAAATGGACTGGTTATATCCTTGGCAACATCCAACCCAATAGAACCGTTGTTTTATCTTTTCCAGCGTTTTCGTAATGACTAAGTGCCCTCCACTAAGACCATTATAGAATACCATGAGAACGTCCGGAATTCTTAGCCTCGGAACCACTATAAGCTTTCGAAAGCACTGTCCATCTTCACTTCCCCATACTTTATGCAAACAGCCATTTGTTTCTTTATTTGGCCTCGAATCCATGCATTAAAAGTTCCAAATCTGGATTTTCGTGCTGACATTTCCGTAGATGACTTGTCTCTCACTCTTCCGCTGGTGTAATTGTCATTAATGGGACTTATATTATGTTTTCTTTGCCTTTCGCTTTGAAGCAGTGCTTACATTCAAAGCTACATGGTGGACGAGACATAGTGTCAACAATTCCGTGAGTATTCCCTATGCGACGCTTTAATACTGTAGTCATAGCTTTGCAGTATCTCAATCCATCGGGCTAGCTGTCCTTCAGGATTCTTAAACTGTAGTAGCTACTTCAGCGCTGCATGATCTGTTCTAACTCGGAAGTGTTGCCCGTACAGATTTTTGATACAACTCCCGCTAATAGTTCTCTCCGAGTTAGGTAGTAGTTCCGCTCTGATTTTCCAATAGACCGGCTTTAGTAGGCAACTATATTCTTCTGCCTCCCAGATAATTAACATCCTTCTTGAATGGCAAACACTTTTTAAGACTAACTTTGAAGCCAGCGCGAGTCAGTTGCTGTCGTCAAGATACACCAAATAAGTTTTCCAATGTAATTCCTTAAGCACATTATCCATTAATCTTTCAAAGATTGCAGGAGCGTTGCATAGTCCAGAGGGCATCACCGTGAATTGGAATAGCCGCCCTTAAGGTCGAGTGTTTAGTACCATTCCGTGAAAGTTAACGAGTTTAGAGTATCATCCACCCTGGGCAAAGGATAACTATCGTTTGTCACATCATTTAGTCTCCGGTAGTCTACGCAGAACCGTAACTGGCCACCTTTTTTCTTCACGAGTACTACCGGCGAGCTCCATGGACTTTCCGATGGTTCAATAACACCGCTTGTACTCATTTCCTTTATTTGATTACTGTCACCAGTATGAATACAATGTTTCACAAAGTTGGTCCTGCCTGGTTTGTTGCCATCCTTGCCGAATATGTTGGAGTATTTGCGCAGAAGTTACTTGGCCTTATGCTTGTATTCGACTCCCAACCCTTGCGCCCATGCATCTACGTTGTCCTCAATATCCTTCATGCCAATGGAACCACTTTTACATCTCCCACTTTTGTGTAATGCTGGCATTTATTGCAGACAATAGCATCTTCATATCCATACCCGTAGATGAGCTAGAAGCCTTTTCTTCCATCTTACTTGATGGCTTTTCTAACTTCTTCGCAATATCAACAGCCTCTTCTTTTTCTATATCCTTCGTGGACAATCTTCGCCTTGCGAATTCTCTTTTGAGCGGAGGTACAGTCAAATCCTGAATTTTGACCACTTTTCAATTCTTATCCTTTGGGATTTACTTAACCATCCACTCTGACACCAATTGTTAAGATTTCCTAATTAGCCTCGATTATTTCCCAAATCTTTCCGAGCCCGATCAATGGATTTTAAATAAAAGTCGTTAACTTGTTTGCAGTTTCTTAAATATAAAAAATTACATTATATTATATGAAACGTTCGTTTATTACTTAATAACTAAAAATTGGCTTCACTATTTGCGATCACTTACTTTACAACGTAACTTTCACAGGGTACTATTTTAACTTCACAGTAATTTTATCTCCCACGAGTTTGCTTTACTACAGGTTGTCTATGCAGTTGTGCTTCGTCCTCATATAGTAATCGATTTGCTCGCAATTAATACCTAGAGTAGTCGAGACGTTCTCGATAATGAATAACGAATATTCTCGATTTACGCTCTAGAACATGCGAGTTGTAGGCTTTTCTCTTTCATCTGACATTCCTTTCGCATTTTCGCCACACTGCCCTCCACATTTGCTGATCCAAAAGCTGCAAGCCTCTCTAAGTGGACCACTTTCAATTTTTTTCTTGGTCTCCCAAAGGTCTGCATTCGATAGTCGTTTAGTTGTTTGATCTTATATGGATCTTCCCAATTGTATTGAAGTTTTGGGGACAAACATTTCTTCCCCATGTGGAAGCCTTCGAAGTTCATATCTTGTCATACCTGGCCTTCATTTTGTCGCTCGTAATTTGAGTTCGCTATCTCACAAGAGCATGTATCTCTCTCAGCTCTTCCTCTAGAACGCTAGACGAATGGGAAGGATCCAAATTCTTCTCGTTTCACCATTTGTTCCAAATTTTAAAACGCTAGGCAACCGAAATCCACTACCTAAGAGTATACCACTAAAAACAACGGGAACAGAGCATGTTTTTCCACAACCTCACGCAAGTGCTCTTCCAGAGTTCGGTTGAATCGTTCTGTCATTCCGATTGAGGATACAGAGCTGTCGTTCTGGTTTTTCGAATACCCAGTATCCATGGCAACCCGTTCAAATGGTAAACCTGTGTTATACTGCTTCATCTGCATATGACTTCATAATATTGGCCCTTTAGCTGCAATGCACTCCCTGCGGTTAGCAATCCACTCAGCGATCGATTGACGACAACCAATCCACTAGAACCGCTGTTTGACCTTCTCCAGCGTTTTCGTAATACCTAGATTCCCTCCACTAGGATCATTATAGAATTCCTTAAGAACATCCGGAATTCTTAACTCCGAAACTACTTTTAGGCTTCTAGAGCACATAAACAAAATTACAAGTTTTAAGATTTTTTGGAATATTTTATAAATGTTGCTTTAAACGTCTTAAAGACTCATTCGTAAACAAATTATCCGTAGATGCAAAAAGTTCACCAATTAATCGTTAATTTTGACCAAAGACCATTTCAGCAGGAGTAGCGGAAATGTCTTCTTTATAAATAGATCTTAGCCCAAGGAGAATTATAGGTAACTCTTCATACCAATTAGTACTTTCATTTCTTGATACAATTTATGCTTTCAATTGACTGTGAAATCTCTCAATCATCCCATTACTTTGCGCATGATATGTATGTGTGATAATATGTTGACTACCCAATAATTTAGTCAATTCTGAAAATAATTTTGATAGAAATATCCGTCCTTGATCAGTGGCAGTTTTTAAAGAAACTCCAAACCGAGAAACGTAATCCGAGAAAAATTTATTTGCTTCAGCCTTTGTTCCTTCTGGCCAACTAGTAGATCTATCAATTACTGTCAAAATACACCGATGATCTTTTGATACCGGCAAATGATCAAAAATATCATGCATATGCTCCAATCTGCTTTTAGGAATTGGTATTTTACTTTTTTACTTACGTTTGACAATTAACACATCTTTCACCAAATATTGATTTACTTATATTTGCCCATTCTCGGCCAATATCTTTTAATGATAAGTCTTCGTATGGCTTATGTACCCAAACGCGAAATAAAATGAATTACATTGAAATTTTTTAAATTAACACGTTGAAATAAATAGTCCTTTGACATTTCACACCAAATATTGAAATTTAATAAAGAAATTTCATTCAACTAACTTCAAGTTTAAACTTTCAACTCATCAAGCCTTTCATTTTTTTGTTCTTTTTGTAAAATTTTGATGTTCAAATCTGTATTTCCAAAGCATTAACTTTAAAAGCTCAAGACAACGCGTCTGCTACAACATTCATTTTTCCTTTAATATACTGTATATCGTTATTAAATTGTGCGACGGCATCTAACCGTCTTGTTTGTCTTGGACTACGCTTTGTTTTTCAATTTAAAACATTATTATTATGAAGTGAATTGTCGGCCTTTTAGGAAAAAATACCGGAAATGTCTGATATGAAAATAAATTGCTAAAAGTCCTCGACCGTACGAATAGTTTTTTTAAAATAAATTTAGACAATTTCGGTATATATCTATGATAATAGTTAACCATACCCAAGATCTTTTGCACTTGTTTGATAGAAGTTGGACGTCTAAAATTACGAATAGCTGCTATTTTCACTTCGAAGCTCTTCACTAGATATATTATGGCCATGACCTAAAACATTAATATCGGAGAGACCGACAATAAATTTAGTCGGTTTAATATTTAAACCGTATTCTGTTGAACGTTGAAAAAGAACGTAAATCATTTAAATATTGTTCTTCACTTTTACTTAAATTATTAAGTCGTCAACATACGAGTAACACAATCTAAACCAATAGTTACTTCATTAATAAATATTTGAAAAGTCTGCGCCGAATTCCAAGTACAAAAGGCATAGGGGTAAACTCAAACATACCGAAGGGTGTTGTTATAGTTATTTTGTTAATATCTTTTTCCACCATTAGAATTTGATGATAAGCCCTTATTACATCTGATTTTGAAAATATTTTCTTATTCCTAAGATTCATGTTGAATTCATGTATATGTGGTAAAGGATAACGATCCGGTACAGTTGCCACATTTACATATGGACGCCAATCATTTGCTTCCTATTTTGGCACTAGGTGCAGCGTGATGGCCTACATATTACCATTTTAACAAAAAATAAATAAATTGGGTTTAGCAACATTGTATGTAATCATGTCTGAACGACTGAACTTAGAAGAAGGAAGACGATTGAATGCTTTTTTTGTTTTAAATAATCTGATTCAGCCACCATCGAAGAAAACTAAAACAATGATTTGTAGAAATAACACAATCAAACGACTTGAACAATAACACTTATAACCAGAAACATAAAAACAAGGTTATATTTAATATATTTATTGATTGAAACTCTTCGGGTTCGGTTGAACCATTCAACCATCCACCTGATTGGCGATGCAGAGCTGTCCTGCGGCTTTTTCAAATACCCAGTATCACATCATCACATCTCCTGGAACACCGCCTATTCAAAGTTTCTTTCCCGGTCTGAGTGCAGTTCTATTAACACAGCGTATCTGGTAACCCAATTGTAAGTGAATACATCTGCTACTATTTTGTCTTCTGGTTCTGGTTTGACCTCCGGCCATTTACTAAAGTAGTCCATAACTACAAGAACGTATTTGTTTCCTTGCCTGCTCAGAGGAAATGGACTGGTTATATCCTTGGCAACATCCAACCCAATAGAACCGTTGTTTTATCTTTTCCAGCGTTTTCGTAATGACTAAGTGCCCTCCACTAAGACCATTATAGAATACCATGAGAACGTCCGGAATTCTTAGCCTCGGAACCACTATAAGCTTTCGAAAGCACTGTCCATCTTCACTTCCCCATACTTTATGCAAACAGCCATTTGTTTCTTTATTTGGCCTCGAATCCATGCATTAAAAGTTCCAAATCTGGATTTTCGTGCTGACATTTCCGTAGATGACTTGTCTCTCACTCTTCCGCTGGTGTAATTGTCATTAATGGGACTTATATTATGTTTTCTTTGCCTTTCGCTTTGAAGCAGTGCTTACATTCAAAGCTACATGGTGGACGAGACATAGTGTCAACAATTCCGTGAGTATTCCCTATGCGACGCTTTAATACTGTAGTCATAGCTTTGCAGTATCTCAATCCATCGGGCTAGCTGTCCTTCAGGATTCTTAAACTGTAGTAGCTACTTCAGCGCTGCATGATCTGTTCTAACTCGGAAGTGTTGCCCGTACAGATTTTTGATACAACTCCCGCTAATAGTTCTCTCCGAGTTAGGTAGTAGTTCCGCTCTGATTTTCCAATAGACCGGCTTTAGTAGGCAACTATATTCTTCTGCCTCCCAGATAATTAACATCCTTCTTGAATGGCAAACACTTTTTAAGACTAACTTTGAAGCCAGCGCGAGTCAGTTGCTGTCGTCAAGATACACCAAATAAGTTTTCCAATGTAATTCCTTAAGCACATTATCCATTAATCTTTCAAAGATTGCAGGAGCGTTGCATAGTCCAGAGGGCATCACCGTGAATTGGAATAGCCGCCCTTAAGGTCGAGTGTTTAGTACCATTCCGTGAAAGTTAACGAGTTTAGAGTATCATCCACCCTGGGCAAAGGATAACTATCGTTTGTCACATCATTTAGTCTCCGGTAGTCTACGCAGAACCGTAACTGGCCACCTTTTTTCTTCACGAGTACTACCGGCGAGCTCCATGGACTTTCCGATGGTTCAATAACACCGCTTGTACTCATTTCCTTTATTTGATTACTGTCACCAGTATGAATACAATGTTTCACAAAGTTGGTCCTGCCTGGTTTGTTGCCATCCTTGCCGAATATGTTGGAGTATTTGCGCAGAAGTTACTTGGCCTTATGCTTGTATTCGACTCCCAACCCTTGCGCCCATGCATCTACGTTGTCCTCAATATCCTTCATGCCAATGGAACCACTTTTACATCTCCCACTTTTGTGTAATGCTGGCATTTATTGCAGACAATAGCATCTTCATATCCATACCCGTAGATGAGCTAGAAGCCTTTTCTTCCATCTTACTTGATGGCTTTTCTAACTTCTTCGCAATATCAACAGCCTCTTCTTTTTCTATATCCTTCGTGGACAATCTTCGCCTTGCGAATTCTCTTTTGAGCGGAGGTACAGTCAAATCCTGAATTTTGACCACTTTTCAATTCTTATCCTTTGGGATTTACTTAACCATCCACTCTGACACCAATTGTTAAGATTTCCTAATTAGCCTCGATTATTTCCCAAATCTTTCCGAGCCCGATCAATGGATTTTAAATAAAAGTCGTTAACTTGTTTGCAGTTTCTTAAATATAAAAAATTACATTATATTATATGAAACGTTCGTTTATTACTTAATAACTAAAAATTGGCTTCACTATTTGCGATCACTTACTTTACAACGTAACTTTCACAGGGTACTATTTTAACTTCACAGTAATTTTATCTCCCACGAGTTTGCTTTACTACAGGTTGTCTATGCAGTTGTGCTTCGTCCTCATATAGTAATCGATTTGCTCGCAATTAATACCTAGAGTAGTCGAGACGTTCTCGATAATGAATAACGAATATTCTCGATTTACGCTCTAGAACATGCGAGTTGTAGGCTTTTCTCTTTCATCTGACATTCCTTTCGCATTTTCGCCACACTGCCCTCCACATTTGCTGATCCAAAAGCTGCAAGCCTCTCTAAGTGGACCACTTTCATTTTGTTTCTTGGTCTCCCAAAAGTCTGCATTCGATAGTCGTTTAGTTGTTTGATCTTATATGGATCTTCCCAATTGTATTGAAGTTTTGGGGACAAACATTTCTTCCCCATGTGGAAGCCTTCGAAGTTCATATCTTGTCATACCTGGCCTTCATTTTGTCGCTCGTAATTTGAGTTCGCTATCTCACAAGAGCATGTATCTCTCTCAGCTCTTCCTCTAGAACGCTAGACGAATGGGAAGGATCCAAATTCTTCTCGTTTCACCATTTGTTCCAAATTTTAAAACGCTAGGCAACCGAAATCCACTACCTAAGAGTATACCACTAAAAACAACGGGAACAGAGCATGTTTTTCCACAACCTCACGCAAGTGCTCTTCCAGAGTTCGGTTGAATCGTTCTGTCATTCCGATTGAGGATACAGAGCTGTCGTTCTGGTTTTTCGAATACCCAGTATCCATGGCAACCCGTTCAAATGGTAAACCTGTGTTATACTGCTTCATCTGCATATGACTTCATAATATTGGCCCTTTAGCTGCAATGCACTCCCTGCGGTTAGCAATCCACTCAGCGATCGATTGACGACAACCAATCCACTAGAACCGCTGTTTGACCTTCTCCAGCGTTTTCGTAATACCTAGATTCCCTCCACTAGGATCATTATAGAATTCCTTAAGAACATCCGGAATTCTTAACTCCGAAACTACTTTTAGGCTTCTAGAGCACATAAACAAAATTACAAGTTTTAAGATTTTTTGGAATATTTTATAAATGTTGCTTTAAACGTCTTAAAGACTCATTCGTAAACAAATTATCCGTAGATGCAAAAAGTTCACCAAGTAATCGTTAATTTTGACCAAAGACCATTTCAGCAGGAGTAGCGGAAATGTCTTCTTTATAAATAGATCTTAGCCCAAGGAGAATTATAGGTAACTCTTCATACCAATTAGTACTTTCATTTCTTGATACAATTTATACTTTCAATTGACTGTGAAATCTCTCAATCATCCCATTACTTTGCGCATGATATGTATGTGTGATAATATGTTGGCTACCCAATAATTTAGTCAATTCTGAAAATAATTTTGATAGAAATATCCGTCCTTGATCAGTGGCAGTTTTTAAAGAAACTCCAAACCGAGAAACGTAATCCGAGAAAAATTTATTTGCTTCAGCCTTTGTTCCTTCTGGCCAACTAGTAGATCTATCAATTACTGTCAAAATACACCGATGATCTTTTGATACCGGCAAATGATCAAAAATATCATGCATATGCTCCAATCTGCTTTTAGGAATTGGTATTTTACTTTTTTTACTTACGTTTGACAATTAACACATCTTTCACCAAATATTGATTTACTTATATTTGCCCATTCTCGGCCAATATCTTTTAATGATAAGTCTTCGTATGGCTTATGTACCCAAACGCGAAATAAAATGAATTACATTGAAATTTTTTAAATTAACACGTTGAAATAAATAGTCCTTTGACATTTTACACCAAATATTGAAATTTAATAAAGAAATTTCATTCAACTAACTTCAAGTTTAAACTTTCAACTCATCAAGCCTTTCATTTTTTTGTTCTTTTTGTAAAATTTTGATGTTCAAATCTGTATTTCCAAAGCATTAACTTTAAAAGCTCAAGACAACGCGTCTGCTACAACATTCATTTTTCCTTTAATATACTGTATATCGTTATTAAATTGTGCGACGGCATCTAACCGTCTTGTTTGTCTTGGACTACGCTTTGTTTTTCAATTTAAAACATTATTATTATGAAGTGAATTGTCGGCCTTTTAGGAAAAAATACCGGAAATGTCTGATATGAAAATAAATTGCTAAAAGTCCTCGACCGTACGAATAGTTTTTTTAAAATAAATTTAGACAATTTCGGTATATATCTATGATAATAGTTAACCATACCCAAGATCTTTTGCACTTGTTTGATAGAAGTTGGACGTCTAAAATTACGAATAGCTGCTATTTTCACTTCGAAGCTCTTCACTAGATATATTATGGCCATGACCTAAAACATTAATATCGGAGAGACCGACAATAAATTTAGTCGGTTTAATATTTAAACCGTATTCTGTTGAACGTTGAAAAAGAACGTAAATCATTTAAATATTGTTCTTCACTTTTACTTAAATTATTAAGTCGTCAACATACGAGTAACACAATCTAAACCAATAGTTACTTCATTAATAAATATTTGAAAAGTCTGCGCCGAATTCCAAGTACAAAAGGCATAGGGGTAAACTCAAACATACCGAAGGGTGTTGTTATAGTTATTTTGTTAATATCTTTTTCCACCATTAGAATTTGATGATAAGCCCTTATTACATCTGATTTTGAAAATATTTTCTTATTCCTAAGATTCATGTTGAATTCATGTATATGTGGTAAAGGATAACGATCCGGTACAGTTGCCACATTTACATATGGACGCCAATCATTTGCTTCCTATTTTGGCACTAGGTGCAGCGTGATGGCCTACATATTACCATTTTAACAAAAAATAAATAAATTGGGTTTAGCAACATTGTATGTAATCATGTCTGAACGACTGAACTTAGAAGAAGGAAGACGATTGAATGCTTTTTTTGTTTTAAATAATCTGATTCAGCCACCATCGAAGAAAACTAAAACAATGATTTGTAGAAATAACACAATCAAACGACTTGA